>OX030948.1:165045427-165150427 GCA_943735915.1 Pherbina coryleti
CTTGGAAATTTGAAATCCATGGAACACCGTTGCATTTTATTAAAAATTCTTTTTCAATTTTTTTTGGCCAAACATGCAAGGGTAGGCAGAACGTTATCCCTTATATTTAACACAGTGTGGCCCATTTTAAAAATGGCATCCATGAAGATCTCTCTTATTCATAAAAAAAATAATGCTTAACAGGTCAAAATAAAAAAATAAAAATGTTAAAGAGTTTATTTCAAGCAAATGAAATCCATGGAACAAAGTTAATCTTTAAAGAAAGTATTTGCATATTTACACATCATGACTTTAGTCGTCATGACACATGACATTGTCAGAGTCTAACCCAATAGTTGACAATGTATTTTTTTTTTTTTTAACAACCAAAACTATGTTTGTACAAAAATTATTTTTCGGTCTTAACAACCGTCAGTCACAGACTGACAAATGTTTAGTAAATGTGTTGGCCTGACAATTTGGTGCAGCCACAGCTGGCAGTCCGGACAGGAAGCAGTAGCAGCAGCTCGTTATTTTGACTCTCACTATGTTGAGGCACTTTAATTGGCTCCAGCAGTTGCTGTCGTCAACGTTTTGACAGTTGCAGGAAACAATTTTGAGCATTCTGCTTCATTTGCTTTTAATATTATCAAAGGTTTGACAATTTTTTTTTAAATTAATGTTGTGAGAGACAAAGAAAAAAACATAGAAATGTTTACGGAAGGGCTATATTTGAAGACAAAAAGTAATCAAGCTACTGGGTGTTCTTTTTTTGATATCAACACAGTTGATATGAAAGCATAAATCAAATGAAAATAAAACCAAAAAGAAAAATTATGGCAACGCTGCGCTGATCAAAAAGTAATCCAATCGTAAACAAGAGAGCAACAAACAGCATGTTGTTCAACAAATTTTCACAAAGAATTTTTTGCCGTTGCGGAAAATCTTAACCGTTATCATCATGCTGAGCAAAAACTATGACGCAAGAGACGTAATCGAAAAACAGCAACAGACGCATAAAAGTGTGCAAAGTTTTTATGCATTGGGACTTGTAGTGGTTGTTGTTGTTGTTGTTGCCGTTCATCGAAAGGGATCCGTTCATCGAAAGGGATGACAAATGTTGGCGAAAAACTTTGTGTTCTTCATTAATCCCCAGCGATTAGAATAGAATTTTCAAACAAATTCACTGACTGGCAAACATCAAGAAACAGCACAACTAAGCAAAGGATGAGGTCTGGCAAAGAAAGCAGCATCAATTTGGTAACATGACAGTACAATTGGGAAATAGCGGAAGAATACTGCAGAAAAATAGACAAAAAAAAACTTTTGTGAAATAGGCAAAATTTATGCCAAAGCAAAGATTTCACAAGAGCAAAATAAAAGCAAATGAAAAGCACAAAACTAAGCTTAAGAAAGTTACAAAGCTTTTAGGATATAACCACTTCAATTATGAATGTAGCAACTAAGGCTAAAGATTGATAGACGGATAAGGATAAAAAAAGCGTAAATTATACTTAGCGAAGTTAACCCTTTAGCCTGGAGTGAAAAACGTGCCGAGGGTTAAGGAAAGTTGCTGAAAAGTAATCATTTTTGAACATAAAGATACTCAGATAAAAATCCTTTCAGTTTGTGACAAAAAAAAATTGTCTCTTTTGAGCTTAAATTTTCGTGAAAATTTAAATATTTTGAATCTATTTCACTCATGGTATTTTCGTTTCTACCAAAAAATGTTACCCTTAAGTAAGGTTAGGTTTTGATGGCTGAGCTGGCAGACGACTCGTACACTTAGGCCAGTGCAGGCCCGTTGTTATACCACACAATCTCTTTTGACATATGTATGAGAGATATCCACAAACCAGTTCGAACGGATTATGAATTTTATTATATGCCTGATTTCCAGGCATGAGACTTCGGAAGGTCCATTTAAGAAGGGGTGGCCCAGAGTTTCCAATCTCCTTTTACTTAGTGCCGGACATTCGCAGAGGAAATGCTGGACATTTTCTACCTCTTCTTCGCATTTCCAACTTTTGCAGAAATCATTTGATATAAGTCCCAATCGAAGAACATGTGTTCCGATTAGACATTAGACCCGTGAGGATTTCTTCTATTTTCGAAAGGCTTACCCCGCTTAATTCAAGTAGTGATTTATTGCGCTTTAAGTCGTAACGAAGCCACGTTAGCTTAGCTACCCTGCATGTGTCAAGGTGTCCCCAACGTACTTGTGCAAGACTCAAGGATTTGTTCTTGCACTGGATCTTATAGGAGTACATGGGTATGCCAATAAAACCCTCATCTAAAAGGGTGTTCGAGGTCGTACTCTTCCTTGCCAATTCGTCAGACAGATTATTGCCCTCGTTATTCAAATGACCGGGTACCCATATGAGGTGGATCCTGAATAACCTTGCCATCTCGTTAAGAGATCTGCGGCACTCAGTGAGAGTTTTAGAGTTATCAATAAGCGGGTTCAGCGCTTTAAGCGCAGCATGACTATCTAACAATATGTAAATATTCTTTTCCCTAAGGTCTCTTTGACCTAAAATCTTAGCGGTTTCATATACAGGGTAGTTAAATTTTAAGGGCCGATGTTGTTTTTGAATAAAACACAAATTATTTAAGAAATTATTGTCATTTATTTTTATTATGATAATATTGGTACGATTCAATTATGTATGGAACAAAATATTGGCCAAATGGCCGCCGCGACCTCGGCGGCACACCTCCATCCGATTGTCCAAATTTTCGATGACGCTTAGTCATAAGTGATGTTCTATGACGTTATTGT
Source organism: Pherbina coryleti (assembly GCA_943735915.1). Taxonomy (NCBI): domain Eukaryota; kingdom Metazoa; phylum Arthropoda; class Insecta; order Diptera; family Sciomyzidae; genus Pherbina; species Pherbina coryleti. The sequence goes on from OX030948.1 coordinate 165,048,189, forward strand.
GCCGAATTATCTCATCCTTAAGCTCTTGAATTGTTGCTGGCTTATCGACGTACACCTTTTCTTTCCAATAACCCCAAAGAAAGAAGTCCAACGGTGTCAAATCACATGATCTTGGCGGCCAATTGACATCGCCATCACGTGAGATAACACGGTCATTGAATTTGTCGCGCAAAAGAGCCATTGTTTCGTTAGCTGTGTGGCAAGCGGCACCGTCCTGTTGAAACCACATATCGTCCACATCCATATCTTTCAATTTGGGCGATAAAAAGTTCGTGATCATCTCACGATAGCGAACACCATTCACAGTAACAGCCTGACAGGCCTCATTCTAGAAAAAATACGGCCCGATGATGTCGCCAGCCCATAAACCGCACCAAACAGTCACTCTTTGTGGGTGGATTGGTTTTTCGACAATCACTCTTGGATTATCATTCGCCCAAATGCGGTAATTCTGCTTATTGACGAATCCACTGAGGTGAAAATGTGCCTCATCACTGAAGATGATTTTCTTCGATATGCATTTTGATTTGAAAGCCCATTTTCATAATAACCCTGAATAGCTTTAACGCGTTGCTCGATTGTGTATCTTTCCATGGTTCAAATTGAGTAAGTCTGAAATTGAGAAATGTCAATGAAATGCAGAAAAAATTTGACATTTAGGTGTGGTTCATATTCAACATCGGCCTTTAAAATTTAGCCGCCCTTTATAACCATCATATCCGCTTGTTAGACACTACAATAGTTTGAGAGTCTAAAGGAAGCTTCTATTTCCAGATCTTGGAAGTAAATTCCTCCCCCTACCTGTTTTTGAAGCTTGGACCCGTCTGTAAAGATTTTAATTCCGTTTATTTTAAGGGGGGTTTTGTTAGCCCAGTCTAGCCGTGAAGGGATAAGAACTTCATAGTTCTTTTCAAGATTTAAACAAGGTGCACAGTAATCTGTTTTTTCGGGGACCGACCAGTTCAGAATTACCTTGTGACCGCAGCTGTTACCTATCCAATTTCCAGATTGTCTTAGTCTGAGGGCTGCTGAGTTAGCACACTCTCTGGCAAAGATATCTAGAGGAGGAAGGTGAAGTATGACATTAAGAGCATTAGATAGGGTTGTGGATAATGCACCAGTAATACAGAGACATGAACTTCTTTGAACCTTTGAAAATTTCTAAAGTGCAGTTGCCTTATCAAGGGAGGGTTGCCGTATACAAGTATGGGGTGGATATTGCCGTATAAAGCCAGCGTACTATTTCGGGGGAAAAACCCCATTTTGTATCTATAGATTTTTTTTATAGGCAAATAGAGCTATATTTGCCTTTTTAACACGCTCCTTTATGTTATCATTCCAGATAAGTTTCTTATCCAGAATAACTCCTAGGTACTTCGTGATATCACTAAAGAGCAACCTCGTGCCATTCAGACGCGGCGGTTCTAGGTTGGGGATTTTGTATTTCCTAGTGAAAAGGATGAGATCTGCTTAGTCCACAAGAGGACGCCCATCTCGAAAGGATTAAAAGTACGCTTTCCATGAGTTGACAGAGGGTTGGAGGAAATTTTCCGATAAAGACGAGAGCAATATCATCGACATATGCAATAACCTTCTAGCCTACCCCCTCCATGATGCGCAACAGTTGGTCAACTGCCACGGACCACTGAAGTGGAGACAAAACTCTCCCTTGCGCAGTTCCCCTACTTACAAACCTACGGGTAGAGGATCGTCCCATTTCTAAGTTCACCACCCTGCCCAATAGCATCTGATTGATGAAATGTTACCCTTATACGGTGCAAAATTTTTTGAATATTGTCCTCAACCCTGAAAATAGACAAGTTTTTGCCTACTCAGAAAAGAACACCAAACACTGCTCTGCTTACTCAATCAGCTGATTTATTTTATATGGTATGTGCCAATAATAAATATATATAAAGAATTTTATAATTTGCCATGATTTGAAAAAAAAAATTGTTCATCAAAACAAAATTTGAAAAAAACAGATAGAACTTAGTATTGGAGAATAGGGAAATGGGAGTCACTTAAGCGAGAAATGAAATAAAATCTGAATTTATAATCAAATATTTATTGCAACCACCTAAACATCAAGTTTACTTATCTAGCTATTAACTAAGACCAGTTTTAAGAACAGTTTTTAACAGTTGAACAGTTAAAAACTACGTTGCACCAACGTGGGGGCAATGGTGGTCACCCTGTGGTTAATCGGAGTTATAGACAATTTAACAAATATCGCAAACATAACTTTCTGCTGAGTCCCACTCAGTGCAGTCCACTTGAGCCCCTGATCCCCACGAACCCATGATCCACACGGTACAGTATATCTGTACCACAGCTCATTCTCTTCCAGTCTCTTCCAAAATCTTTGCATATTAGGCATCGTTGTTCTTTGTATCTTCTCCGTCGTCGTCTACATAATCCTGGCATTAGTCGTTATTGCCAACATTTGACACTGAAGTAACGTTTGATTCTTCAGGTAAATGCCGCTTTGGCTTTTCAAGGTTCTTCTTCTGTACTTTAGTCTACTTTCTCTGGCATTTACCTTTCTATTTCCTCAGTTTCTCAGTTTCTCTGGCATTTACCTTTCTATTTCCAACAACTGCCAACACAATCTTAAGTACACATCAATATTTTGATCATCTAACTAAATACGTGTCGGCCGTAGCGTAGTGGTAGAGTGCGTTACCCATACGCCATAGAACATTGGTTCAACTCCATCTGACACAGAAAATTTTTTTTCAATTGAATTAATTATTATGTTCGGTCACCACCTCTCTGCAGACAATGGTAAACCTCAGAGAGTAAATCTAATATATAAAATTCTTCTGTCACGGGGTGCGTGATCGAACTCCTCCGAAACGGCTCGACCGATTTTCGTGATCCTTAGCGAGGATATTAGTCAGGGGTGAGAATCGAACAACATCTATTTTTCATCCCCCTAAAATAAGGGGGCGTGGCACCTCCCATACAACCCAAATCTACGGTAGCGAATAGCTCTGAAGTTATAGGTCGCATAGTATCGGAATTCGGTGTTCTATCTCAATTTACAAGAGCCGTTCCACACGTAAAATTTTATGGGCGTTGAATGTGGGGCGTGGCAATTTTTCAGCCAAATTTTCAGTATAACTTTCAAGCTATAAGTCACACATTAATGAAACTCGGTTGGAACGTTCTATTTAGCCGTGTCTTTCGACTTGCAAAATTGAGCCAGTATAGGCCAAAGGGGTGTGGCACCGCCCATACAATTAAAATTTATGATATCGAATAGCTTTGGAACTAAATGCCGTATAATAATGAAATTCAGTATGGAGTTGCCACTTGGTGATATATCTACTATAAAACTGGGATGGGTTTTGAAAAAAGGGGTGTGGCTCCGCCCATACACTTTAAATTTTTGATATCAGATAGCTTTGGAACTAAATGTCGTTTAACAACGAAATTCAGTATGGAATTAATATTGGGTGATATTCTTCTACTAGAAAACTGAGACGTCATTGAACAAGGAGGTGTGGCTCCGCCCATATAAGCCAAACTTGCGATATCGAATAACTTTGGAATTGTAAGTAGCACAGCCTCGAAATTTGGTTATCAATTTCCACGAGTCTTTCCAGTTACAGATAGAGATAGAGATACAGATAGAGATAGAGATAGAGATAGAGATAGTGATAGAGATAGAGATAGAGATAGAGATAGAGATAGAGATAGAGATAGACATAGATATAGAGATAGAGATAGAAATAGAGATAGAGATAGAGATAGAGATAGAGATAGAGATAGAGATAGAGATAGAGATAGAGATAGAGATAGAGATAGAGATAGAGATAGAGATAGAGATGGAGATAGAGATAGAGATAGAGATAGAGATAGAGATAGAGATAGAGATAGAGATAGAGATAGAGATAGAGATAGAGATAGAGATAGAGATAGAGATAGAGATAGAGATAGAGATAGAGATAGAGATAGAGATAGAGATAGAGATAGAGATAGAGATAGAGATAGAGATAGAGATAGAGATAGAGATAGAGATAGAGATAGAGATAGAGATAGAGATAGAGATAGAGATAGAGATAGAGATAGAGATAGAGATAGAGATAGAGATAGAGAAAGAGATAGAGATAGAGATAGAGATAGAGATAGAGATAGAGATAGAGATAGAGATAGAGATAGAGATAGAGATAGAGATAGAGATAGAGATAGAGATAGAGATAGAGATAGAGATAGAGATAGAGATAGAGATAGAGATAGAGATAGAGATAGAGATAGAGATAGAGATAGAGATAGAGATAGAGATAGAGATAGAGATAGAGATAGAGATAGAGATAGAGATAGAGATAGAGATAGAGATAGAGATAGAGATAGAGATAGAGATAGAGAAAGAGATAGAGATAGAGATAGAGATAGAGATAGAGATAGAGATAGAGATAGAGATAGAGATAGAGATAGAGATAGAGATAGAGATAGAGATAGAGATAGAGATAGAGATAGAGATAGAGATAGAGATAGAGATAGAGATAGAGATAGAGATAGAGATAGAGATAGAGATAGAGATAGAGATAGAGATAGAGATAGAGATAGAGATAGAGATAGAGATAGAGATAGAGATAGAGATAGAGATAGAGATAGAGATAGAGATAGAGATAGAGATAGAGATAGAGATAGAGATAGAGATAGAGATAGAGATAGAGATAGAGATAGAGATAGAGATAGAGATAGAGATAGAGATAGAGATAGAGATTGAAATTGAGGTTGAGGTTGAGGTTGAGATTGAGATTGAGATTGAGATTGAGATTGAGATTGAGATTGAGATTGAGATTGAGATTGAGACTGAGTTTGAGATTCAGATAGAGATAGGAATTATTTCCGCTACGACAGCAACGCGTCGGGTACCAGCTAGTAATGCCATATAAAGCTTCTTAAGAACATGCACATTAGCCATTCGGAGTCGGCATAAAATTAGTAGGTCCAGTTCTCGATCAATTGTGTTGAAACTGACTTCGCACCATGAAAAATATGATGTGACTGTCCATGCACCTCTTAGTAATTCTGACCACTGCACCATATCCGCTGATTTTCCATATTCTTAACTAAGCACTCCTACACCTAAAGCCCCGAAGAGGATCGCTTGGTTTTATGGCAAATTGGATTGCGGTAAATAATTTTTACCGGAATTTCTATCAGAAATTATGTTTCGCTGATAGAAATGTAAATGCGACGGCTCTTATGCTACAAGATACAATACATAAAATAATTATTGGGGATGAGGTCTTTCATCCCCAATTAAATGAAAGGCATTAAGCCTAAAGACCACACCTGGTTTAATGAGGCATGCAGGATTGTAGTCACGTTCAAAGAGAAAGCCTTTCAGAATTAGCGTTCAAACAAGAATGCTGAAACTAGAAGACTTAGCATTGAGGCTAGGAATCGCTGTAATGTAGTTTTAAAACGCGAAAAGTTTCTTCACGAAACCTGATCAGAGAACAGGTTCTTTTCTGCCCCAAAGGGAGCAAAAACTTTTGGTTATTCGTTAAGAGAGTTTAAAATCAGACATCTTCGTCGATTCCTGCTCTTTTAAAGGATGACCAAATCTTCACTGACTCGGCTGATAAAGCGAACCTTTTGGAGATATATTTTCGAACGAGAGCAGTTAAAAGAGCCCTTCCAAACCTTTACTTAAACAAATCTTCTGGCCCTGATGGTATACCACCAATTGAGCAAAAAATGTGTACTTCTACATTGGCTCGACCTTTGCGTAACTTTATTAACATCTCCTACAGGACAGGAGTTTTTCCAACTTGTTGGAAGATCGCGAACATTCAGGCGGTACCTAAGAAGGTCGATGCCACGAACCCTGATGAATTATCTGGAGCGCAACGAATTGCTTAGTGACCGTCAATACGGCTTCCGTAGGGCTCGATCTACTGGTGACCTCATGGCGTTCCTCACGGAGAAAAGGAACCAATGTGTTCACTTCTTTGGTGAAAGCAGGGTTGTTGCTCTGAATATTTCTAAGGCGTTTTACCAAGTGTGGCATAAAGCTCTCGTGTCAAAACTAATTACATATGGTGTTGGTTGTAACTTTGCTCGATGGATCACGTGTTTCCTAATGGACAGGTCGATTCGTGTCGTGGTTGACGGCATTTTGTCTACTGAACACGCCATCGGTACTGGAGTACCGCAGGGTTCAGTCCTATCGCCAACTTTGTTTCTGGTCGACCTTCTGTCGTTGACTCATAACCCAATTCATTCGTTTGCGGACGACAGCAGCATTTGTCATTCTTATTCCTTCAAAAAACGGCCGAGCTCTTTAGAGATTGGGAGAAAGAGGCAAAATATGAACGACAAACTGCTTAATGACTTAAGAAAAATCTCTGAGTGGGGGCTTGCTAATAGAGTTGAATTTAATGCTAGCAAGACCCAGTGTTGCCTGCTAACCTAGAAACGAATGAATTGCCCCTTAGCTCTCCTCAATATGAACGGTGTAGATCTTGTTGAGTCCGATGCTCTTGACGCTCTGGGCATATCGACCAAATCTGATCTTCGTTGGAATGATCACATTTTCGATGTGTCTTTTAAAACGGTGAAAGAAATACTTCACTCTAACTGATCTACGCGTAACCTATACTTCATATATAAGTATCAAAATTAAGTACAATTCGCACATTTTGGCAGGGGCTTCAAGATCTTATTTGGAGCTTCTGGACCGAATTCAACGAAGTGTGATATATCTGATATGGGATGAAAACATTTTATCTTCTCTCAACTCTTTTGGGCATCGACGCACTGTTGGCTGCATAAGCCTTATTTACAGGTACTACCATGGGAAATGCTCAAGGGAGATACATGAATTGACGCCAACAACTCGTGTGTTTTCCCGGTTCACTCGGGTAGCTTACCCAACCCATCCCTTTACCATTGCCTTGATGCCTAATAGAACCTTGCATTACCGGGATAATTCGTTCCTTAGTCGCACAGCAAAATTGTGGAACAATCTCCTTGCGAGCGTGTTTCGCGTGCGGAAGTTTTGAGCTGTGTAAATTTAAAACAAATCTTCGCCGACACTACTCTATTTTTTCAAACTATCTTCTCCAACTATCTATCACCCGTCTTCCGAATCAACGCAATGCTTTCGCATTCACAGGGGACATCCCCTTAGCGTTGGTTTAGTTTAAAACAAAAAAGAAAATACGTGCAAAAGTTTTGATCGAATTTTGTAAAAAGAAAAATCCACACTTACAGTTTATTTCACTTTGACGAAAAATAACATCAGCGAGTCACAAAAACAAGACACTTTTGTTTCTCTGCAGCGCGGATGGCTTATATGGGAAGTAGTTTCCGCGAAGCTCGAGTGTACAGTCTAGTGTACAGAGTGTGCAGAGTGTGCAGAGTGTTGTGTATATGTGGGTGACTCTCATTACCCGCCGACTCCCATTGTCCTCTTCACCCCTTCTCTCATATGTTTTGGTACACGACTGAACGTGCTCACTGTGAGTGAAGTACTGAACGCACTCGCCTCGTTTTGACGCCTAATTGACATTTAGCATTAATGCTTCTTTTTCGCGGAAAAACTTTTCGGCTACAGTTGTTTGTAATCATGGAATGAGACGCGCTCGAAAATCGTGTTGTTATAGTTGGTCTAAAAAAATGTGGCATGGGAAGAGGCGATATATTTCGGAACTTCCAACCACTCGGACTCAATCGTAATTTTGTGTATACTGCTGTAAAGTTGTTTGAAGATACTGGTGGAATAATCGACCTTTTAAAATCCGGCCGTTCATGTGTTGTAAGAACACCACGAGCCATCAAGGTGGTGAGGTCTCGAATCAAGCGAAAACCGCTGCGAATGCAGAAAATCTTTTCCCGGGAGATGAATAGCTCGGCGCAATCGATCTCTCGCATTCTTAAATATTACTTGCGGCTCAGAGTATACAAAAGCCACACCGGGCACCTTCTTACGGTAGCGTTAAAGGAACAATGTAAGCGAAAATCGAAAGCGTTACTTCTCAAGCACGCCGATAATGCCCACAGACGAATTCTGTTTACTGACGAAAAATTTAACGAAACAGTAGAGGAATCTTTCAATAAACAGAATGTCGGAATGTATGATCTGTCATTACGACATGCAGCAGAACTCGTTCCGAAAGTTCAGAGAGGTCACCACCCAGCTTTTGTGATGGTTTGGTAGAGAGTCGTCTATGATGGGGTCACCAAGCTTCATTTTTTTGAAAAAGAATTTAAACATTCGGCGAAAGTGTATGAATCCGATGTTTTGGAATTGGTTGTGAAGTCTCTTAACACGACATTATTCCAAAACAAGCCGTGGACTTTTCAACAAGATTCTGCTGCGTTACATAAGGCCAAAATAACTAAAAAGTGGTCAAAAAGAATTTACCAGACTTCATTTCCATTGATCAGTGGCCAGCCAGGGGTCCGTTTTAGAGGGTATGCCTTCTTCTACACGACACCCAATAATCTAGTCTCTAAAACGCGCTCTTGTCCGAGCAGTAGGGAAATTTCATATGCTCGTGCTGGAAAGCAAATGGTGGCTTTTTGTTTGATAGAATGGTTTCTATCTATCCTTGTCTGACACACACGTTTCATAATATTGTCTTTTAAAGCAGAGGTGTTCACAAGCATACTACTACAATATTCGATTTTTGTGCTTGTGTTTGTAGCTCTCTCGCTCTGTGCACTGACAAAAATTATTGTGCAGGTATTAAGCAAGAATTGTGTTATAATTATCATTATCATCATCATTATCATTATCAGTATCATTATCATTATCATTATTATTATTATAATTCTGTAAATAATGCATTTTCGTATGCCTCAAACATTTCGTGCAGTGCAATAAACACGACCAAGTGGCACGAACTTCCCAGCTTGAAATCTTAGCGCCAAGTGATGGAGAGAACTTCGTGCATTCGATTGTGTACGTGTTTCGATTCTCGAGTAAAGCTTTCGAGTCTCACCACGCGTGGTACTACGTGAACATCACTGATTTAAAGTAATCATCATATTTTCGGGGCAACCATCTCCCCTGGCAAAGTTTCACAGAGTGTTTGAGTGTGACATTTTAAAAATCGTAAACGAATTTTCTCACCGTCAAGAAAAGGGCAATGAAAAGGCAATATTTCGTGGTAGAAACGAAATCGTCCAAAGTTTCCGATACGAAAAAAATCCTGCAAATCAAATAAAATGACAAAAAAAAATAATAAGAATCTCAATAAAATTCCTTGAATTCTAACTAAAATTTTTAAAAATTCGAAAAACTTAACTTTTTCAACGTCAGGAAAAATTCTCTAGTGGAAATAAAGGAATTATTCTCTTAAAATGTTTATTACTTCGAAGTATTTAATTATGCCGAAGGTCATGTGCATTATATTTTATTATTAACTAAAATGTCAAGCACATGTGGGAGCACAAGAAAAAATAAAAAACAAGAATAAAAAAATAACAAAGAAAAAAATTAAAACAAGCAAAAAAGTTCGCCATCGTCAAAAACAAACAAAGTCAGGTCATGCTTTGAGGGAATCAGTGAAACCTTAAGAGTCGTCCGTTTGTAACAAGTGAACAATTAATTATGTGTTGCAACGCTTCGCAACATAAAAAAATTAAAATAATACAATAACAATAACAAAATTAACCACTAAACCGAGATTGCCCAAGAAAAAACATAGCTTCTTTCATAAACTTTTCTTTTTTTTTTGTTTTTGTTTTGCTAAACAGCGCTTATTTTGTTTTTTTTTTTCTTCAAACTTAAAGGTGAAGAATTCCTTTGTTCCTGGTCTCTTACTTTTTGCTCAGTTACTTCTTGATAATAGTCAAGAAACTACGGTGAATGATGAATTTTTATTTCTTTCGGTGTTATAATACGAGGGCCGTTTGATAAAAATGTAACAAGGAATGATTTTTACGGCAGAAAAGTTTTATTTCTCAATATTGTCTCCTTTAAGCTCGATACACTTCATCCAACGTTCCTCCAATTTTTTTATCCCATCAAAAATACGTTTTCGGAAGGTCCTTAAAATAGGCCTTTGTTTCGGTGAGCTTATGCAAGCATAAGATGTATTAAAACTGGGGCGGTGAGCGTATAAGGGTTAACCCTTAGAAAATAATTAGAAAATTACTGTAAAAAGTCTCGATTATACGGTACAAATTTCTTATTACTATATATTATATATTTTTATTATTATTTATTATTTATTTATTATATTTACTTATCAACAACTTTTACACATTTAGTACAATATCGTCTTAATTAATATATTGAGCAATATAATATGCAACATTCGTATTGACAATGAAAAAAGTACTTATTAGAAAGAACACAAATATTAACAAGCATATGCTCAAAAATTAAAGAAGTTGATAACTACATTCTGTAGTTCCTAGGGAACTAGTGTCGAATGTAGCTTCTTGAAAGTAAATAAGGTTGAAGACTAAATTTTTTATGATGTAAACATTAAAATATATGATGTAAACATTCAAATATAAGTAAAAATATAGATTTAAAAAATTTTTTATAAATTATAGTGAATTTTTTTATAAATTATAATGAATTTTTTTATAAATTATAATAAAATAAATAAAAAAAAATATGAGTAAGCAACCATTTTAAAAAGGAGAAAAATATTTCATATTTGCACAATTAGAAGACTATCAATATCAGAGTAGTTTAATTGAAAAAGCCAATATTTTAGATCATTAATGAAATTAAGTTTGGTGCGGTGATTTCTTATTGAAGCTGGAAGGGTATTATAAAGCCTGGGTGCAACAGAATCGTAAAACTTCAGAAAATGATGAATATTATGCTGGGGAATCAAAGCCAAATTGCGATTATTGATTCTTAAATCATATTGAGCATTAAATCTATTCAATAGGTAGCCCGATCTAATAAAAAACAATTTTAAAACTTTAAAAAAGTAAAGATGTTTCAAAGGAAGTATCTTGATTTCCCGAAAAAGTTACATACTGTCATGAACACGACTTTTATTACATACAATCGAATGGCATGTTTTTGAGTAATTAGTAGAGGATGAATTTTATTCTTATTAGCTCCGCCCCAGGCGACTAAACCATATTGCAGCTTGGATTGAAAAATGCCATGATAAATACAAGTTAAAAGCTTTTTGGAGCAAAAGGTTCTTAAATGGTAAAGCTGTCTTATGGCAGCCAAGAGATATCGTTTCATATCAAGATACAGATCCTTCCCTCCAATATAGAAACACATAATTTTTGTTTTTTCACTTAAAATAAGTTTATGAAAAAAAAAAACCAATGCCTTAAGAGACTTAGATCGTGACTAATCTCAGCCACAAGGTTAAAAACTGTATCACATTCGTAAGTACAAGCCATATCATCTGCAAAGGCTATTTTTTTATTAAAAAAAGGCTGCAAAAAGATTGAATTTATGTAAATCAAGAACAAAATAGGTCCCAAGACAGAACCTTGGGAAACACCTTTATTGATTTTTATAAAAGAGCTAAACTTATTATTGAGTTTTACTCTTTGCTGTCTATCGGACAAATAGGAAGCAAACCAATTATGAATAGAGCCTCTAAACCCACATTTATATAATTTAGAAAGTAATATTTCATGGTTGACCGTGTCAAAGGCTTTAGTTCCACAGTGCAACACGAAAAAAAATAACCATATACGGACACCACTACGTGATAAAAGACTAAAAAAAAAGGCCCGTGTCTCCCAATTTTTCCCAAAGTCATGCACTTTTTTGTTTATGGGCCGCCAAAGATTTGGGGCCTCGGTATCATTTTCGCAAAAAAGTGATAATTTTCTCGGGCTCATATCTTGCAAACCGTTCAGAATTTCGATTTACTCTCTGAGGCAAAGTTGTAGCTCTTGTCATAAAGAACAAAAATTGCGAACATATAAAATCAAAAAAACTTCACCTTCCAGATCAAAATCGCAAAAAACTTAAAAAAATTCGATTTTTTTTTACCTTTTTTCCCGTGTTCAGGTCCATAGGTAGCAAACCGTTAAAAATTCAAGGAAACAATCAACTACAAAAATTTACCTAAGATCTCAATAAACAAATTTCTACAACATATAAACTTCCTGGGAATTATTCTTAACACCGTTTTTTAATTTCATTTGTTTTTTATTTACTTCAACATTGAGATACTATGCTATCTATTACAAAAATATTAAAAAAAAGTATTCGTATTATGTTTATAATGTTGATGGCCCTGGACTTGCAAATCGCGCTCTCTTAAGTTGTGGTCCATCTCTTCCCTGTTGGGGCTCATAATCGGTATCAAATGGATCTTCATAAGTAACACCACTTGCTGTACTCATTGCTGTAAATTCTGTAGTACGATCTGGAGTTGGCGGCCTTGCTGATACAAAATTTTCAGGTGCAAGCACTTGTAGTGTGGCTGTTGCAGTTGCTTTATAAATTTTGTTCTTCTCAGCATGTCGATTTAGACGACATGTGTAATTTACGCATGCATAGCAACTGGTTGCATCATGATCACCTGGGCGATTAATCCAGTTTACCGGCTTACAATACTTCATAGTACCTCTGCCTCCACTCAACCATGCCATGAGATTGTTATAACATTGGCGACACACTGTATTAGGTGTGTAATTTTCACCGGTCAAGTCCACTTCGTCGAAAAACAATGTATATGCTCTTTCGAATTCACTAGTTAAAAGATTCTTTTCCTTCTGAAATCTTGTAGATGTTTTTTTTTCTGGTTTGATGACCGCAAACGTAGCAAAATAAATCAATTTTTTCACACTGCATACTGAAACTGTCAGTTGCCACTGCTGTGTACAAATTATGTTGTAGCACTTTATATAACTTTCACCGCGTCACTTTTTTCACTTTTGCGGCTACCTAAGCGCTACCTAAACGGTGTTAAAAAGACGAGAGTGTCTTACAAGCATTCAAAGAGTGTGTAATATTTATTTCAAAAGAAAGTTTTATACAGTTTCCTTGAATTTTGAACGGTTTGCTACCTATGGACCTGAACAGGAGAAAAAAGGTAAAAAAAATCAAATCAAAAAATTTTCGGCAAATTTTTCACTTTTGCGTGCTACCTAAACAGTGTTAAGAATCATCTCTAGGAAGTTTATATTTTCTTGAAATTTGTTTATTGAGATCTTAGGTAAATTTTTGTAGGTGATTGTTTCTTTGAATTTTGAACGGTTTGCTACCTATGGACCTGAACACGGGAAAAAAGGTAAAAAAAAATCGAATTTTTTTAAGTTTTTTGCAATTTTGATCTGGAAGGTGAAGTTTTTTTGATTTTATATGTTCGCAATTTTTGTTCTTTATGACAAGAGCTACAACTTTGCCTCAGAGAGTAAATCGAAATTCTGAACGGTTTGCAAGATATGAGCCCGAGAAAATTATCACTTTTTTGCGAAAATGATACCGAGGCCCCAAATCTTTGGCGGCCCATAAACAAAAAAGTGCATGACTTTGGGAAAAATTGGGAGACACGGGTCTTTTTTTTTTAGTCTTTTATCACGTAGTGGTGTCCATATATGGTTATTTTGCCATGACTTAAAAAATTACACACAGTGTTATATCAATGAAGAGAGAAGCTGTTGTTTTTTTATTGTTTAAACTATTGTAGATATTGGAGCAAAACTCCAAAAGCGCATCTTCGGTAGACCTTCCTTCTCTAAACCCAAATTGAGAATCATTAAAGAAATTAATTTTTTTAACCCTTTCGACCCCAACGTTGCCTGAAAGCAATTTCACATGTTTGTCGTCTTATAGTTAAAGCTACGAAAAATATTTTTTTCTTAAATTATATATTGTTGATGGGTGAGTGTTTTGAGAATCATAAGCAAAAAAAATGATGCAAAATTAACTGTTACTTTTCCTCCTATCTTTGGAAGAGTGAAGTGGAATTGTAGCTAATCAGCTTATTGTAAACTGGAGTTATCAGATATAAGTGTACTATTTTCGATAATAATTAAATAATATTGTTTTGTAACATAAATACTGTATTCTACACACATCACATAATATTAATTGGGAAGTAAGTTTGAGTTGTGCGCTTCATACATAAAGTAATGATTTTATGAAACTCACAAGTTGCCTGTGGGCAACTTTGGGCTATAGTGGATATAAAATATTTTGTTTTGGTTATGAAGCCGCATATGAGAAGTTTGTATAATGAAGAGATTAACAAGATGTAGCAGTTCGATTGGGATCAATCTGAAGATGAGGAAAGTGAAGATGATGAAGAAGATGTCTCGACTATGTTGACTAATTTAGAAGGTATTGCAGATTCAGTAAGTAGATTGTAGACTTTAAAATATAAGAATTCCTGCCTTGGATTTTTCTGTTAAGCTCATTTAAATGAGCGAATATGTCCTCCAGAAATGCAAGTTTTACTACCCATATCTGGCCTATTCTTCTTTTTTAAACACAGAAGCAAAATCTGAACCGTGGGCCTCCAAAAACTTCTGAGTGTTATTTTTTAGCTCATAAATCAGAGATAACACTTTTCCGCGAGAAAGCTATCGAACTTCGGTATGAAACTGAAGTGACTGATGATCTGCTCTTATTTCCTGACACACTACATTAAACAGATGAGAGTTCAGCGGTCGCGACATGACAATTTCAACAACTTTTTGTAGGATCGACTCAGGCAGAGACTTCGTCATTAGTGCTTCCATGTGTAAAAAGCAATGTACATTTTTAATATTAGGGTGTTTTTCAGAAGCCCTGGTTGCAAGTTCCCTAATTTTTAGATGTACTATCTTCACAAAGTCTTGATTTTTTTCCGCGGCACACCAACTGATGACTGCGGCACTTTGCGGAACAATGTTGAAGAAAGAGGAGAACACATTGAAGTTGGACTCTTGGAGTATTTTGTTGGACAAGTAGCTGAACAAATGACTGAAGAAGTGGAAATTGACAGTAATATCGAAAAAAATCGACGTAAAGGTTCTAAGATGGAAATGTAAACCATTTCAATTTTCAAAAAGTGTTTGGAAAATAAGTTTCCTGTGTTCGTTCCTTGTTCGATACTGAGGTTATTGATAGAAAGGATCAAACATCAAACAGGATCGTCATCAGAAAAACGGTATTGAAGTAAAATGTACTGGAGAGGAAATATAAGTGGTGCATTCGAGTTTTTTACTGATGTCCAAGTACATCAGTTACAAATGCTTGACTTCTTTACAATAAGCATTATAATTTACTTAAGTATAAGGAAAAACATTGATTAAATTCTAGCTAACGTTGCAAATAAACTGTTACAGACCACTTTTACCTTCTTCACCAAAAAAATTGTTTTTTGTGATTCTAAACTTAGCAGTACTTAGTAATAAACTCAAATAAAAACATAAATTCTTCATATAAAAAATCCTAGCTTTTAATTTACTTATGCCACTATGGCCCAAGGTTGCTTACAAGCAACTCTCTCTACGACCCAAACGGAGGGGCGTGAAGACCCACAATTTTGCACAAACACTCCTTGAGTAAGTAAATCATGATTCAAATACCAAAATAAACAACAGGAAAACATTTGGGGTCGAAGGGGTTAAGAAAGCTTAACATTCTAGATTTAACTATTAAACCTTAGAAAACGACTGAAGCAGAGAAATTGGCCTATAATTGTTTAAATCAGATTTGTCACCTTTCTTAAATAGAGGTATAACTTCAGCATTCTTCAACTGGTCGGGAAATATTCCAGCACTTATGCTTTTGTTAAAAATATGGCAGAGTACATCAACAATATTAAAAGCAACATTTTTCAAAAAATTATTAGAGAAACAACCATCAGTGGCCGAATGAGAAGTTTTTAATGAGAGGATAGTTTTATACACCTCAAAGGAAGATATAGGCTCAAAAAACATACTATGGCTGTAAGGTTTTTCTTTATACAAACAGTCACATTTTATATTATTGAGTCCATTATCCTCAATAGCAGTATTGCCAACGGAGGCAAAGAATTTGTTAAAAGCATTAGCTTTATCTTCTGAGTTGCTAATATCTATACCATCAATTACCAGGCACGAAATTTGATGAATATGACTAGTTCTATTTAATATATTATTGACTAAATTCCATTCTCTTCTTACGTTTCCTTTAATTTTGTCGAATTCATTAATATAATATATGTTTTTAACACGTGTCGTCTCAGCAGCAATAGCTTTGCAGAGGCGCCTATAGCTTTGTTTAAGATTAATATCGTTAGGATTTTTGGTAACCTAATTGTAAAGTTTGTTTTTAGAGTCTATTTTTGAAAGCAATTGAAAAGACATCCAGGGTTTAAGCTTTTTCCGCTTAGAATTTTTTGGAGACATTTTTTTTGAGCACCTTTGTGCATTTTCAGACAAAATGTCCATAAAGAAATCATAAGCCTTTGACGGATCTAGCTCAGAATATATAGAATTCCATGATTCGTACCTCAAAATATTGTTTAAGACCAAAAAATTAGGTTTATGAAACAAAAATCGTAGTTTTCTGATACATTTGTTGGAGTTGATAAATTAACAAAACAAAGACATGTCATGCAATGATCAGTAATCTTAAAGTCAGCCACCGAACTAAGGAAAGACAAACATGTTGAACTAGACCTAAAAAAGATATGATCAATGCAAGTCGCTGATGTGTCTGAAAACCTAGTTGGCTCATTTATGCATGGTTCTAATCCATAAGAGGATAATAAAGAAAGGTAATTGTCCACAGTTACGGAGCCCTGCATTAAGTCTAAATTCATATCACCTAAAAGAACACAGTTCTTTGATTGTTCACAGGAGAGTAGGTTATGCAAATCATCAAAAAAAAACGCCATTATTTAAGTTTGCATGAAATCTATATATGCAAATAAACGAAAATTGTTGATTACCAATGGAACAAGTTAGTTTTAAGACATCGGAACTACAAAGACTAAAGGAGCAAGAATCACAACTTAAACTCTTTGAGACAAAAGCACTTACACCACCAGGTGCATAGTCATTGTTACACGTTGCAAAGAATATGTAACCAGGAATATTAAAAAACGCGGCTTCGTCATCATAAATCCATGTTTCAGTAAGAAAAATTATATCCGGCTTATTAAGAAAAGATTCAATGTGCAGTAAGAAGCTGTCAAAATTTTTTCTCATACTGCGAATATTTTGGTGTATTAAAAAAAAGTTTTTAGAATTGTTTGGGCTAAAAGCGACGTTCTGAAACTTTACGCTGCTACAATTAGCAAGAGGAAGGTTGAATAAGTTTAAATTTGAATCAATGTTAACAACCATATTACATTATTTTATTTAAATCTTCTAATGTATTTATCACTAAAGTATTATCACCTTCCTCTTTACGAATCAAGATTTTCCCATTTCTAACCCAAAGAAATTTGAACTGCCTATTTTTTTTTATTTTTAGAGCAGACTGAAAAAGTTTTCTTGATAAGCTCGACAGACTATCATTTATATACATTTTTTTTCCATCATTTAAGCCAAACAATTCTGAACTATTTCTATTTATTTCTATTCTATTTATTTCTACTATTTCTATTTATGTTCAATTACTGTTTGGCGGTACGGGGCTAAAAATGACTGCAAAATACAGTAATTAGTGTACGTGTAACATCACTGCATGTGTGCAATGCGTAAACGAAGATGAGTGATTTTGAGTGGAAGTTCTTCTTTGACTTAAATTCACTAATACTTCTCTCACTAATTTCCTCTGTTAGTCAACTACTAGCTCAAAAACGAGAAAAATTGCAGATCTCTAATAAGAAGATAGCATAAAACTAAGAAAAAAGCAATTGGCGTAGGACGGTCAATTCAAAATGGTACAGGACCATTTGTTTGCCACAAGTCATCGGAGAAATACGGATAATTTCGAAAAAAAGGCGAATTATTTTCAATATTCTTATAAAGCTAACCCAATGGGAGTAGAAAAAAGGTGCTTCCAAAATTGGTTTAAACCAGTGGTGTTCACACGCATGCTATTTCCATTTTCAACTTTTGTACTTGTGTTTGAAGCTCTCTCACTCTCTGCACTGACAAAAATTGTTTTGCAGTTATTAAATCAGAATTGTGTTATTATTATTATTGTCATCATCATTATCTTTATAAGTGTCATTATAATTATCACTATCATCGTCATTGTCACTCTTATTTTCATTATTATTATTATAATTCTGCAAATAACGCATTTTCATATGCCTCAAACATTTCGTGCAGTGCAAAACACACAACCAAGAGTCGCGAACCTTCCAACTTGAAGTCTCAGCTCCAACTGAATGAGAGAACTTCGTGCATTAGATCGTGCACGTGTTTCGATTCTCGAATAAAGCTTTCGAGTCTCACCACGTGTGGAACTACGTGAACATCACTGGTTTAAATCAGTAAACCAGTGAACCAGTGGCATATGAAAATGCGTTATTTGCAGAATAACTATAATATGAATGATTATGATAGTGACATTTGTAATTATAGTGACAATGATAATGATACTGATAAAGAGAATGATGATGACAATGATCATAATGACAAAATTTTTGATTAATATCTGCACAACAGTTTTTGTCAGTGTAGACAGCTACAAACGCAAGCACGAAAGTCGAAAATTGTAGTAGTATGGGTGTGAACACCACTGGTTTAAACGCATACAAAAGTATGCTGATCTTCATTGAGAATATTTTGAAAAACATGAATTGTTACTCGCTGATTATAAGAGCTATGAACGATACAACCCTAAAGGTTAATTCTTTGACTTTATTATAAAAACAAAACAGAACTTCAAAATATCATAGGGACGGTGGGAGTTGCTTAAGCAACGCCACTGAAAATTTGTTACATGGAATTATTACTCGCTGAGTATTGGTACTAGGATTAAAAATATGATACACCAATAAAGTCCTCTTCTAAGTCCTTACAACAAAATTAAACGAAAAATTTCTCACGTCATGGGGACACAGAGAGAGCCGCTCAAAGATCGACAATGCTACATTCATGCAGCGGCGTTGCATTGAATTTT
Organism: Pherbina coryleti; assembly: GCA_943735915.1. Taxonomy (NCBI): domain Eukaryota; kingdom Metazoa; phylum Arthropoda; class Insecta; order Diptera; family Sciomyzidae; genus Pherbina; species Pherbina coryleti. The sequence continues at coordinate 165,067,156 of OX030948.1, forward strand.
TACTTAGTGAGTATATAAGCTACGATAAATGCTTGGCCTAACGACAAGATAAAAACAAAAATTCAGACGTCAACAGGTCGTGAATATAGCAGCTTATGTAACAGAAATGTAATATCGTTGCATGGAATTATTACTCACTCCGGAAACGTGATGCGATAAATTTTGTTTAACAATAGCATAGATGTGTTATTACGCCTCACAAATAAATTCCAAAAAAAAATCTTACCGTCATGATTTCAGGGTGGCAACCACATAATGCAGTAAAAATGCTACAACAATGAAAAAACGTTGCATTTAATTTTTACTCTGTGACCACTGGCGTAACGGTAAATGTTAAGGAACGAAAATGATGGTGAGGTCTTCGGGCACATGACAAAAACCACCAGGGTTCAGGACACCACCTAGTGTGACGCATATGCATCACTTTTGCTGAATTCATTACATGTAGCTAAGGCAAAGTCAATGCACCAAGGAAAAGCGCAACCAATAGTGAATCAACATCAAGATCAACATCAACATCAACATCAACATCAACATCAACATCAACATCAACATCAACATCAACATCAACATCAACATTAACATCAACATCAACATCAACATCAACATCAACATCAACATCAACATCAACATCAACATCAACATCAACATCAACATCAACATCAACATCAACATCAACATCAACATCAACATCAACATCAACATCAACATCAACATCAACATCAACATCAACATCAACATCAACATCAACATCAACATCAACATCAACATCAACATCAATATCAACATCAACATCAACATCAACATCAACATCAACATCAACATCAACATCAACATCAACATCAACATCAACATCAACATCAACATCAACATCAACATCAACATCAGCATCAACATCAACATCAACATCAACATCAACATCAACATCAACATCAACATCAACATCAACATCAACATCATTATCAACATCAACATCAACATCAACATCAACATCAACATCAACATCAACATCAACATCAACATCAACATCAACATCAACATCAACATCAACATCAACATCAACATCAACATCAACATCAACATCAACATCAACATCAACATCAACATCAACATCAACATCAACATCAACATCAACATCAACATCAACATCAACATCAACATCAACATCAACATCAGCATCAACATCAACATCAACATCAACATCAACATCAACATCAACATCAACATCAACATCAACATCAACATCAACATCAACATCAACATCAACATTAACATTAACATTAACATTAACATTAACATTAACATCAACATCAATATTAACAGCAACATGAAACACCGTCACGTCACACACCTACGGGTGTGTCGACGACACAGCTATAAATATGATATACATCAAGAGACCAACTGTTAAAAAATACACTTTTGCAACCCTACACCTCTTGTTGATACAGCCTTTTATAAGAAAGACATAATTGCCCAAAACTGCACCGACAACAAGTTTTGTGTCGCCCAGTGAAATCTTAAAACTGAAAGGCTTGAAGCAGGCTTTTGTTATTTTTTGGGTTTAATTTTTTTCGCAATATGCTCGTCTAATTTTTTATTTTTTGTTTTTTTGTCGCAGAGCTCAGCGGCATTTTTCTGAAAACGTGTTGAACAAAGCATTGCGAGCCTTGATTATGTGTTTTGTTTTTGTTTTTTTTTTTATGCCCTCTTAATTTTCTTAATTGCTATCATTTTACTCTGAATATAATACGGCCTAATGATTATATTCCAAAATAATCGTTGGTTTTATTGCTGCATTGTTGAAAATATTAGTCTTGTAAGCCTAACATGGCTTAAATGGCTTATTTTGGCCGCATGCCATGTTTTGTTATATTTTTGTTTGTTTAACCTCTTAAATATAACATCTTCGTAAGCAACACTCTGATGTGATGACTCTCTGACATGTCCTTAGGGACTTGAAAGTAGTCATTATGAATTTTTTATTTATTTTTTTATAGACTCACTGCTAGTACACATAGCAACACAGATGCGCGCACAAACTTCTATAAAGAAAACAAATTCGCAGAAAGCACTTCAACAAAAATTAATTCAAACTTGGCGTCATATGATGTAAAAGTTTTTTTTCTTAATTAAAAAACTTAATTTAACTTGTATACTATTTCTTTGAGCGCATGGATTGATCAGCTTAAGAGTATGTCATCCAAGTTCATTAAATGTCAAATTATGTTCAATAGCATGGAAGCAAAGAAATTGCTAGAGATCTTAAAAGCACAAACAAGAATTTAGTGGGACTGGAAATAACAAGATGAAAAGCACAAACGCCTAAAGTTATGCTACTTATAATTTGTTGCTTGGCAATTTCGCGCTCTAATGGCACTTAATATGCATAGAAATGTGTGTGAAAGTAAGTTAATGTGTGTTCACATGTGTGCGATTAGTAATAATATTAGAGCTAATGTAGAATTAACTGTGACGGTAGAGTCTGAAAAAGTTTGGTTTGTGTGCAAGTTGCAGTTGATTAATAAATTAAGATTGCATACTTTTGGTTTGGCGCAAAAATATTATACTTCAGATATGGGCTTTTGAGTTGAAGTGGGGTTTTCTGGATTAAAATCCACCCAATAGGGTCGAAAAAGAAACAAAAAATCCATACAAATGGGATTATTGAAAGGAATGGTTGATTTATATTTCATTAGAAAAGTTATTAAAAGTAACTTTAGTATTTTCCATATTTAATTGAAAAAATTACCTTAGCAATGGAAAGCTGAAAAATATGATAATTTTCATAATAAGAAATGTAGTTCTTAATCGTCATAATAATATCGCTGTATTATTAAAAGTGAGTAGCAACAAGAGGTGAAGGGTCGCAAAGGCGAATTCTTTAACAGATGGTTGCTTAGCTATTTTGAAATAAATTGTACATTATGCATAATTTACATTTGTAATCCAGTTAAAGAGGACCAAGCTATTTTGCCTTTTATTTAGAAAACATATCTTACACCTTTTGTTGATTTACGCTATATAATGAATTGAATTTGTAAAAAATCTCTCAAAAATCTGGTAAAAATCTATAACCGGAAGCTTTAACCAATCTAACAATAATGTTTATTAAAAACTAAGGCTTAAGTAATTATTAACTCACAAAATTAAAGAAGTACAAAACAAAGAAAAACGTTGGCTGTGTCGTAGACACTCATGGAGGTTTTGACGTTACGGTATACTCCTATTTCATGTCTAAAACCTTGTTTTAATCTATGACTAAAGTCTTGACTTAATCAACTCTACCGAATACTTTTCCTAGTTTGAAAAGGTGTCTTTAAGATGTGTCTTAATTTTTGTCCTAATCCATATCCTTATTCATGTCATAGTCCTTTTCCGGTTTCATAGTCCGGTTTCATTGTATTATTTTGTTGTTTGCGAGCAGTGTTGGTTGCCACGAAAAGAAATTTTGAAATCATAACTAACTAGATTGTTGTTGTTGTAGTTGTAGTTGTTAATGTTGTTCTTGTTGTTGTTGTTGGTGTCGGTGTTGTTGATGTTGATGTTGATGTTGATGTTGATGTTGGTGTTGATGTTGATGTTGATGTTGATATTGATGTTGATGTTGATGTTGATGTTGATGTTGATGTTGATGTTGATGTTGATGTTGATGTTGATGTTGATGTTGATGTAGATGTTGATGTTGATGTTGATGTTGGTGTTGATGTTGATGTTGATGTTGATGTTGATGTAGATGTTGATGTTGATGTTGATGTTGATGTTGATGTTGATGTTGATGTTGATGTTGAAGTTGATGTTGATGTTGATGTTGATGTTGATGTTGATGTTGATGTCGATGTTGATGTTGATGTTGATGTTGATGTTAATGTTGATGTTGATGTTGATGTTGATGTTGATGTTGATGTTGATGTTGATGTTGATGTTGATGTTGATGTTGGTGTTGATGTTGATGTTGATGTTGATGTTGATGTTGATGTTGATGTTGATGTTGATGTTGATGTTGATGTTGATGTTGATGTTGATGTTGATGTTGATGTTGATGTTGATGTTGATGTTGATGTTGATGTTGATGTTGATGTTGATGTTGATGTTGATGTTGATGTTGATGTTGATGTTGATGTTGATGTTGATGTTGATGTTGATGTTGATGTTGATGTTGATGTTGATGTTGATGTTGATGTTGATGTTGATGTCGATGTTGATGTTGATGTTGATGTTGATGTTGATGTTGATGTTGATGTTGATGTTGATGTTGATGTTGATGTTGATGTTGATGTTGATGTTGATGTTGATGTTGATGTCGATGTTGATGTTGATGTTGATGTTGATGTTGATGTTGATGTTGATGTTGATGTTGATGTTGATGTTGATGTTGATGTTGATGTTGATGTTGATGTTGATGTTGATGTTGATGTTGATGTTGATGTTGATGTTGATGTTGTATTGATGTTGATTTTGATGTTGATGTTGATGTTGATGTTGATGTTGATGTTGATGTTGATGTTGATGTTGATGTTGATGTTGATGTTGATGTTGATGTTGATGTTGATGTTGATGTTGATGTTGATGTTGATGTTGATGTTGATGTTGATGTTGATGTTGATGTTGATATTGATGTTGATGTTGATGTTGATGTTGATGTTGATGTTGATGTTGATGTTGATGTTGATGTTGATGTTGATGTTGATGTTGATGTTGATGTTGATGTTGATGTTGATGTTGATGTTGATGTTGATGTTGATGTTGATGTTGATGTTGATGTTGATGTTGATGTTGATGTTGATGTTGATGTTGATGTTGATGTTGATGTTGATGTTGATGTTGATGTTGATGTTGATGTTGATGTTGATGTTGATGTTGATGTTGATGTTGATGTTGATGTTGATGTTGATGTTGATGATGTTGATGTTGCATTTTTACTGCATTATGTAGTTGGCACCCTAAAATCATGACGATGAGAATGGTTTTTTGTAGTTTAGTTGTGAGGCGTAATAACAGATCTATGCTATCGTAAAACAAAATTTATCGCAGCACGTTTCCTGAGTGAGTAATAATTCCATGCAACGATATTACATTTTTGTTACACATGTGGCTATATTCACGACCTGGTACCGTCAGAATTTTTTTGTTTTATTTTTGTTCTAAGGCCAAGTAGGCCCTTTTCCCTTTTTTAATATTTGTCGTAGCTTATATACTCATTGAGTAAAAATTCAATGCAACGTTGTTGCTTGAATGTTGCATTGTCGATATTTGAGCGGCTCTCTCTGTGTCCCCATGACGACAAAAATTTTTTATCTAATTTTGTTGTGAGAGCTTATAGCAGGCCTTTATTAGTGTATCATATTTTTAATCCTAGCGCTGAGTATAAGCGAGTAATAGTTCCCTGTAACAAATTTTGAGATGCGTTGCTTAAGTAGTTTCCATGGCGTCCCAATGACGTTTTGATTTTTATTTTGTTTTTGTAATAAAGTCAAAGATCTAACCTTTACGGTCGTACCATTTGTTTAGCCATAGCTTTTATACTCAGCGAGTAAAAATTCAATGCAACGCCGATGAATTTTGAAAAAATGCATTTTTCAACTTTTTTGGAAACCTGCGCGGTAAACGTTACTTCGTCACGTCAAACTGCAATTTAAATGGTAGTAACACGTAAATCTGCACATATAGGGTGGTTCAAATACAAGTATCCTTTTTTTAAATGATGTAGGATGAAGAAAACTTATGACATCATTTTATAAATCACCGTGATGAAACGCAACGCTAACGCGGCGCATCACTTGGATTAAAAATTTGCATTTTATTAATCACTACGTTATTGCGTTAGCTATGTTACGTTACCACGGTGAACTGTCAGTCAACAACAGTTTAGGGTTGTCACATGTAAAATAAAACTAGCATCATTATTGCAAATCTTTGAAATATTTAAGATTCACCAAATTCTGACTTGTTGGCAACCATATCAGCTGTTCTTTTCAGCCATCATTAAATTGAAATTGCAATATAAACGCCAAACACTGGCGTACCATTTGCTGCCTGCGGTAGTTTTTTTATTTCTTTTAGCAACATTTCGAACTGTTGGTTCGTTGTTGCTATCTTTAACCTATCTTTAAACGATATATGTAAACATTTAAGAATATATGAGTGAAACATACAGTTATTTGGGCCTATTCTGCGCAATCTTTTATGAAAAATTCTGTTATTCTGTTATGATTTCCCATACAAATTTTTCAGCTGTCAAAAAATCTGCTATGCGTTCTTAATTCATATTCTGCATAACAAAATCTGTTATGAAATCTGTTATAATTCATAACAGATTTTCGAACAGTCAAAAAATCTATTCCAAATTCTATAATTGGTATTCACCGCGACAAAATCTGTTATGAAATCTATTAAAACCCATAACAGAATAACAGAAAGATTTTTGAGTCTTTTATGATAACAAATTTATTTTAAAGTGACATTAAACTTCTGAAATGGATATTTATTTTAGAATATCAATAAGAAATGCCGAAAAAAGGTGAAAAATGTAAGTAAACTAATTGTTAAGTTTAAATATATGCATATGTTTGTGTTAAATTTAATTTTTTTAGAAGAATACATCGATCAACTCTACTAGAGTTGCGGCTTAAAAGCAAACCATTCGATCTTCCTGATGTGCTCTTCGTGCAGCTATTTCGACTGGACAAGGTGAATGCTCGACTGCCCATGAACAAATTGGAATCAATTGTGGAACATCCAAAGTCTGTGATCACTATTACAGCCGTAATCTTTAAGCTATCATCACGAAATTCGATATTTAAACTTTTATTTTTATTAATATGCACTCAATTTGCAATTTTGCATATGAACTTTGATATTTAACATGTACTTTTAGTATGAAATTCAACCATCGAATAAAAACCATGACTACCTCCCATTCAAAGTAACTTTATAAAAAAACAAAAGCGCGTATTTTCTTTTAAAACTATGACGAACATTTTTTTACAAATAAACATTTTATTGGCTGCTTAAGACTTTGAATATACTTTGGTTTTTTGGCCCAGTCGAAGATCATTTCTTACTACTTTTAAATATACATATATCTATAAAAACATTTTATTCTTAAACTTGAATTTATAGTGTTCATAACAGTGAATAAACATATATAAAATTTAAGTATAAAATACCAAATACAAATGCTTTAACCAACACCGGGCGTTCCATAGCTGCCATCCGAAATGACACGTAAGACGTACTGACCAGCAAGAGTGCCGTGCCACAAATCGTGCATATGATTGCAAGCAGCCTTAGCGGCAGACATGGCAGAAGACATCTTACGTGCGGAAATCACAGCAGCGCCACGCTTTTGTACGGTCTCATCAAATTTTCCCTGCAGTAAGTCGGCATCCCAGACTGATTTTATGCACACTGTCTCATTTCTAGCATCAGGGATTTAGTCGAAAAATTATTTTTTTTACAGCAATCTGAGCACCTTAACATCCTTGCGTGCATGTAGATCCACCGCCTGGCCCTGCATCTTATACATTTTCACGTTCGCCGAGAGCAAATCCTTGCGTTCCATACCCTTCTTACATGGCATTGAACCAACCATGAAGGCAGCAGCAACATCATTGAAGCCCACAGCTAGATCAGTTGTTGGTACAACTTGACGTACTAGAGGTAGTGCACAATCGGCTATTCCATAATGGCACCCTCGAGTACACCAACCATATGAGGAATATCGAGCAAATGCAAGATGAGAAGCAATTTTGCCGGCAGCGCCGCTAACAACAGCATGAATTGGCTGCATTTTGTTAACTTGCGTTTTTTTCGATATGCTTATGAACGTCAGAGTACCAGCAACGAATTTAAAGACGACTGAAATATACTGAAGAACAAAAATTGTTTAATTTATAATTAGCTTTTGCCTAAAACAATCCTTAACTTACTTTTTCGCTCTGCATTTTGTTTGCTATGAACAAATTTATTTACAACAATCAGCTGTTTCATAACAGAAGTTAACGGAATTGTAATAGATTTTTACTTTCGAAGATTGATAACAGGTTACCATAAAAGTTCGATATACTGAATACCAATTTTAACAGATCTTTTATGATCGGCATCTGTTACGATTGATAACAGAAAATGCGTAACAGAATAACAGATTTCGCCGAATAGGCCCAATTACCTTTTCCATGCCAACTTATTCGTTCTAACGGCAGCTCAAGAGCAAGTGATGAAAGTGACAGTTCAAGTGAGCGAAATTTCAAGTGAAGCGTTTTATAAAATGAGAACTTTGTACTGTTTTCACTACGCTATTGCGTTACTCAACGCTGAAGATCACGGCGTGAAGCGTTGCGTTTTATAAATTGCGAATTTCAACAACGCAGCGTGAAGTTATGTGCAGGGATTTATAAAATGATGCTATTAATGTTTTCGTATGTTATGGAATTATTAGAAAGAACAAACATTCATTTTTGGTAAACATTATTAAGAGTGGCAAAAAAACTATTTATCCGGAGCCATACAGGTGTGTACTTCAAGATTCTCTAGCAAAAATTATATAATTCAAAATAGCCAACCCAAAACTTCCACCTTCTCCACCGTTGCAATAAAGTCGTAAATCTTACAAAAAAAAGAGGGTAAGGGCCTATGGTCAAACGCATTTAAAAGTTCGTGCATTCTTTTTAATATGTGATAAGTTTATTAGGACTATGTTTTTTAGTGATTTTCTTGAAAATTTTTTTGTTCACATATTTATTTTTATTTATTTTTTTTTTTTATTTATTGATGTTTTATATTAGTACTAGCAAATACCCGCTGCTTCGCCGGCGATAAAAATATTAAATATCATTAAAAACTTTAAATCTTAAAATTTAACAGCCGTATTCATATTGAAGTGGGAAGAGTGTAAATAATGGTTTGTGTATTAGATAAATTCAGTGACTTGTTATTTATTTGTCGCAATTTCGTCAAGAATTTGATATTTAAAAATCAATAGTATTTCTAAGCCATCTGCACTGAAATAATTGTCATTTTATTATTTTTTTTTTTTTATAAATATTTTGAAATCTTTGACAAATTTTCTTGTTTTTATTTTCTTTTTTTGGAAATTTTTTATATATTTTGAATTTTCTTGACATATTTTCCAAATGTTTGAAATATTTTGAATAATTTTAATTATTTTTGACAATATTTGTGCTCAAATGATAGCAAATAATTTAAAAACTGCTTTACGAAAGGTGTGTTATAAGCATTAAAAACAAAAAAATTAAAAATTTCAACCATTTTTAAAAATCCTCTAATTTATAAACAAACATTTTCAAACACTTTTTGACATTTTCTTTGTTTTTGATACATTTTGAAATAATTTGATACATTTTTGACAATATTTGTTGTGCTCAGATGAGAACAATTAAATTTTTTAAATGCTTTATCGAGGGTTTATTGAAGGTTTCAACCATTTTTAAAATTCTCGTATTTATCAAGCATTTAAAAGAGATTTTGAAAGCTGTCGAAACGTTCAACATGAACAATTTTTTTCAATTTTTTTTCGATTTTTTTCTTATGAAGGCTTTGTAAGAGGCTCATAATTTTTTATGAATATAGCCGTTAGAATTTCGGTAAAGTTGTATATTTGTGTTGAAGCGACTAAGTAGTTCCATCCGAATAAAGTAACAAGCTAACTAAAGTATTAAAAATATGACTAAAGGAAAAAACTTTCTGTATCTTCCTGATAATTTTTTTTTTAATGCATTGGTTAACTTTTCCTAGCACTGTGACTATTGGGGTACTCACAGTTTTGTTTTATCAGGTGTGTTAACTTCGCCGTATGTTAACTCTAAAACATTTTGCCATGTGGTAACTATTTTTGATTTTGTTTTGCATGTAAAAAGGAGATAACACAAACTGGTAAAATTGCCTTGCTTTCAAACATGTTTGTTTTTCGTAGTAAACTGGCAGTTCTGAAAGGTATTTTTATTTTATTGAAAAATCAATAAATCAAGGCTTCTCTTGTTATTTTTATTTTATTGAAAAATCAATAAATTAAAGAAAGCTTCTCTTTTCAAAAGGCGTTTGTGTCAATTTTAGAATGAACTACGTGTAGGGGCGCTCACAATTTGATTGAAGTATCATTTTAAAGTTAATATTTATATATTTACTTTAGAAGGGATCTGTGAATACCCTATATATAAAAATCTCGTTTATACGTAAAAATATCAGCTCTGAGGTAAGAAAAATATATGACGGCCTTAGAGAATTGTTATTTTAAAATTAAATATATCTTTCGTTTAAGCTGATAAATTTCATCAAAACATTTCAACAAAACATCGACACGGAATTTTTGTCGATGCTTTTATAATGTGGCAGTATTTTTACATTCAAAAAGGTGGCAGCATTGGTACCGCACTCAATACATGTTGCTGTCTTTTTTTTCTTATTTGTGGACCTTCCCACCGGGTAAAAATAATCAATTCTCTTCTCCAATATAGATTCTACAATTGATTTTTTTTAACACCCCATCGGGAAAAAAAGAAGAAATTTTATATAAAAAAAGAATCAATTCTCTTCTCCAGTATAGATTCTAGAATTGATTATTTTTAGCATGCTGATGTCCTACAAAGAATAGTACATTCTTTTCTCGCTTCAAGTGGAATCGCTACAGAAATCGATTTTTTATTCACTTTTTAAATAGATTGTTATTTTTTTAGATTTTTTTTTTTTTTTTGTTATAAAATTAAATTTCGAGTACATAAAAAAAACAAAAAAAAAACTGGTAATTTCAGCCATTGAAAGGACTTTGGCCTAGCTTCTTATGATCAATTATGTTGTGCGTGTTATTAAGTTTGTACACAATTGACCGAGAACTGGACCTACAGGCTTAACGTCGAATCCAAACGGCGATGAACGAAATGTTCTTATTCTCAAGAAGCTTTACATGGCATTTTGATTACTCTCTGAGGTTTGCCATTGTCTGCAGAGAAGTGGCGGCCGTACAGAGAAATCATTTTAATTCAAATAATTTTTTGTCGCTGCTGGGGTTAGAACCCGGGTCTCCAGGTTCGCTGACATAGAGCCCACGCACTTTTAACCAACTACGCCACGGACGTCACAATTTCGGGTACATTCGTTTGGTGTTGGCGTTCTAATGTTGGCGAATGTACCTTGAGTGTTCTGCCAATATAGAAGTATTACATATATGGTTATTTTAAATAAAAAGTATTAATTTTCGGATATAAGAAAACAAATCAAAACAGACTGATGCTTTTCTCACTTATACCAAAATTTGTGTTAGAATCAGTTCGTTTTTCACTTATCAAAAAAGCAAGCAAGGAATCTAAAAACATTTTCTATAGTAGAAATAATTATATGGGTCGTAAACGATTATGGCTGGAATAAAAACGAATCAGTAATATTTGGCTTTAAATGTATATGTTCTTTGGAATACATTCTAAAAGGTAAGCAAAAGAATTCATTCTATTTACGATTTTTGTTTTTAGAATCCATTTTCATTTTGCCGGTGGGACGCTGATGTCCTACAAATAGTAGTACATTCTTTTCTCGCTTCCATATGAATAGCTACAGAAATCGATTCTATTATTCACTTTTTAAATGCATTCTTTTAAATAAAAAGTATTCATTTTCGGAAATGAGAAAACAAATCAAAACAGACTGATGCTTTTCTCACTTATACCAAAATTTGTTTGGTTGATATATTCGTTGATATATTGGTTGATATATTCCAATTCATAGGTTTTGCTTTAATTTATATATTCTTTGGAATACGTTCCAAAATGTAAGCAAAAGAATCTATTCCATTTAAGATTTTTTTTCTTTAATCAATTCTCATTTTCCCGCTGGGTTGTTGACTTTTATATATGATGCTCAAAAAAAGTTTGAAAATAGAGCTTTTGTCTCACAGCGATTTTGACATATTGTTCTATCTCATATATTCGTCAACATTGGAGTGCTGATATATTGTTATATGAGCGAGAAAATATATAGAGGAAATTAAATTTCAAAATAAAAAAACCTCAGGAGCGGTGCTTCCATTGTCAATAATTTTATTTGAAATTTTTGTTGTTTGAATGTTTTGATTAAAATTTTGTTTGTTGAAATTAAATCATATTTCAGGCGTTATTATAATTGTTTTATAATTGTGCGTACCTGTGATTTAGGAAAAACAAAATGATTTGTTTTCTTATATGTTTGGGGCAAACGTTTTCATAACAACCGCCACTGTGACGTTGTAATTTTAATAGTGGACTTTAACTATATAAATTAAAAAATAATAAAGTATTAGTAACAATGTTAAATAAATTATATAGATGAACAGATGAAAAAGAGCAAAAAAAAAGAGCAGAGGGGCATGAAACATAGAGACATAAAAGATTAATGGTTTCTATCAATTTCAACACACAGTTTTTAGGTAAGGTGGTTAAATACGGCCTGCTTAAAGTCACCTTTTCTTTCCAAAGATGTAATACTGTTAGGTAAACTATTCCATAATCGAATAGCATTAATGAAAAATAACCTAGTAGAGTTTAAATTATACCATGTTGGTATTAAAAATAAATTCCTTCTTACCGAGTGACTAAAATTGATTTTTCCAAGGAGGTACCCAGGTGTTTTAGAGTAAATAAGTTTATGCAGGAACATACAATTTCGAGCATTAAGATAGCTTCTAATATCACAACCAAGGATACTCTTTTTGAACAAAGTTATATGATCAAATTTATGAATGTTATACACATATCGCGTGGCATGATTGAACGCAACTTGCAACTTGTGTTCTGCACACGAGTCAAGTTAACTGTATATAACTTCAAAATATATTATGATGGGCATTATTAATTGCAACACAAGTTTGAGTCTGGTGTCTACAGGAGTGAATTGAGCTGACATTTTGAGACTACGTAGGATAAAGAAAATGTTGCGCACTACATTGTTAATGTGGTCCGTACATGTTAAATACAAAATAATAAATAACTGCCCATTTCAGCCCTTGAAAGGACTTTGACCTAGCTTCCTATGATCAATTGTGTTGTGCGTGTTATTAAGTTTGTACACAATTGACCGAGAACCGGACCTACATGCTTAACGCCGACTCCGAACGGCGATGAACGGAAAGTTCTCGTTCTCAAGAAGCTTTACATGGCATTTTGATTACTCTCTGAGGTTTGCCATTGTCTGCAGAGAGGTGGCGGCCGTACGGAAAAATTATTTTAATTCAAATAATTTTCTGTCGCTGCTGGGGTTCGAACCTGGGTTTCCAAAGTTCTTTGACATAGCGGCCACGCACTTTAACCAACTACGCCACGGACGCCACATGTTAGGGATGAGTTTATATTTTAATGTTACTTACAAGTTTAAGTTTGTTATCTGCTATAAATAAGTCTGATAGGTCATCAACAATTATTTTATACCTACTAATAGGCAGCACATATATAAGATTTGAGAGAATTTAGTCTAAGACCGTTTTTTGTAGCCCAGCGGTTAATGTTATGAAGATCCTCATTTATTCTGCAACACAAATCTTCCAAGAGATCAGTACTGCGCGAAAGATATAGCTGGACATCATCTGCATAGGCATGCATAGACGAATTTTTGCAAGTTAAGAAGATATCATTGATGAAAATTGAAAAAAGTAGAGGGCCAAAAACCGACCCTTGGAGTACTCCACTGCAGACAAGCTTAAATAGAGAGCACTTACCGCCAACACATACTCTTTGCATTCTGTTGGACAGATAGCATTGTATAAGTTCTACAGCTTCCTTGCAAAAGCCGTACCAGCACTTTAGTTTTTGATAGAGTAATGAGTGATTTACGGAGTCAAACGCTTTCGAGAAATCCAGCGTGCAGAGAAGAGTTGTGTGACCTTCCTCATATGGCTTTCGAATGTCATCTAGGACTTTTAGTGTAGCTGTTAAGCAACTGTGTCGACATCGAAAGCCAGATTGCAATGGAGATAAAAGGTTATGTAAGCTTGTGAAAAAGATTACATTGTGAAACAATGATTAATTATGTGTGTTAGCGGGCCAATAACATGTGCTGAAACCAGTTTAATAAATTTAATCGATACCCCATCTTCGCCAATCGCATTTGATATTCAGTTACATTAGAAAATTGAAACCTGGGTTCAACTAGAACGTTCGATAATACTTCAAGATCACCATTGCTACCACTAGATCTATTACATAGGAAAAATTTATTAAGAGTATCAGGGTCAATATAACAATCTGATTTTGGTATGGAGGCAATTCCAAGATATTTTAGATTTTTCCAGAGCACTCCGGCAGGAAGAGTTGTATTTAATTTTTGCGAGTAATATCTTTTTGTGAATTGCCTAATTAAGACAACTGAAGTGCTACGTTCAACTCTGTACTGTTCCCACCTTTCCGAAGAAGGATTCATTTTCCACAGCCTATGTAACTTATTGCGTTTCTTTATTGCATTTTGGACACTCATGGACATTAGACCGTACCCCAAAAAAAAGTTCGCCGTATACCAGCGAATATGACGTATTTTTCCAAGACAATTACAAAAACATTTTTTTTTTTTTTTACCGAACGTAGGGGTCACGCATTGACATATTTCTGAATATCTCTGGTGTTTACAGTCGGTTTTTTAAGTTTGGTATATCAATGTTTTTGTCTCAAGGAGACCAATTCTAGTACTTACGCTCCAAATTTCAGTTCCTACCATCCTAATGTGCCACCCTAATATGAAAAAAATAAAGCTCTTAAAATATCATTAATCTATTGCTCAAAACTATATCGATATTTCCAGCAGAACTATTTTAAAAAAATTTTTGCAAATTTTTTGCCCAACGTAGGGCTCCCTTTTGGATCTTTTTTATCTTATTTCTTTTTCGTTTCATTGAAATTTGTTTTTACGTGGTGGTCATCAAACCCAACGCACAACCCTTTAAAGGCAGGGGGAGCCCGCCGCTCAGATTAGCCGTCAAACTAACGGTTGCGAGTTTGCCGTTTCTAGAGGACACCACGCAGAGGTTTGAGTCGACTTGAGACGAGTTCGACATGGATAATGCTGGCCTCACCAGGTTGAGGCAGTCAGACACGTTGCCATGTGAAGATTGCCCCCTTGACCCTCACGCGTTGCCTTGTGAGGATCGACAGGAATGAGGTCTGAAAATTTTTCGAAAAAATAAGACGCCTGGCCGATGGTTTCAAGACCGGGGCCTCTTCCTGCAAGGATAAAAATGGGAATCTAGTGACAGATATCCAGAGTACACTGATGATGTGGAGGGAACACTTCTCTAGGCTTCTGAATGGCGACGACGACAACAATCCCGCCAATAGAGATGATATTCCGGAATCCCCAATTTTGGACGACAGCGTTGAAGTTCCGCTGCCCGACCATAGTGAAGTCTTGAAAGCTATAGCTCGGCTTAAAAACAACAAAGCCGCAGGAGCCGATGGCTTACCTGCTGAGCTCTTCAAGAATGGAGGCGTAGCTCTATTTAAATGCATTCATGAGCTTCTATGCAGAATATGGTCAGAAGAATGCATTCCAAACGATTGGAACCTCAGTGTGCTCTGCCCAATCCACGAGAAAGGCGATCCCACAATTTGAGCCAACTACCGTGGGATAAGCCTTCTGAATATCGCATATAAGGTTCTGTCGAGCGTACTATGTGAAAGACTGAAGCCCATCGTAAAGCAGCTGATTGGACCTTATCAGTGTGGCTTCAGATCTGGCAAATCCACCATAGACCAGATATTTACGCTACGACAAATCTTGGAGAAGACCCTAGAAAAACAAATCGACACACACCATCTTTTTGTTGATTACAAAGCCGCCTTCGACAGTCCAATAAGGAATCATCTATATTCCACCATGTCTGAATTTGGTATTCCTGCAAAGCTTATCCGCCTTTGCAGAATGACACTGAGCAACACCAGCAGCACAGTTAAAATCGGGAAGGACCTCACTCCTCCATTCGATACCAAACGAGGTTTCAGATAAAGTGATTCCTTATCGTGAGACTTTTTCAACCTAATGATGGAGAAGATCATCCGAGCTGCTGATTTGAGACGCAGTAGCACGATATTCTACAAAAGTATTATGCTGCTGGCGTATGCTGATGATATCGATATCATTCGAAAGAGTCGAGTCGAATGGGTCTTGTAGTGAACGCAGATAAGACGAAATACCTAGTGGCAACAAATAAACAGTCCCAGCGTCTTGGAAACCACGTCACTGTTGACAACATCTCCTTCGAGGTTGTTAAGGACTTCGTCTACCTGGGATCCAGCGTAAACTCTTTCAACGATGTCAGTATTGAGATAAAGCGAAGGATAACTCTTGCCAACAGGTGTTACTTTGGGCTGAGTAGGCAATTGAGAAGCAGAGCCCTCTCTCGACGAACAAAACTCACGCTCTATAAGTCACTAATCATGCCCGTCCTATTATATGCAGCACAAACTTGGACGTTGAGCAGTTCTGATGAAAAGACTTTGGGAGCCTTCGAGAGAAAGATCCTTCGTAAGATCTTCGGTCCAATCTGCGTCAATAGCGAGTACCGAATTCGATGGAACCACGAGCTGTATGAGCTGTACGCTGACATAGACATAGTTAAGCGCATTAAAATCGAGCGGCTCCGCTGGCTAGGTCATGTTGAGCGAATGGAAAACGACGCTCCAGCGAAAAAAATATTCGATTCGGTGCCCGGTGGTGGTCAACGCAGAAGAGGACGCCCACATCTTTGTTGAAAGGATCAGGTGTTGGATAACCTGACTACACTTGGTGTTTCCAACTGGCGCTAGCAAGCGCAAAATAGAAATGGCTGGCGCAATTTCTTATACGAGTCGAAAAACCGACCTTCGGTTGTAAGCGCCGGATAAGTAAGTAAGTAATTAAGGGCTCCCTTTTTACATTTTTATCAAATCATCGGTATTAAAAGTCGGATCATATTGAATGACAGATGTTTTTGTCTGAAAGAGACCAATTATTTTTTCTCAAAAATAAAAAAAAAATATTCCTACGAGTCCTTAGCAGGTCTTAAATTGATTTTGAGGAATTTTAAAGCTCGTAAAAGAATAAAAAATCTGTAATGCCAATGCTAAAAAGGTATCAACACTATTTTTGTTGTGATTTATTAAATATACAATGTATTATTATTTTATTTTTTCACTTTTGCTTTTTACTTTCGCTTATTCGCTTTCAACAGCCACATTGAAAATAGTCAAGCAGACTTCGTTTTACGCGTGAAAAAACAGTTAAAAATTGCGTCCGTCTAATATTTATTTCAAACGCGAGTTTTATAGAGTTTGAAACACAAAAACATAGATATACCAAACTTTAAAATCCAACTGAGATATCCGACCAGAGATATTAAGAAATATGTCAACGCGCGACCCCTACGTTCGGTCAAAAAAAAATTTTTTTTAATTGTCTTGCAAAAATGCGTCATATTCGCTGGTATACGGCGAACTTTTTTTTTGCATAGGAGGTGGTACGGTCTAATGGACATGAAACATTTTTTATAGCGATTGTTCGTATTAGACCATGTCTTGAATAAAGTTGAGCATGTAAGAAAAAGAGGTTAACTTTTCATCAACACTAACATAAAACTAGATATCACTCCAAAGAGTGTGACAAGCACTTGAGGAATTTTTAAAGTTTATTAAAACTATGAGAACATTTTATTTATATAGGGGAAGTCGGGGTATCCTTGGACACGGCGTATTGTTGGACAGCACGTTATTTTTCCCCTAGTAATACTTAACAGTGGCATCCGTGGCGTAGTTGATTGAAGTGCGTGGCCTCTATGTCAACGAACTAGGAGACCCGGGTTCGAATCCCAGCAGCGACAGAAAATTATTTGAATTTAAATGATTTTTCTGTACGGCCGCCACCTCTCTGCAGACAATGGCAAACCTCAGAGAGTAATCAAAATGCCATGTAAAGCTTCTTGAGAAGAAGAACCATCTGTTCATTGCCGTTCGGAGCTTAAGCCTGTAGGTCCGGTTCTCGGTCAATTGTGTACAAACTTAATAACACGCACAACACAATTGATCATAAGAAGCCTTGATCAAAGTCCTTTCAAAGGCTGAAATGGCCAGTTATTCATTTATTTCTATTTTAATACTTAAAAATTTCAACCAACTACATCGACTTGTCTCATTCTAAGCTCATTTCCCATTGAGCACTCTACCTCTGTACACACACTGTTGTCGCTACCAAACCAAATAGAAATTTGATACTTCGAAAGGTAGCGTGCTTGACTGCCACCCCAGAGGTCTCGGGTTCGATTCATGGCCAGGCCTTAGTCCCTCGCTTTAAACCTTTCGTGTTTGCAATTTTCTATCCTAATTTCTAATCAACTGAAATTGAAAATTCGTCAATATTTACGACTTGAAGTTGTAGTTGATGGTAGAGAAGTTTGTGGATGAGATTGCCTTATAACCTGAATTGACTGAGGTAAAGGCATAACACTTGCCTCTGATTCAAATTCGCATGTTTCGCATGGCTTTCCACCACGCTTAGAACATCCAACACGTGTTTCACTTGATTGACCTTTCCTTCCCACTAATCTATTACCCCATTTCAAACCAAGGCAAACTTGACTGAATAGTAATTCCACCTGAAAATCCTTGGTTCATAGCTAAAACAAAAAAAAAATAATGCTAAAGGTATGTCCAAATATTAAAAAAATAAAAATAAAAAATATTAGTATTCCCTTAATCTCGCTTTTTAACTTTAAATTTTATAAAACATGCTATTTTTATTTTATTGTTTGTCTTAAACAATTTAAATTAAGGGCATATAGAACAAACCTATATATCCCATTTCATTTGCCATCTCTTTTTGCTGTTTCCTATGCTCGCAATACCGTCCAAAATAATTTATCGATACTTTGCTAAAATCGTCATATTCCTCTATTATTCACACAATTATTTCGGAACACTTGCTATGCCAATAAAATATTTTTATAAGAAGCAGAACAAAGAGGGGACCAACGAAGCGCGAAAAAAAAGGAAATGTATTGACTGTCCGTTTGACACTTGCCCTGTTCTTCCGTTAATTTGCTCAAACCAGAACAATTTTTGCTCTTTTCATTATAAGGCTGTTGACTTATCTCCAATAAAATAGCGGAAAAACACATAAATTGATAAATGAAGCGGAATAAGGCCAAGTGTACCAGAATTCCAGGAATGTTGTTAAATTTCATTTATTTTTATTTCATTTTTTTTTATTTTTTGTTTTTGCCTCCAAAATGCGCTGGATGAGGTAAAAATTGGCTGAAGTGGATGTGAAATGAAGCTCTATATAAATGTTTTCTGATTTTCAAAGCTTATTTCGTCAAAAGTGTGTTGAACCTAGTAGCATAAACTCTGGCGTGCCCTTTGTATATGATAAGGAAAGGTCATTAATTGAGTTTTGTTTTAGGGTTCACACAAAAAGTTGCCATTATAAAAGGCAATAACCTTTGTGAAGCCCATAAAAGGTCATTCACTTTAAGATTTTTCAAAGCTAAAATTAACTTTATGGAAAATACCGTTAAATTTATTACACAAACACAACTCTGTTTTGGGTTCGGCATCAACTTTGCATAAATCATAGTTGTTTCCAGAAGAACTAATTAATTATAATGACTTTGCAAACAAACATTAACGATATGAAAATAACTTTTTGAAAATAAAAAAGGATATTTGAATAGTTATAAAATCCGCATTTTAAATGAAAGTATGAATTCAAATTTTAATTAGCATAAGTAAAACATTCAGTTACTAAATAAGCACTCTTTTGCATATTAAAGCTTCGTTGCAAATCCATAACATATGCAGCTCGCATGAAATGCTCATTTACTTTATCTAATTGTGTTTTTTTTAGGGTTTGTTTTTCGAATTGAAATAAAACACAAGAAAATCGTTTTAATGTCCATCAATTTGGCTTTATTGGAAGGATAATTTTATGCCATTGATGTTTAAATATGATTTTGGGCATGTGGCCGCCGCGGCTGGCTCGAATAAAGCCAATTCTACAGGTCCAATTTTCAACCACTTTTTCGAGCATATGCCGACATACGGCCCGGCAATAACGCCACGAATGTTGGCCTCCAAGTCCCCTAACGTTTCTGGTTTGTTGGCGTAGACGAGCAACTTCACATATCCCCAAAGAAAATAATCCAATGGTGTCAAATCACACGATCTTGGTGGCCAATTGACAGGTCCATTCCGCGAAATTATGCGCTCATCGAATGTTTCCTTCAATAAATCGATTATGACGTGCGCTGTGTGGCATGTAGCGCCGTCTTGTTGGAACCACAACTCATCCATATTCATGCCATCCAATTCGGGAACAAAAGAGTCGGTTATCATGGCTCTATACCGGTTTCCATTAACGGTAACTGACTCTCCAGCATTATTTCGGAAGAAGTATGGCCCAATGACTCCACCAGCCCATAGAGCACACCAAACAGTCAGTTTTTGTGGATGTAATGGCATCTCAAGGATCTCATGTGGATTCTCTTCACTCCAAATGCGGCAATTTTGCTTGTTGACGTAGCCATTCAACCAAAAATGAGCCTCATCACTAAACAAAATTTTGCTATGAAAATCAGCATCGAGATCAATCTCATTTTCGGCCCATACACCAAAATCACGACGCATTGCATGGTCTCGCGGCTTTAATTCTTGCACAAGCTGGATCTTGTAAGGTCACAAGCCAAGATCTTTGCGCAAAAATTTCCATAAAGTTGATGGACAAAGCTCCAATTGCTGTGCACGGTGGCGAATCGATTCATTCGGGTCCTCTTCAACATTTTGCTCTACAGCGGCAATTGTTTCTTCGATGCGCACTGTTTGACGTCTCTGCGGATGCGTATTATCACATAGAGTAAACGTAGTGCGAAAACGACCCATGGTTAACCGAATTAATTGCTCTGATGGACGATTATGTCGACCATAAAATGGACGGAGCTTGCGGTAAACTTCGCGAACTGAACCATTATTTTCGAAATAAATTTGCACGATTTGCAAGCGTTGTTCTTTTGTCAACCTGTTCATGATGAAATGGCAAACCAAATTGAACATAAATGACATTAGAGTTGCCAGATTTGACCACAAAATGCCAGTTTTATCTCTATTCGAAAAACAAACCCCTAAAAAAAAAGATACAGTAGTTTCGACTATGTCGTAACACAAGACGTAGAATTATTCAATTCGCTTTTGATGACATCTTTTTTAAAAATATTTATTCCATACACCTGAGGATATGACCTTTAAGAGAGTGCCGGAGACTGTTAATATGTATCACCAACCCCCATTACTTTTGCAAAAGGAACATTTTTGCCTTTGACACCTATTCCCTCCGACCACTCCTTAGGGGCGCTCCCATACAAATTTTATGCTTTTGTCGATAAAACCGGAAACTGTCCATAAATAGGTAGAAAACTTAAACAAGCAAACAAAATTTGTTCAATGCTATCAAGTTCAACAACCCATGTGTCAAAATTTCACTGTCGATAATATGCCCGGATATTTAATTGGCTGCGTTTGACATTTCAATAACAGATTCTGTTAAAAAAGCATGCCCCTCAAAATTACTCAGTATTACTGGGCTACGCGAGTCTGTTAAAAACAACATGCCCCCAAAAGTATGCTTTTTTTTAATTATAAGATTTATGTCTTCACGCTAGATGGCGCTGTCTTCGCCGTCGAAAAAACCGGAAGCCGTCGATAATAGGTAGCAAGTTTAAGCAAACAAAAACATCAAATGTTGGCTTTATATTTCATGTAATTGTGTAAAATTGATATAAGTTAGACAGTTCTAACATTAATTTTTGTCACATTGAGGATCAAGCAGACCAACAAGTGCTAAGATCAACATTGTACGATTAGTACTTTAGGCCCACCAAAGGCTCAAAAAGTAAGGTAAATACCGACACCTGATCACTATCAACCACCCTACTTACCTCCGAGAACGACGTATTCTACGTCAGAACACCCATTATTACACGCAAGTAAAGGCTTGTTTTTAGCCCTTATGACAAAAATAAATAAAAAATTCATGAAGTCATGTGACCGCGGAGAGAGCCACTAAAAGTTCGAAAATGGATCAATCATACAACGGTGTTGCATGGAATTATTACTCGGTGAGTTAATACACCACGGTTAAGGTTATGAGAAAGAAATGACTTGGCTTTGCGATAGAAATAAAAAAAAAATATAACGTCGTCAAGTCGCGTAGGTATCAGATTGTGCAACACAAATGCAATATTATTTCTAAGAATTATTACTCGCCCAGTAGAAGTGATCCGGTAAATTTTATTTTACGTAACCAAAGGTCATTATGTGGGTATGGTATGATGAATATGGTATAATGGGTATGGAATTATTGATATAGTATGATAGGTATTTAAACAACAAAAAAAAAATGGCCGTTTCAGCCCTTGAAAGGATTTTGACCGAGTTTCTTATGATCAAATTGTGTTGTGCGTGTTTTCAATGTTTTATAAGTTTAACTGCGTGAAGTTAAATTCGTAAATCCGAAGACAACTTAGCAAAGACACAAACCAATAATTCTTCTCTGTACAAAGTTAAATTCGTACTTTGCAAAAAAGTTTGATACGAATTTAACTAACGACACAACGAAGTTAAATTCGTACTTCTACGCAAAGTACGAATTTAACTTTGGGTACGAATTTAACTTCGTTTGTACTGAAATCACTTTGACATCGACTTTTAAACAAGAAAAAGTTGAAAAATTTATGAAAAATTCTAAAAAATATTTTTAAATGTAAACAAATGCAAATAAGTAATTTAATTTAAGAATTTTGCCGATTGGAAAACACATGCAAATAAAAACATTAAACAATTTAATTTTAATGTATTTCCATCCATTTACAAACTTCAGCATAGCAGTTATTTATTTTAGTTAGTAATAAACATCCGTTGCAGCGAACAACATTCGCCTCAATGTTTTTGTTGTTGTTTTTGTTGTTCCATGCTGTTCGGTTATTTATAGCGAGCGAGCGAAGCGAACGACAGATACATACAGAAGCAGGCAAGCAACAAACTGAATTAAACGAATATGTATCAAGCAAAAAAAGATATGGAAATATTTTTTTCAATAAATTTCTAAACTAAACTGAATTTCCAAATTTAGGCTTCGTCCGCATATAAGTTAAGATCCGTAGAACAGTTTAGAAAAAGAAATATTAAAATCGGTCAACCTATTTCAGAGTTCTGCTCCTTTAAACATTCTTCATGCAAGTTGTTCCATGGGAGCTTTGCTCGCTCGCTCCAATAAACGAGAATAAAGATACGTTTTAACTTCAAAATCTGCAGGTGTGTCCACGACATAACAACTGCAACCTTTTTTTAAGTAATAGCTATAAGCGCCTTTGATTCATTAGCAGCAGATCGAGTAACATTGATTTAAAGAGAAAACTTATGTGGCACATGTTGTTAATATATATTTTAACGTAGAATACGTTATACGGGGGTGTTAATCTGGAGCACAAAATTTTGAGAAAATGTTTGTCACTTTCATTATAAGTTTTTAATACTTTATGCATGCATTGAAGAAAATTCAAGTATGGTCGTAACATATTTAATTTGTCTCCTTTTGATTTGTATTTAAATAATCATATTGCTACATATAATTTTTTTGATTCTATAAGTAAATCAAAATTTAACTCCTTCAAATTTTGTATTAATTTTCATATGCTTTGTATTTTATGTATTATAACATCATGTGTAAGAGCAGTACGATTATCTGTGTGTTCATCACAGAACTAGTGTGAGAAAGAGAAGAAGTATAATGACCAAGTAGCGAACGATGTGTACATACACAACATTGATAAGCGAAGCAGAGAAACAAAATTGTGCTTACCCAGTTGGCCACGTCTTTAAGACATCCTCAATGTCTTACAGCCTTATTCATAACCACATTTTAGAGGCAGCGTAACTTTAAACGAGCTTTAAACAAGAAAACGTTATTCATAAACATTTTTCGTAGTTATTTAAGAGCTGCGTAACTTAAACGCCGAAATTGGCGTTTAAAGGTTACGTAAATACAACCATGATTTTTGTTTGTCTTTTCTTTTAATATCAAAGACATGCTCCACATGCGCCCTTTTCAGCATTTTTTTATGCGGCGGCCATTGTAAATCCATAGGAATTCTTAATTTTTGTAGAGATTTTCTATAGTTCAGACACAAACCTTACAACCATAAGCAGAAAATGAAAAAATGTTTATGAATAACAATGTTAGCAAGGTTGCATAGAAGCTGCGTAAAGCCTTAAACAGTGCGTAACTAAACAAGCGTTTAAAGGTTGTTTAAGGAAATCTATTGAATAAGGCTGTTAATGACTAACGTATTCTACGTCTGACCTATGCGCCCGTGTTATCTAACACAGGCTTGAGCTTTTTTTACTCTATTTTTATTCAGGAGAAAATCTATATTTCAAGTGAAATTGAAAATATGTGCAAACTCTCACATTTTAACGCTTGAATGGAATTTTTGAAACTAATCAATATTTGTAACTCTTGGAATTGCCCGATATGTGTTTGAGCATTTGTGTGAAATTGTGTCCGTTGAAGACAGACCCTCAAGACAGACGATAAAACATGATATCTGCTTCAATTGCAAAGCTAGAATGACAATTTATATTTCCTTTTTTTTTTTCTTCGAACGAAAACAACCATTGAAGTGCAAAACATGCGGA
The DNA here is from genome assembly GCA_943735915.1 of Pherbina coryleti. Classification (NCBI taxonomy): domain Eukaryota; kingdom Metazoa; phylum Arthropoda; class Insecta; order Diptera; family Sciomyzidae; genus Pherbina; species Pherbina coryleti. The sequence goes on from OX030948.1 coordinate 165,091,839, forward strand.
TGTTTACTGATAGAAATCTTATAAATAAGCAAACATATGTATGAGTTGTCATGAGTGGGCCAAGGAAACAACACAGAAAAGTGGAATCAGAAATTATTAACTAGTTACAAGGAAAGAGTAGAAATCGAACTGTGACTTCTAAGAAATAAACCAGCTCAAGTGTCTTGCTTGTTTCGTGGAAAAGGTCAATATAACAAGAACAAGACTTGATGATGATGACCAAGTTCAAATGCGGCCAATAAGAAGACTGCGCAAGAAATGCTGCAAGAAGCAATGATGAATTATTAAAGCATATTTGCGAAAAGCAAGATTGCAGCTGGGTAACGGTTAATATAGATAGAAATGAGGTGGATTTTTTTTTTTTGTTTTTGCCATTTTTCCACTCAAGTGGCAACACTGCATTTTTGTGCATCTCAGCACATTCATTCATTAATAATGAGTTGACTTGAAGCGCAGTAAATATTTCAGCATTTCGTAGCAAGTTTTTGTTTTTGTCATTTTTGTTGTTGGCTCCAACTCAATAACTGGCCTGCAGGAACCGGAAGTTGCATGATAAGTTTTAGTTATGACAAGCTACAAAAATGCATGGGAATATTTCAACTAATTACAGAATTCTCTCATAATTATTTGCTTGCATATTTTTAGGATTTAAATGTCGAGTTGCTTTAACATTATTTTGAATAAAATGTTATCCTTACTCAAGTCTTTAATATTAATGAACTTATGTTTTTAACTAAACGAGTCCTTTAAACCTTCTTTAGCATTATTTTTTTTTGAAAATAAATCAATGTGGATTTGCAATTTTAATTCTTTTACTTTACAGTTTTGTCCTGCTCTTTCTTTGCAATTTCAATTTTCATTTTATCATCTTATCTTCTGGCCTGTTTTTGAATTAATTTATGTCAACGTTATGATTTATATCAGTTTTACAAAAAATTTTATTCCATAAATCTTGATCGTTGTCAATTATTTGAGCACTTTTCACTCAACAGCCACAGCCAAGAATCCATTGGAATTCATTTAATATGGAAATCAATTAATTTCATCCTTAAGTCCTTGGGCTCAACGGTTGGTTGGTTGGTTGATTGTGCTGCTGCTCTCTGCATTTGGGACACTCAGCAATCGAAGAAAGGAAGCATTCAGGCGCAATTTTTTTGTCCACAAACAAAATCAAATAAAACTATATTCCAATGAACTTCAGCCACTTGCGGCTGGTTGGCTCTAAAAGGAATTTGATAAAAAGATACAAAAAAATAAAAAAAAAAAATGGAAAAAAATATTTATTAAGAATTTATCTTGGGGCTTGCTCTTTCACTCTTTTTCCACTTGAGTGGCCACAGTCGTTTATTGACAGTTCATAATCAAAGATGTTGACGACATTTAGGTTGTTGTTTTGTTAATTCCAAGGCATTGATTATTTTTCGTCCTTTTTAATTCCTTTGTTTTTTTTTGCAAGCATTGATAAGACACAATTTTAAAATTAATTTGATGAAATGTTTTTTGTTATACATATATTCAATGGATATATTTTGATACAAGTATGAGGCGGAAGCAAGGAAAATTTACTCCTCAGATATTTCACCTGATATTTAGAGGATACAAACGAGCTACTGAGATTTTTAGAATTTTATTTTTCTATACTGAATGTTTCAACATGATGGGTTTTTTATTATTTTTGTGGAAGCATTAAGCAGCAGTTTTTTGTAGCAGCATTGTAATGTGCTCAGCCATATCCACATCCGCGAACACGTGATTGAAGGCATTCTTACCTAAATGGATCCCAAAATAAATTCTGTCCAAACCATGGTCATAGGCTTTTACCTACTTCACTTTTTTCTTCATTTTTATTGAACTGAATTTTAAAGTCATGTATTTTTACTGTTTAGCTCTTCCCTTTTTCCACACTTCCATTTTTAAGGGTTCAGTTAGTTTAACTGATGGTACACCTAAGATGGTACTACAATTGATCCTAAGAATCTAAAAGATAGATTCGAAAACCTTCACTGATACTACAACAAATCCACAACAAATTCTCCGATGAATATATTGAACTAAAAGGCAAACTATCAGGATTCAGTAGAAATAGAAAAGGAAAAATTGTAAGCTTTCAAACTGAAAACTATTTTTTGAGTACAACTATGCCAGATAATTTCTGCTGTATAAAGCCTTTTGTTCCTATCAAAGTAACTGGGTTTGCAGATAAAAATAATGGGCTCATTAAAGGTATCAGACTCCAAAATTTAAATAACTTCTTTGAAACACCATTAAAATCAATGTCAGACTTAGAAATCTGTACAGGAGAAACATCAGAACACAGCGAAGAAATGTTTAATATCAATGAAATCAGTTACAAAATTATGTCTTTACCATATGAAAGCACTCGTGTACTTATTCCTCTTCTACACAGCTGTTAATTTTAACAAATTCCTATATACAATTTTTTTTTAAGTCAAAATATGTCGGAAAATCAGGGAGTTTTGCGAAGAGTAAACGCCTCAAAAGGATCATTAAAATCATATGATCACATAAACAGTAAGAAATATTCTAAATTACAAAATTTTATTATTTTTTGGGCTTTCGTCGATTGGGCTACATTTTGGTAATTTAGTCTGTATGCTTCCTGTCGGCAACTGTACTAAAACAGGGTAATGTCCATCTACTAGAAAACTGGGATGAGCATTATATAAGAGGGCGTGGCTCCGCCCATATAATGAAAATTTGTATTATCGAATAGCTTTGAAAGTAAAAGTAGCAATACTTACATACAAACTAAAAATGGAGTTACTATTTGGTGATCTCCTGCTACTGGGAAACTGCAACGGACAGTGGAAAATAACAGTGGTGTCAAACTTTGAGTCTAAGAAAAGTTTTGAATACACCTATTATGTTCCCATATAGTATATGTTCCCGGGAAAAGCTAGTATATATATAAATGTATAATTTTAGTTGACCGTAGTAAACAAAATATATGAGAGAGGTGGTATATCAAAAAACATTCACAACTTGATTGGCCCTGGTATTTTCTGAAATTACAATTACGATGGCATCAAAAAAAAGAGGCGTTTAAGTCATTCCATGGCATTAACAATGTTTTTTATAGTAAGTTATTTACAGTTATATTATAAAAATAAAAAAAATACCATTTCTGAATGTTTTCTTCTAATTTCAGAAGCTTGTCAAGAAAAGTACATAACGAAAGATAATTACGTTATTGAAATCACCAAAAAAAGGCTTCAAAACTGCAAAAAATAAGGTGCACAAAACAGCGTGATTGGCAAAAAAAAAGTGCTTAAGCTCTCACATAACTTCACTTAATTCTTTTATTTATTTTAATTAATTATAATAACTTTATATAATTGAGTGTAAAAGAAATGTAATAATTAAAGTACTATTTCTTTTTTAGTGATGAATTCATTACATTCACTTCAAATGAAATTATTTCTGTTATATATAAAAATTAACTACTTAAATAATTAATTAACAAAAAAAATCAATTGAAACAGTATCAATTCATTTTGGTAGTACCAGGTGTTTCAAAATTAATTACTTCTAGCCACATACGTAAGGAATAAGAAAAAAAGTTGTTATAGAAGTGCTTAGTATAAAGCCATTTCTGAGTGTTATTCGTTGAGAGGCCTTCTATAATCATTTTTTTTTATGGGGCATTCCTGAAGCTCTTGCATGTCACCACTTCTATAAGCTCTCTCTGTAGAAGAGAAAGTGCAACGCTTTCTGAGAGTTGTTCTTTAAGAGGCCTTCTGTAATCATTTCTTATGGGGGCATTCCTAAAGCTCTTGCATGCCACCACTTCTATAAGCTCTCTCTGTAGAAGTGAAAGTGCAATGCCTTGTTGCGGATATTTCTGAAGCTCTGGCTTATAACCACTTCTGTAAGCTTTCTGTGTAGAAGCGAAAGTGCCATGCCTTGCATTTTGGCTCGTTTCATATAAAAAATAACTAAGAAAAGAATCGAGTTGGTAAAGCCCTCCACCTCTCTAAGAAGTACTTCTACAATTGCTTCTTACACCTTCCTTTTTCTACTGGGTATTTCACCTTTGTTTTCACGTCGTTCATAGGCAAATACAGGTAAAGCGCCTTGTGAGTTTCATTTAAATACCACTATTCAAATAATTGGCTCATAGTACTTTGATTAAAATTCAAATGGCACCATTTGCCAATTGGAGTTACAACCACTATTTCAAGCTGCGTTCTACAATGATAGAATTGAAGGAGGATCAGAACATTAGAAATATAAATGTGCTCTGTCAGCTGTGTTCCAAGCCGCAAACTTCCGCCAAGCTTCACTCCACAGCTATAAACTCTTCGTCAAATTTGCTTAAGCACTTAAACACAATGCATGCTGACGTTAAACTAAAGTAAAGATCTGAAGAGGAAGAGCCGCATTTAAAGCAATTAAAGCTGTATAATTGCGCAGCCCAAAAAAAATGTGTCCTGCGAAACTCAAAGAAGTTATGGCCACATACATAATTGAAGACGTAAAACCAATATCTATCGCCGAGTCGCCTACTTTTAAAAACTTGATCCACAAAGTTTGAATAAAAACTTTTATTGATGACAAATTTGCCATGAACGAGAAGGTATTACATATACATTTACATAATATTCATTCTTGATACAATTTAACGACAAATCTTTTTGCCACAGTGACTGACAATGGTTCAAATGATTAAAAAATGTTTGAGGTTTTCCAAGTATCCATAGATGTTGACAACGCAGAGTTAGATGATGAAAACTGTCACCTCCGAGCTTTGCTGACAATCTGCAATATACACAAGCTAATTCGCTCTTCCTGCCTTTAACATAAAAGGTGTACATCGCATACACTGAATTTAATTAGTAAGAACGTAGAAAAAGGAATGGCTTTAAGCTCTGAAAGCATTACCAACGCCAATGCAATGTGGATAAAAGTCAGTCGTTCCACTAATACAGCAGCAATTATTGAAGAAATTGCAAAAGTTAAGTTTATTGTGCCAACAGAAACGCGTTGGAATTTTCATTTTAATGCCATTAAGAAAATTATAAAAATATACCATTAGACTCTTAACCAAATATGTATAGGAATCCAAGTAATACCTTTTTTGCTTAAAGATATTATCGTTCTCAAACATATGTATTAGTTATTCATCCATTGACTGAAGCATTGGATATATTACTGGGAGAATATCACTGTTTTCATAGTATCCTTATTTCAGTTTTATACACCCTTCCTAGAAAGTTACAAACTGCCGAAACAAAAAACAGAGCAGTTGAATTTGATACCAGGGCTTGCTGATGCTATTACAGAAGCCATAAATAAAAGAGTCTTTAATGTTTTCAATAATGAAGGCGCTAAGCTTGCAGCTGTTTCAAATCCATATTTAAAAAATTTTTTACACTAGACTTTGAAGAGGAGCAGTCACTTAGAAAACTGCTCTTGAAAGAAATGGGGGAAAACAGAGCGAAAAGAATTAAATAAATTTCAAACACCAACAACATTTGAAAGTTTCCAAATAATTGCAACATCCTTTTTCAATTTTAAAGAAGGAAAATTGCATTTTAGATGATAATTTAGAAACAGAACTGAAGAGATACTTACAGGCATGCAAAAACATTAATGAATTGCATCAGTACCCAACTATAAGAAATGCGTTTTAAAAGTACAATACAACGTTGCCATCAAGTGCATCTGTTGAACGACTTTTTAGTCTCGGAAAATATATTCTAACCCCACGAAGAAATAAATTAAGTGATGAATTTTTTAAAAGCTGCTACGCCTAAGCTTCAATAATGCATCTTAAATTAAATAATGCCTTTTGGAATGTAATATGCATTTATAACTTATATTTTAAAAACTCTGCTTTCATACAATAACCTCAATTACATTTAAAAATTCATACTTGCCAAAGTAATATGTCACAACACTGGCCACCACTATTTTTTAACAGCTTTTCGCTAGGCAGTTTTGAAAGAAATTGCCTTGAAAGACATTTATTTGCATAATCTACATGTATTACAAGCAATTGTTCGTATTATTCAAAAAACTAATCGTACACCTCTTGTTGGTGCACGCCATAGTTGCACTCATATAAAATTAAAGAGTGGCAACGAAATGCTCAAAAGTGCTCACAGATGATATGTATCAACGATAGGTAGAAGCTTAAAATGCAAACCAAGTACTTTATTTATTAAAAAAATAAATTAATTATCAGAATAAAACACATAAATCGTAAACTTACATTTTCGAATTTTAATAATAAATATCACGCATACGCCCTGATGAACTGAACACATAAATATTTTATGACGCTTTTAACGGCACGGTAATGATTTTTATTTTACATTTCTGAGAATGCAAAAAGAACAAAAATAAATTCAATTTACTGAAAATAAAGAAATGGAAAGCATAAATCAAAGAAACAAATAGCAGCAGCAGGCACAACAAGTGTTAAATAAAATAAGAAAGAAAAATAAAAAAAAATACCAAACAACAAAGTACACAATTACATGGATGAATACACACAAACACAGAATTTAAAAAAAATAAAGAAAAAAAACAAAAAAAAAACATTCTCAAGAACAATCCACAACATAAGGAAATCTAAATATTTTGTGAGCAGCAGGCGTAAACAGCTGAAATGCCTGTTGTGGGCTGCTGCTGTTGGGCTGGCGTATGCAACACTAAAAAATTATGGAAAATTATAGTTTACCATAAAACAAATGTGTTAAAATAAACTAAAATTTCTATATAGATCAGCACAAAAGTCTACAAAATGTTCAACATGCTAACAAAAATGACACATAACTGTCAAAGAACACCACATGTAGCAAATATGAGACCAAGCGCACACTGTAAAGTGATAAATAGTAAGATGATGTGTTTTATTGAGATGCTGGTGGATAGAGATATCAAATAAGCAACATTGGATGATATCCTGCATACAATAAGAGCCATATGTTATGTTTTCGTATAAATATAATAAAAAAAAAACTTTATAATATATTTAAGCTCAGACACATTGAGCTGCTTCAGCTTTGTAGAGGCTCAACAGCTCAAAATGCCAAGCAAGCTGTTCCTGACAAGCAATATTTCTCAGGATCTGTCAAGTCATAAGTATAACACTAACATGCATTCTTATTAAACATCGCACATACAACATTTGGAAAGAAAAAAATAAAGAATAATATAAATATGTATCGATATTTCAATCACTGCTCAATCAATGCGCGTTTTTATTGCTTTATGCAGCTAATGACAGAAAGGATTACCATACAAACAACAACATTTAGCTTCATTCAGACAACCATCATCCATCATTTGCCTCGATGATTCAACAACAACATTCCCAATTGGCATTGCCAGACTTAAATCTTAATGCTGCAAGCGCCATGTTCTTTTTCGTTTTATTCTCTCCCACACTAGCAAATCATTATTATATTATTTGCTCTTATTGCTTTTGGTGTTTTCGATTTTCCTTAGCTTTTTATTATTTCACGTTATTTGTCTCGCTTTAGCTTTAGCTTCAATTGTTGTTGTTAGTTGTTTACTTGCCTCTGTCGGCAGCAGAAAATAAAATTCTTGCCAGCATAATGACAAAACAAAAACAGCAAAAAAAATAACCAAGATATTGCAAAAAATATTAAAAATGTTGCATGTATTCAGCTGAAGAAACGCTGCAGACATACCATACCCTCATGCCATTGGAATTATTTTATTTCGTCCTTTTTGCCGCCTTTCTGGTCGCTGAGCTCGTTTTACAGCTGCTCATTGTTTCTTTTCTTGTGCATTTTCAATTCATATCTTTGAGCAAGAAATATTTGCAAAAAATGTGATAAAATAAGCTGGCTGTTTAATGGCTGCATCAGACATTTTTTTTCTACTTTTCTACTTCCTGTCTTCCTTCCTTCTTTGCTTCTCGTGGACATCTTGAGCTTCTTATTAGTAAATAAATTATGCTCAAGCTGGAAAATCACTTCAAATAAGCTGTTAAAAATAAATGAATATTTACTGTTATTTTTGGCCCACAAAAGCAGGTGACAGTGCTAATGACAGCCCAAGGAAAACAGCAGTTTTTACGACGCAGTTTGACAACTTTATGCATGCAATAACTACAAGAAGACCAAGAATAAAATTAATGAATAAAAAAAAACATTCTGAGAAATAATGATGAAGTCATAACTTCGAATACATTAAAGCCAAAACATGTGCTGTTAATAAGAAAGCTAAAATAGTTTTCCTCAAAAAAGATTTAATATCGAAATATACTCGTATGAAAATTTTAAAATTATTTTTTATTGAGGAGATAATCTCATTTAAGTCAAAATTAAGTCATAACTAAACCAAAATTTCAATTTCAATTTATTAAGCAAAATTAAAAAAAAAATAAATGTTCAACTTATTTCCCGCTAATTACACGAGGCAACAATCCTTAAATTGGGCTACGAACTGCTACCCCATCTACTATATACTCTAGATTTAGCCCCCAGCAACTATTTTCTATTTCCAAACCTGAAAAAAAGACTCGACGATAAGAGATTTGGGTCAAATGAGGAGGTCATCACTGCACAAAATGCCTATTTTGAGGGCCTTGGTAAAACTTATCACTTGGAAGGAATAAGAAAAATGAAAAAACGCTGGACTAGAGAAATATATCGATCTAAAAGGAAACTATGCTGAGAAAAAAAAAACAGTGTTTTACTTCAAAAAAATACCTTGTGTTCCAAAAGTCACTGATCAAGTTTCATTCGTAATTACAAGTAAGCCAGCCAAAGAAAACTGAACCAATAGAAGAAAGAGAAAATCTTGAAGAATGAAGTAGTATAACCGGGTATGGGCAGAGAGCGCTCTTAGAGCGCTGAGAGCAAGAATTGAGCGTAAAGGCTTATATAGCAACACAAAACGCAACAACAAATCAAAGACAAAAGACAAACACAGAAATAACACAGAAGCTTTAAATGTAGTGGTGCCCATACCCGGTGATGATTGACATATGAAACAAAGAAAAAATGTATGTTTTCTCTCGCGGGCTCCTACCTATATTCATGGTACAATGAAAACAAGGTAGAAGCATTTCAAAGAGGCAGACTACCGCAACTGTCAAAACGAAATTGACTGCCTATAGAAAATCTGAAAACGATTATTTTTTTTTTCATTTTCATTTTCAAATTACTACTAGAGTGGTCACAGTCAAAATCGACTCACCTTTGGTTTTTTGTTTTTAATTAGAAAATGAAAAGCTATTTTAGTAAAATTTCTTAAACTGGGAAACCTAGGTAACCTTTTGTGTCTTCTTTAGAGATATACTTCAGTTTTGACTGGTCTATTTTCTACAGATTTTTTTAACATAAATTTATTTGTTTGCCCCAAAAATTTGTACATAAAAAAAATCTTTTCCTCTCCATACCCTCCATATGACAAAGTAATTAACGTAATTAAATAACATTTAGCAGGTATTTATTACACTGTTTGGAGAATTGTACCTTCGAAGGCTCATTATACAATAGGGCGTATCGATTTAAAATTTTTTTCGAATTTCACATTCTAAGAGGTCTCAAAAGTTGCATGGGGTTGTCAAGATCACCCGAAAAAAAATTGGGGAAAAATTAGGAAAAAAAAAGGATGTCTTTCTCTCCCGGAAGGACAAAGTTGTTTTTTCAGGAAAACAGTTAAAAATAACGATCTTAAAATGTTTTGATTTTTATAAAAAAAAAATAACTTAAAGAAAATCTTTTGGACTTTTCTAATTATTCAAACGCAAACATAGTTTAAAAATCCATGAACTATGAAGGACTAATCCAAGTCTAAGAGGGATGTTTGTAATTTTCTTCGTTTTAACTGTGCTTTTTTGACTTAAAGCAAAAAATTTAAATGTTATATCGTTTGATTTGACTCTAGTTCGAAAATTCGTCTTGGGCTTGGTCTTGGTTCATTGGATGAAATTTAAGTAGGAATGGAAAGGGGAAACTAAATAAGGGGAAACCAAATATTTGTTGGATATTTTGAGTAAAGTAGTAGAAACATACTTAATTTGATGCAAGTGTTATGCCTTTACCTCAGCCAATTCAACTCTTTTAGTTTTACTATCGAAAATTCTGGCAACAATCTTTGTGTCTTGTGTGAAATCCTGTTTATTTGTAAAATAGAATACCTACCCGCTTGGGGCATGGTATTGAACGGTGGGTGGTAAGCTTGCTACCACTTGTTTCACCGAAACTCAAAATATTGTGAGAGATGCCCGTTTTTCAACCTTGGTCAAAACATTTCAGTGATTCAGCGGTTCATATTTGCATATGTGGTTCGTTAAGGGGTTAAGTGGTTCGTTCAGCGTGTTCGTATTTTTTAAATTTTTTCAACTTCAAAATATTTTATTTTTCAACAAACAAAAAAAAAACGGTAGCTTTTCTGTACGTATGTAAAAAAAGTGTGCAAAACATATTAAGAAAATAACTTTTAAACAACAGATTATTCTACTCAATATTCAACTGATATTTAATATGAAGAAACTTCGATAATTAATCGTTTGGATAGCTTTTTAGAGGAATGTAGCCATTCTCTCCACGGTTTTGAAAATATGAACATTTTCTCGATAGTTGGCACATTTTCATGACATTTCCTTTGTTTAGACACCTCAACTATATTTAAATGTATAGGCGTTCTATCTCAGCGACTCCCATAAGAAAAACCGTTTCAAAATAATATACATATATGTAGATAATATATAGATATATTGTTTTGGTTAGCCCTGTTTTAAAAATTGGTGTTGATCTTACTCTTGATTCGAAAATTGGTTGCAATTTAAATAGGAATGGAGAGGGGAAACCAAGTAAAGCAGTTGTTGGATTTTTGAGTAAAGTAGTAGAAACATGTTCAATTAGATGCCTTTACCTCAGCCAATTCAATTCTTTTAGTTTCGAATATCTTAGCAACCTCCATCAACCGGCTAATCAGTTAGAAATTATAATATACTGTGTGAATTGCTGTTTATTTACAAAAAAGAATGGTTACAAATAGGACCATGTATTCAACGGGTCCTGAAGAACTATCTACGTGATAAGCAAGCTTGAAATCTTAAAATAACATTTAACTTATAACCTGCCACATTCCTGCTATCGGCAGACCTGCTTTGTTTTTCATCTGGGAAGTAGAAGTAACATTTTTGTTTTTGTACTCTTGTTTGAATAGCCAGAATACTTCGAAATTCGACCATTAAAATATTGATTTTTTTTTAATTTTTATTGAAAAATTTGTTTTTTTGCACCATACGCACCACCAGCAGGGAATCGCAAACAAGTAACTTCATTCTGAGCTACTATTTCCATGTTTTGTGACTTTTACTTTCAAAGCTATTCAATATCAAAAAAAATTGGCTTATAAACACGGAGCCAGACCCTTTTGTCCAATCCCCGTCCCAGTACCCTACTTCCTATATTCTACTTTCTAGTAGAAGGATATCACCAAGTGGGAACTCCATATTAAATATCATTGTTATACTACATTTACTTGCAAAGCTATTCGGTATGAAAACTTTGAATTGAACCACGCCCTTTGTCTTATGCTTGTTAAATTTTTCCAGTCGAAGAACACGACTAAATAGGTAGTTTCTACCGAGTTTCATTGATTTGTGACTTAGGGTTTGAAAGTTGTACCGAAAAGTTGGGCTGCTGAAAAGTGTCACTTCCCACTTTCAACGCCCATAAAATGTAACCATTGTAATGAATGCAACGTGTGATTTGAGGTCGAATACTGATTTCCGAAGTTGTGTGACCTATAACTCTAAAGCTATTCGATATCGTAAATTAGGGTTGTATAGGATGTGCAACGGCCACCATAGATATCCGGTGTACTCTTTCTTTCTACTAAAAAAAAATATCAAAATCTGTTGAGAAACACAGGATAAAATGGTTGTTAATTGTTCTACCTACGCCTATTTATAAAGGGTGGACCGATGTTGAATGTGAACCACAACTTAACGTAAAGTTTTTTTCTGCATTTCATTTGACATTTCTCAATTTCAGACTAACTCAATTTGAATCATGGAAAGATACACAATCGAGCAACGCGTTAAAGTTATTTAGGATTATTATGAAAATGGCCTTTCAAATCAAAATGCATATTGTGCAATTTTCGAAGAAAATCATCTTCAGTGATGAGGCACATTTTCAACTCAGTGGATTCGTCAATAAGCAACATTGTCACATTTGGGCGAATAATAATCCAAGAGTGGCTGTCGAAAACCAATGCACCCACAAAGAGTGACTATTTGGTGCGGTTTATGGGCTGGCGGCATCATCGGGCCGTATTTTTTCCAAAATGAGGCCTGTCAGGCAGTTACTGTGAATTGTGTTCGCTATCGTGAGATGATAACGAACTTTTTATGGCCCAAATTGGGAGATATGGATGTGGACGATATGTGGTTTCAACAGGACGGTGCCACTTACCACATAGCTAACGAAACAATGGCTCTTTCGCGCGACAAATTCAATGGCCGTGTTCTCTCACGTGGTGGCGATGTCAATTGGCCGCCAAGATCATGTAATTTGACACCGTTGGACTTCTTTCTTTGGAGTTATTTGAAAGAAAAGGTGTATGTCAATAAGCCAGCAACAATTCAAGAGCTAAAGGATGAGATAAACCGGCACATTAACGGCATAGAACCTCACTTATGCCTCAGCATCATCGAAAATTTGGACCATCGGATGGAGGTGTGCCGCCGAGATCACGGCGGCCACTTGGCCGATATTTGGTTCCATACATAATTGAACTATATCAATATTATCATAATAAAAAGAAATGACAATAATTTCGTAAATAATTTGTGTTTTATTCAAGATCAACATCGGCCCTTAAAATTTAACCACCCTTTATATAGATTATTGTTATCTGCTTCAACATAGCTTCAGTTAATTCTTAATATTGAATCAGGCTTATGGTTTGATGGTTAGAACACAGAAATATCAGTCGGCGGGATCTTTTTATCTTAATAGGTTAATAGGTAAAAGACCGCCCTGCATATACAGGAAAACGTTGTGAGTACGTTTATGCAAGAAAATGTTAAATTTTCGAATGAAACTGTCAAAATTTATCTCGCAATGGTCGAGGCGCAAGACTTAAAAGACAGCCCTCGTAAAATAACAAAATCAAATATTTTTATATTTTACTGTAAAGACCATAACAAATAACTGCTGATTGCGATTTATGTTGATATTATAACTTGCGAACTCTTTTCAGAATCCCACTTAGACTGTCATTTAAGAATGCCCTTGAGGCCAAGCTGATTCCAAACAAATAACCTCACCCTCACAATCGCCAGTGGACACAATAATATTTCGCTGATTTTTAAAAAAAATAACATTTGCTTGTATAATTTAACGATTGACTTTATTGACATGACGAACTTTATGACGTTCATAAATAACATGGTATGTAAAAAAGAAAAAAATCAAAATCTTAAAACATTTTTATGAGCGCCTTTAAAAGACTCTTAGTTATTCACTTAGAAGCTATAAAAAATCGCTTTAAATTTATAGAGTTTCTTTTTAAAGCAATGATGTAACAACTATATTTTTTTTTATTGTTTGACAATAAAATAAATAAACGGGGGGAAAAAGGATGTGGGTAGGTAGTAAAGTTTGGTTTTAAGAAATTTATGACAAATTTGCGAAAAAATAATCTCTGTTTGTGAGGAGCAACTATGCAAAGACGATTCTTTTTATGACATCTTGAATAAAAAATTCAGGCATCAAGAATTTAACGAGGGTTAAAATGAAACTAAAAACCGCTATTTACAATAGCACAGGCTAACAGCGGTTTTGATATACTTTGGGGTTAAGAGCAAGAAAAGGGCAATTCACTTATTTTGTTTTGATTAAATATATTTTCTTTTAGCCTCTTTAAGAGTTTGAAAAATATGCTCTGCATGAGTTACTTTTTTTTTTGCTTAAGTATTAAACTTTTTCTTGCTTATACATATTAATGTGAAGTGAGAATCTTAAGTTTTTACTCTTATAAAAAGTAAAAACTTTAATTCGTATTTTCTCATTAAAAAAGGATATAAAAAGTAGGATCCGTTAAACATTTTCATTCTTAAAATTGAAGCGCTTTCAACAGGAAATAGTTTCTCAAAAAGTTGTAAACTTGTAAAGAATAAAGGCTTTATTCAACTGAAAATAGACTTAACCATGACTCCCTGCACGTCCAAATGAACCTTAGAATTTATCTACTAGCAACAAGAGAGTGTAAAAGTTAAGCTATTCTATCATCTTTATACAGAAAAAAGTGAAAGTAATCAAAAATATGCTCACCTATCATATGGCAAGTTTTGTGCCCTATAAATATTTCAAAACTAAATGAATCTGTTTATTTAGGTGGGGAGCAAAAAACTTTACTTGTTAACTCAAAAACTGACCCTAAAGTTTCGAGCAAAAGTTGACATTTTCAAGTGGACGTTAGGGTGGCCCAAAGTAAGCCACATGTTTAGTTCTCGTCTCCTCTGAGCATCCTACAATACTGAGATTGCAGATTGGTGGTATAATGTTAGAATTTTTCCAAAACCTATTATTCTAATTTAATTAAATTTAATTTTTTTGATGCATAATTTAATTCAAATATTTCAATCAAAAAGCTTTAGGATAAAGTCTTAGTTAAAATTCTCGAAATTTGAATTTTTAAAATTCTTAATAACCTTGAGGAGGAAAAAAATCTTAGTTTTAATCTATGCCTTTTTACATGGCAACATATATAGTTTTATATATGGATCAATTGCAAAGAAAACGTACACAAAGAGGTTTTCAAGTTTTGTTTGTAAAGTTTTTTAAATTTTCCCGTTAGAGTAGTCAAATTAAGTGAAAATTAATGGAGATTTCGAAGTTGTTTTTAGGCCCTTCAAAAAATCATTTTTTTATGGTTTTTTTACGATTTTTGTATTGAACGTCACACAGCAGATATACGGGAAAAATCACTAAAAATTAAAAAAATTTTGTAAATGAAAGCATACTGTGATGTTTGTTAAGTTATATAATCAGTTAAATCAGCTTTTGCAGAAATCGCCATTTCAGTTAAAGACATAATAATTTTTTTACCAAAAATACCTACATATTTTACAATTTTAACGGGAAAAAATTAAAATGTTTCTTCAAAAAGACATCAACATAGAGGTATTTTCAAAGTAGTAGACTTGCAGCAATAAATAATAAAAAATTATTAAATAATAAGCAATTTCAGAAAAAACAAGAGAGTGACGTTCAATATATTTTGTGACGTTCAATACATTTTGTTGCGCTTAACGAAATAATTTAAATCAAATTGGGAGTTTAACAAAAAACAGGTTTATTCTTTTACAAAAAAAAAGTAAATATAAAGTATATAATTCAGCTATACATAAAATTTACATCCAATTTTTTTTTCTTTATTTTTTTAAAAAAAATTAAAAAAGTTAATAGCTTTGTATTGAAAATTTATTAAGACTTCACGTTTTACAATATAACTTCTGAACTAACTAACTAACTAACTTCTGAACTAACTAATATAACTTTAAAACCACATCTTCATTTTATATCATTGGAAAGGTATGACCTAACGTAAAAACGTAAAAAAATGAAAATTATAAAAAAGAAAAATAAAAAGGAAAAAACCAGCACGTGTTGCTGGCATGATATTGAACTTTAACAAATTAAGAATGAGTCAACTTATTGCAATATTTTACTTTTCCTCAAAATAGATGAAATAACTTTTCCAATGATACTATATTACCGGTAATCGGTCTTAAGTTCATTGAGCTACGTTGTCTCCAAATAGACACTATTTTGGCCGCGAACAATTATTTATAACTTCGAATTTGGTTTTCAAATCAATAAACCAACTGATCACTTCAATGTGAAATGGGCGATATCAGTTAGTAAAAACAAAAAGCAAAAATCAGGTCAAAGTCATACATAGGTACCATTATTTTTGCTTTCCTTTATATTCTTCATTTCGTTCCTTATCTAGCTTTATTTTTTCACCGATATCTTCGTGCTCTTTCAGCAGGCGTTAATTTTGCTATTTTACTGTTATATATACAAAAACGAAATACAAAATGAATACTTCAGCCGGTGGTGTGACATTTCTTAAAAGTGACGTTCAATACATTTGCCACTTTTTAGTTTTCTTTTTTTTTCTTAGGAATTTTATTTTGCAAATATACGAAAACAAAAAAATTAATCAAAACCTATGAAACAATGATTTCAAACTTGGATTTTTTTGATTTGCTATTTTTGCTTTAATAAAACTCCGCGTGACGTTCAATACATTTTTACTTACTTATCATGATGAACTGAGAAAACACAAAAAATTTACTTTAGTATTATTTAATCGTCTTAATTTTTAGAATTTCGTGAGAACTAATCCCTGCACTTTCTTAATATAATTTTCTTGTCATCTATACCACACCTAAATTAAAAATAACGAAGCGTAAAAAAAAGTGACGTTCAATACAATTCGTGGGGACTAAATGTAAATCGAAAGCCAAATCGCGATGACAATGGTTTGAGAATAACAACAAAATAAAACATAAGAAATAAATACTATCATTACAAAACAGTTATTATTTGTTATATTTTTGCGTTGTTTTCAACTTTTTTTTACGTTTTTCTTCAAAAAGTGTTACTGGGGACACATGTTTTTGTATTAAGCGAGTACGAGAGAGCAATATAACATTCTTCAAAACAAATATGCAAACAACTTTAGGATTCTGAAAAGTATATTTTGTCAATAAATATTCTTCAGTGATCACTTTCTCATGTTTTATTTGTTTTTTTCTTTTTGTTTTTACCTAAAAACAGAGTTAAAAGAGCGGGGAAAAAAAAGAGCATTTTGTATGCAATTGACCGATCTACAAAAATTTCTGTAGTTTTTTTTTTTGTGTATTTCACTGTGGGTTTTGATTAATTTTTACGCTGATTTGAACTGCACTGGATATAGTTTTGAAAAAACAAGAATTTTTTAGATTTATTGTAAAATTTAATAAATAAATTTATAAATAATAAATAAATAAATAAAAAATAAAGAATAAATTTTCTAAAAATTTATTAGAAGAAATAACAGTACAAGTTTTAGGTTATTTACAAAAATTTAAACAAAAAAATTAAAATTTAAATTAGTTGATACGAGGGATGTTTTTTATATTTCTGGCCTGATAAGTGAAAATTGTATTTTAGCAAAAAATTGGAATTAACAGGTGAACATTTTCGGGTGATGATTTTCTACGATTTTCGAACTGGATTGACAAGACAAATAATACATCGATCTATTTAGTTCGTCACATTTGGTGATGAAGCACCACAGCCAGCGACTGTAAAACGCTGGCTCAATGAGTTTGACCGTTGTCGTCGTTTTCTTCAAGACGAATTTCGTTTCGCGACAGGGAGATTTTTTATCCCGGCTGCTCAAAAAAAGGCTCGGGCCGATTGGTGCAAGAAAATGCTGAAAAAGTACATAAAATAAAATAAAATATGTGAGTGCGTGTGTTTCTTTGTCGATAACACAACACAACGAAAGAAGCAGAAACCACAGCGTTGGCTCTTAAAAAATAAAAATAAATAACTGGCCATTTCAGCCCTTGAAAGGACTTTGACCTAGCTTCTTATGATCAATTGTGTTGTGCGTGTTATTAAGTTTGTACACAATTGACCGAGAACCGGACCTACATGCTTAACGCCGACTCCGAACGGCGATGAACGGAAAGTTCTCGTTCTCAAGAAGCTTTACATGGCATTTTATTACTCTCAGAGGTTTGCCATTGTCTGCAGAGAGGTGGCGGCCGTACAGAAAAATAATTTTAATTCAAATAATTTTCTGTCGCTGCTGGGGTTCGAACCTGGGTTTCCAAAGTTCTTTGACATAGCGGCCACGCACTTTAACCAACTACGCCACGGACGCCACAGCGTTGGCTCTTACGAGCTGCTTTTTTCTTCCCAGACATATTTGAAAGAAGAAAAAAAGAAAATCAGGTTTTTTAATCAATTCCATGGATATGCAATAATTTTCATTCCATTTGACAAATACTCTAGCGAGATTTTTGATTTTGATTTTGATTTTGATTTTGATTTTGATTTTGATTTTGATTTTGATTTTGATTTTGATTTTGATTTTGATTTTGATTTTGATTTTGATTTTGATTTTGATTTTGATTTTGATTTTGATTTTGATTTTGATTTTGATTTTGATTTTGATTTTGATTTTGATTTTGATTTTGATTTTGATTTTGATTTTGATTTTGATTTTGATTTTGATTTTGATTTTGGTTTTGATTTTGATTTTGATTTTGATTTTGATTTTGATTTTGATTTTGATTTTGATTTTGATTTTGATTTTGATTTTGATTTTGATTTTGATTTTAATTTAATAATTGATACGTTACAATTGTGTTATCATCAAGTTCTGTGCTACATCAAGTTGGTTAAAAATGTTTTCCAAGATTTGTAAAGGTGGGACAAAAACATTATGAAAAAGCTGTGAAAATGCTTATGTTTTGTACATTCCCCTTACAGATTTAGAAAGCACCTCTCTTCATATACAAATTAATAAAGGATTCTTTTGCCATAAAAAAAACATTTAAAACATTTACTTAAAACAATTATAATGACATCAACTTTAAGTAAAATTGACATTTCTCTTCAAATTCTTCTTTGACGAGGGTGAACGTTATTGATTGACATTTTGGCTTTCCAGTTAAAAAACCAATTCAAATTAATCATGCCTGATATACCCATATTATTCATGTTTCATTAAAAATATGTCTTTAGCATTTCGTTGATTTGAATTCACTGAATTACAATAAAAGTTTATCATTATATATAAAAAAATTTTATAAGTGACCTTTAATATTATAGTAAAAAAGCTATTAAAAAATGTATTGTTTTCGCCTTGGCCAAAAATTTTAATATACCCACACTCCTCTTTGATATATAATATCCGAAGTTATGAAGGTTTAATTATTTTAATGACGTCATTTTGTATTGAGAAAAGTCTTGGTTTTCATTAATTTTTTTCAAATTTCAACCTAATTGTATGTTTTGTAGATCAAAGCTATTGTTTCAAACATCAAGACAATAGATTAATTTTGTGAAATTAATGAATATTTTACTTTTTTTATGACGTTACTTCGTATGCAAAGTAGGCGTAGTTTTTGTTCGATTTTGACAAATTTCATACTACGAGGGCATGAGAAGTCATAGACATCCTCGTTAATTTCAACGAAAATGGAAAAAAGTGGATTTAGTGTGCACTTTAAGCATTATTTTTTGCGCATAAAAACCATCACCGAAACCATGGTAAGGCTTGATAAATGCTATTTAGGGTGGTCTGGGTACGGTTGAAACGGAGAACGGTTGAAACAAAGCTAATATCTCTGCACCGTGCTCAATGTGGCGAGGGATACAAGGGGTGAACGAAGCGGGCGGCAAGTTGAAACACGATTTTTCGTGCTGCGTCGCTCTTCTTCCACTGTGGCTTGGTATAGGATCCATTGTGATTTTTAACGGAAAAGTAAGTATTTTTTGTTCGCACATTTTTGCAATTATTATGGTTTTATTAAAGTTAGAGTATTGAGAGTTGTGTATAGTTTTAATTGAACTTCGTAAAATATGACTTTATGATTAGTTTTTATTCAAATTTATTATCATCCGTTGACTGTGAACCGTTTTATACCTAGAAGGGAGGTTGGGGACAGTTGAAACAATGTTAGCTGGAGTGCTAAAATCAAGATTATAATCTGCTACTAATGTTATCAGTGCTTCAATGGAACATGAATGGCTACTACAACAACCTTCATGAACTACAAATCTTAACAAAAAAGTATTCCCCATCGATTATCTCTATACAAGAAACACACTTAGCTTTTAACAACAATCCAAATGTCTCCAAACAATATTACGGCTATTTCCACAACCTCTCTCAAAACACTAGCAACAAACAAGGTATTGGAGTTATGATTAAAAAAACAATTCCCCATAGAATCATTAATATCAATTCCAATATTGCAGCTATTGCAATAGAAATTGATTATGGCGTTAAAACGACTTTTATTTCGCTCTACATTCCCCCAAGTCAAACTTTTTCATCCAGAGAAATTTTCCAAATCATAGACGTCTTTTCTTCACCAATTTTTCTTTTAGGTGACCTAAACTCTTGGAGCAACCTTTGGGGGTCACCAACAACAAACACTCGTGGTAAGATAATCGAAGATGTTATTTTATCATCAAATTTAATTGTTTTAAACAACGGTTCCCCTACCCACTTTTCAACCCACAACACAATGACTCATATTGATTTAACCCTCTGTTCAAGCAACTTAGCTCCTAAGTGTACATGGAAAATTTTTGAAAATTTACATGGAAGTGACCACTTTCCAATAATAACGTACATTAACTTTAATATTCCACTAACAAACTTTAAACCAAAACCAAAATTTAAAACTGATTTTGCAAATTGGGATAAATTCAAACTTAAATGCGAGCACTACTCCTTAGCTAGTAGCGTCTCCAACAATATCAACCAAGAAACTGCAAAAGTTACGAAAATTATTCGCTCAGCAGCAAATATTTCAATACCCCAAACAAAATCCAGACTGATTAAGTCAAATGTACCGTGGTGGAATTCAGAACTCCAATCTCTTAGAACCGAGAAACAAAAAGCTTGGTCTGAATTTAAACGCTTCCGCTCATTGCACAACCTGATCAAATACAAAAAAAAGAACGCCCTCTTTAGACTGAAAGCTAAAAGTGCAAAAAAATATTGTTTAGAAAACCTTACCAGTGCAATCAACCCTTTAGCAAGCCCTAAAAAAGTCTGGTCCGATATAAAAACACTTGTTGGCGAATATAAAACATCAAAAATTAAGGTTGTTAATACTAGCAACGGCCAAATTTTTTCCCCCATGGAAATTGCAGACTACTTTGCATGCCAATGGTCATTATACTCATCCGACAATAACTTTAAGCAACAATTCGTAACACAAAAAGCTGGCACAGTCAATAGACCTTATGCCCAAAATAATCTCTCTCCTTCTGCAAAACAAATTGAAGACACAATCTCCCTTACAGAATTTGAATATGTTATAACACACGTAAAAGGTAAAACCCCATGTTTCGACCGTTTCTCATACCCGATCCTCAAAAATTTACCGGTCATAACAACAAAAAGATTGATTAATCTATACAACAACATTTTTACTCAAGGCATTTACCCTCAGAGCTGGAAAATTGCTTACATCATCCCTATTCCTAAGCCAAAAATGCCAAACAACGATATAGCCGGCTACCGTCCAATTTCCCTACTACCCTGTATGCGAAAGTTGTTAGAAAAAATTATTGCAAGCCGTTTAATGTGGTTCGCTTTAAAAAATAAACTTATCAGCCCTAATCAAGTTGCTTTTAAAAAGGGTCAAGGAACCACTGATGTTCTACTTCACTTAGATAATTATATCTCGAATGCTATTTCAAGCAAAAATCACATTACAATTTTGGGGATTGATTTTGAGAAAGCATTCGATCGCATCGGTACACACGTTGTTTTAAAACAACTTATAAAATGGAAAATTGGACCGAAAATCTTTCAATTTGTAAAAGGTTTCCTGTCCAATCGAAAACTGAGAGTCGTAGTTGAAAACAATGTCTCGAAAACGAAACCACTAGAGAATGGCATTCCGCAAGGATCGCCTTTATCGGTGGTACTGTTTATTATAGCATTTGATGAAGTCAGCCATATTGTAACAAAATTTAAAAACATAGAACATAGTATATATGCTGATGACTTAATAATCCTTTCCAAGACTACTGACCTAAATGCTATAAAATACATTTTCATTGATATTTTAAACAATCTTCAAGACTGGTCTAACTATTCAGGAGCCAACATATCATATGAAAAATGCAAAACCATACACATTTGTCGTAAGCATAGTTGCTCAAATTTTAATTTTTCACATAATAACGTAAATATTGAAAATGTCAATGTACTAAAAATATTAGGATTACTTATTGACTCCAAGTATAGTTTTAAGCCACATTGTGAATATGTAAAAAAAAGCATAGCTCTTAGACTAAACATTATTAAATACTTTTCTTCTAAACACTGCCTAGTTCATCAGTCTACTTTATTAAACATCACAAGAGCTCTAATTCTATCCAAAATTGACTACGGCCTTCCAATTTATGGACAATGCGCAAAAAGCAACATCAACATTTTGGGTGCACCGTACCATTCTGCGATTCGGAAAAGTCTCCGTGCATTCCCTACGTCACCAATTAAAAACATCCTGGCTGAAGCTGGTTTCCCTTCAATTGCCGAAAGGATCACACACAGCACATATCGCCTGATTCCGAAACTAGCATCTAATCAAAACCCTGTCTTATCCAAAGACATCTCACTTTTATCTAAAAGGCTAACAATCTTTAAAAAATCTCCAGTTTTGTTTAAATGCATTCAGTATGCTCAAGCAAACAACATTCCTCTCAAACCAACATTAAAAAAATCCAACTGCTTCCCACCTTGGAAACTTAGCCCGTCTTCATTCTTGCTAGAGTTACTTAGCAGTCCAAAAGAAAAAACCAGTGATTTAGAATATCAACAACGTTTTTTAAATGCTAAGAACCTTTACGAAAACTATAGTTGGGAATTTCTTTACACAGATGGCTCAAAGACAGTCTATAACACGTCTTTTGCAGTAGTAAATAAAAACGGTGAAGTTACCAATATGGGCCTACTACACAATCACTGCTCTGTCTTCACAGCTGAAGCAGTGGGAATATACAACGCAGTTAAATATTCTATAGCAAAAAGAGGAAAGTTTATAATTTGCACTGATAGCTTATCGTCAATTAATGCTATTCGTAATCCGTCATGCAACAGTAACACAATCGAATCAATAAGGGACAATCTCATAAGATTCCAAAACAAAATAAAAATCATGTGGATACCTGGCCATGCTGGTATCATCGGAAATGAAAAGGCGGATATTGCAGCAAAAGAAGTGAGCAAGAAACCTACGTTTTATATCAATACATCGGAAAAGAAAGACATTGATCACCTAATCAACAAACACCTTCTAAAAATGCAACAAGATGCTTGGAATACGTACCAACACCACTACTCAGCCATTAATCCGTCACGAAGTCGACCAACGTATCCACCATCACTTTCTTCCACTCTCATCAAACCTTTCATCCGTCTCCGGTTAGGCCACACAAAACTAACCCACCAATATCTACTAAAAGGTATCGGTGCACCTAGTTGCATCTTTTGCCATTGCGACACAATTTCTGTGAGCCACTTACTCAACATCTGCTCTAAGTTTAACTCAACAAGAAACACACTGTTTCATAACTTGGATCCCACAGAATTCCTGAAAGCTAGTGCACCCGAAAACATTTTATTAATAAATAATTTCCTTAAACAAACACAATTATTGCCTCATATTTAAATTAGCTTATTCCCAATTAAAATTATAAGTAAGTCACATTAAAACAGTTTAATCGAACTATTATTTTTTTCCTTTTTTTTTTTTTTTTTTTCTTCATTTCTATCAATTAACACATAAGATTTTATTGAACTCAGAGAGCTGAAAGCCACAGAAGCTATGCTCCAATTTTTTTATTGTATAATAATTAATTATTGTATAATTTATAATAAATAAATAAATAAATAAATAAGATTATAATTAATGCTGTTGAGTTTTGAGATATATAATAGCAAGTAGTACACAAAATAACAAAAAATAGTCCTCACCAACATCTGATTATTATATAATTTAAGTTTTACTTAATATAAGCCTTTGATTAAAAATAATATTAAATAGTAAGTATCGTGAACGACTTTAATATTAATAAAAAAATATTTGTTATGTTCAAGTGTGCCATTACGAGTCGTAAAATATTATTAAACGATGAATAAAACATGTTTATTAATTATATTTTGTATTATTTGCATGTGTTTCAATTGACCCCAGGCGCTGTTTCAACCGACCCTGGCATGGGGACGGTTGAAACAAATAACATTATTTTAAAAATTTGATTTTACACACAAAATGCAATACAATGACCTGAAATAACATTACCCATTTGTAGACAGATGTATGGTCTTTTATTAAATATATTTCCGCCATAGCTCGTTTAACTAATCTCGATTCAATGGACGATAAACCCTAAAATATTTCAACCGTACCCAGTCTACCCTACCATCAATAGCAATGGTCAAGAAGTGGTTTGCTAAATTCCGTTGTGCACAAGTGACGCTGAAAGTTCAGGTCTACCAAAAGAAGTCATCACACCAGAAATTGTCGATAAAAGCCATAAAATGATATTGGATGATAGGCGAATGAAAGTGCTTGAGGTGAGTGTGGCTGTAGACATCTCAACTGAGATACATTACATTACATTTTACATGAATATTTGGACATGAAAAAGATATCCTAACGATGGGCGGAACGATTGCTCGCACTCGACCATAAGTTCAGCTGTCCGACCACTTCAAAAGAGTGTTTGGCGATGATTTGCAGCAATGATACTCAACCTTTTCTTTCTTCGGGCCACATAAATACATTTGTAAAGTTGCGCGGGCCGCAACACTATATTGGTATGACAAAACAATCATGAAACCCCTCTCTTTGTAGAAACCATTTATTTAAAAATTAAAAACACACCCTGCAAATATTTGCTGAGTGTCTCAAAAAAACAAATTACTCCAAACAGAGTCTTTCTTATGCGTGTTTTATGAGTAAGCAATAAAAATACTCCTAAAGGAGTCTTTGATATGATTGTAAAATGATTGCTCAGAAATAAGACTCTAAAAGGAGTATTTTTTTATGCATGTCTTATGAGTACGCAATTTAAAGACTCCTAAAGTAGTCTTTGATAAGATTGTAAAATGACTGCTCAAAAATACGACTCTTAAAAGAGTCAATATTAGGTTTGCTTTATGAGTTCTCATAAAAAGAACTCATTAAAAAGTCCTAAATAATAAATAATAAGTCATAATACCGACTGTTCATAACAAAGACTCACAAAAGGATTATACTTCCCAGCAAACATTGTGACTCTTAAAACACTCTTTTAAGACTCATACAAATAGGTTTTTATCGTCATAATGTACTCAAAAAAGACTCTTAGGAGTACATTTTCGTTGGTTATGGGCTTCAAAATATGATTCATAATAATGACTGCTTTATGTCTCATTTTGAACTCAAAATTAAGACTCTTTTAAGACTTAAATTTAATACTCTTTAAAGACTCATGATAAAGACTCTTTAAATACTTATAATAAATTTTTATAGAACTCATATAAATTAGTGTTTTGGACTCAAAATTGAGACTCTTTTAAGACTCATATTTAATACTCTTTTAAGACTCATAATAACGACTCTTTAAAGACTCATAATAAAAACTTCATCAGAACTTATATAAATAAGGCTTTTTGGACTCAAAATTAAAACTCTTTTAAGACTCATATTTAATACTCTTTTAAGGCTGATAAAAAAGACTCTTTAAATACTTATAATAAATACTCTTTTGAACTCATATATATTAGTCTTTTGAACTTAAAATTAAGATTCTTTCAAAAGCCATATTTAATACTCTTTTCACAATCATGTAATGGAATCTTTAAAGACTCATAATGAAGACTCTTTCAGAACTCATAGAAGTAACAATGATCTGTTTAGGTTGAAATATATTTTAAGATTCAAATTTATTTAAAATATTTTATAATTGAAAAATAAAAAAAAAATGACAAAAATATTTTTTTTTAAACATTTCAAATAAAAGCTAATTGTAGAAAAATTAAAAGCTAAAAATTTCACTTTGCCATATTCGATTCGACTTCATTCGACAAAGAGGGCTTTTAAGAGTCATAATGTTTGCTGAGAAGAGATTTTAAAAATTAGAAATTAAAACCGAAAAATAATAGTACATATCGCTTATCAGCATACTATTCGTCAAAAAATAAAATAGTGAAAAAAGTAAAATTCGAAAGTTAATAAAAAAAATAAATAAATAACTGGCCATTTCAGCCCTTGAAAGGACTTTGACCTAGCTTCTTATGATCAATTGTGTTGTGCGTGTCATTAAGTTTGTACACAATTGACGGAGAACCAGACCTACATGCTTAACGCTGACTCCGAACGGCGATGAACAGAATGTTCTTGTCCTCAAGAAACTTTACATGGCATTTTGAATACTCTCTGAGGTTTGCCATTATCTGCAGAGAGGTGGCGGCCGTACAGAAAAAATATTTTAATTCAAATAATTTTCTGTCGTTGCTGGGGTTCGAACCCGGGTCTCCAGGTTCGTTGACATAGAGGCCTCGCACTTTAACCAACTACGCCACAGACGCACAGTGGTCTAGAGTCACAATTTAGCACGAAAAAAGTCAAATCAATTGAATTACTATGTTAACATAATAATTAAAGTAGTAATAATAATTTAGTATTGTGTATAACTTTTACACATACATTGACGAACATTTATTTAAATAAAAGATAACAAAGACATTTACTTAAATTAATTTCACTATTTACAAAATATGACAAACACACCTTAATATACGTGTAAATTTTTCGAAAAAAAAATTTTTTTTTTGTTTAATGTCTTCTTTATAGTTTTAAGAATATACATACACATTTTTAAATCGATATTTAAAACAAAACAGAAGTTATAACGGTTTTCGTTAACCTATGTCAAAGCTCCATACAAAGAAATAAAAAACTTTAAACGCGATTTCCACGAAACTAGTTTTTTAAAACGGTTTGATGGATAACTCGAAATCTATTGGTTCAATTTCAATGATTTTTTTTTTGCATTTTGTTCGTTAGTTTGTCCTTTAAGCATCCCCCTAAGTTCAAGTATCTATTTTTTTTTTTATAAACAAAAAATCGTGCGAAAATGTATCTATTTTTTTAACTTTTTACTTCAACTTCCGCCATAATTAAAAAAAAACCCCCGGGGGTCTTCCGTAGGGGGATGCTTAATATATGGTCTATTCTTTAAAATGTCATTTGATTTTCTTGTTTCCGATACATGGGAAAGGCCATATCCATCGAACCGTTTTGGATGTCTTTTTTTCAATGCCATTTTCAGCGCCCTCTATATAAAAGCCAGAACTGTATTTAAAAAAAAATACATTTTAAAAAAGTATTTTTTATGTACAATAACCTGTATAAATTAAAAAAAAAATAATAACTTCTTATATTTAAAAAAATTTTTTGAAAACAGCTCCTGTTTTTGGTTGTTACACGTATACCTTGAATTACGATTTTGCCAATATTTATTAACTGATTATTCACTATCTGAGCTCGAATCAACTTTGGCACTTGTATTGAAAATAGATGGGCATTTCAGTAAATTTAAAGCTTCAGGATCATGTTTCAGCTTGTTTTTTTAATTTTTCTTTTTAAGAGAAATTTGTGAGATCATTGGGTCTGAAGATAGAAGAAAATAGTTCGATAAATCCTATTAAAATTCACAGAATGTCCTGGAGTAGCAGTGTCATTTTCTGTTTGGTCTAATTTTATAAATAGTTTCAAACAATCTTCATTTTTTAACAAAAACTTCCAAAATCTTCCCGCAGTCTCTGTGACAAGGACTCCAGCGTAGTTCATGGTTTTTAATAAATTTTTCCAAAATTGGCTTGAGAACTTGAATGGGAAATTATCCAAAACATATGAAATCAACTCATTACCAGCCATCTCTCCTGCCAGATGCTTACATGAATGCCATTTCTCGAATAACTCTAAATGAGTCAATACTGAAAAAAATTAAGAATACATTGACGGCGCACGTAAGGGCACTTTTTTTTATCTAACATTGAGACCCTAAATTAACTACAAAAAAAAGGTAATTCCAAAACCTGCAAATGCCTGCACAATTTCTAAACCCTCATATCTCGAGAATGACTTGCAATATTTTTATTATTGACCGTTATGATTTTTCTACACTATAACAATGCACAAACTTACCATCATTGGTATCGGACATGATAAGGATAAACCACTGAACACAATATTAACAAAGAACCAGATTACAATTGATACAAGCGACAAAATGACGTGAAAGTAATGAACTACTACGTTTTAACATAAAATAGCAAGCATCGAATGAGTCAACTTTAACTGGTTGTCGGGTCTGAATATCAACAGATTTTTTTGTAGTTTCATACAATTTCGATAACATACGTCATAATGATACCGTTATACCTTTGAATCATTCAAAAATATCACATTAATTTTTTTACTTTTTTCGCGCTAAAATACTGTTCTAGACGCCACAAAATTTGAAAGTATTTTTTTAATATAACACTCTCACGACAGATCAAGCATGTGGTCGAACTATGTTTATTTGCTACAACGAAATATTCTTCTTCCCATTTGTCTTGAAACACTCTCTTTTCGTCGGACATTTTTCGATTGCATTTTGAAGACACTCCCGCCATTATGGGTAATTAAATTATAACAAAACAATACTTTATAAGTAAGCAAAAAATACTGTTGTATCCGTGTTCCACGTAGTACTTTGTACTTTATTTACTTACAAAGTATTTTACGTACTATAAAGTACTTTATTTACTAATAAGTAGTACTTTATTTACTTTTACCATATTTAGATGAGTATGGTTGATTTACAGCAATGCTAAAAAGTTTTTGCGCCGTTAGTAACTAAAAAAAAAAATAAAATAAATAACTGGCCATTTCAGCCCTTGAAAGGAGTTTGGCCTAGCTTCTTATGATCAATTGTGTTGTGCGTGTTATTAAGTTTATACACAATTGACCGAGAACCGGACCTACATGCTTAATGCCGACTCCGAACGGCGATGAACGAAATGTTCTCGTTCTCAAGAAGCTTTACATGGCATTTTGATTACTCTCTGAGGTTTGCCATTGTCTGCAGAGAGGTGGCGGCCGTACAGAAAAATTATTTTAATTCAAATAATTTTCTGTCGCTGCTGGGGTTCGAACCTACATAGGTCTCCAAAGTTCGTTGACATAGCGGCCACGCACTTTAACCAACTACGCCACGGACACCACCGTTAGTAACTGTAGACAAAAAATGGACACACCACAATACACCAGAGACCATGGAGTGACTGTCGGCAATATTCTTTAAGTCAATTGTACATTATACGGAAAATGCACGTTAACACAACTGAACGATTATTGTCAATGTACAACGTCACTAGTTCAACACGTCGTTTCGATATGAAGCGATTCATGGTTAAAATTGCACTAAATTGACACAAAATTGACTTTAAAAAACAGTCTATTTAAGTCAATCAACTGATAAATGTCAAAGTTATTCAATATTTATGTTATGCTTTTTGACGTATTGAGGTGTATACGCCTTAACAGTACACTAGTTATAAAAAATTATAATTGGATTTGAATCCAGTGCATTACCTAAAAAGTTTCCATTTGCCCTTAAAATGTTATTCATGAAGTATTGTGGAATTTGAAAAAAGATAAATGCTGGCGCACGGCGATAATGAAAAGGCATTTTAAGGAAAAAAACAGGTATTTTTTATTTAAAATTGTAATTAAGGACAGCTAACTTAACGTAATTAATAAAATTAAGTGTGCATCTTGTAGATAATTTTCTTTCCAATAAGATATAGATGACCCTGATCGGGTAAGAAATGTCTTAACAGTGACTTAAACAAAAAAAAATTTTTATATCAATAATTTTTTTAATAATTTTTTTTTTTATTTTAACAAGTAGTACTTAACAGATACATGGTAGAAAAAATCATTGCAAATTATTCAAAATGACAAAAGCTTCACGAAGTTACTCATGCAATAAGCTTGACTTCTTATGCGATGGATTCTCCTTTCAGTAATTCTCAACAACTTGAAGCATATATTGTTTTTCATCTTCGTTTTTGCTCAGAATGGCGTTGAAATCAGACATCAGTTTCACACCTCGTTCCGCTGTGTCATTAACTACGTGAATGAAAATGAATCACCGTCGCAATAATCTTCTTTCGACTCCCATAGCGCTGGGTCAGATGCCATGAATTGTGAAGAAAGACAAAAACGATCAAAAAATTTTAGAGTATCTTCTGTCACAAAATCGCTCAAATGCTTCGATTCGTATGATTTTAATTCTTCCACTGTGGGCTGTATCTTTTTTTCGTTTGAGCATAATTTTTGCGATGAAGGTGTAAGGTTTTTAACCATTTTATTTTTCTCATCAATGGCAACGGTGGTATCGAAAAATGCCATAGCAATAGGCTGTGGTGATAAATACCATAAATGCCTGGATATTTTATTCAAAATTGCATCCGATACAGGGCTATCGATAGTTGAAGAGGCGACAGCCTCTTTAATAAATTGCAAATCTTGGTTTGTTGCTGCTACTCCATCCGTGCAGCCAAACCAAGCCTTTACGTATAGCATAACCAGAATGACACAAATATCGCGCACTTTTTCCAGTTGTCCATCGTTAAATGAAAATTGATCACGGAATAGGTTTATTTTCAACAAATAAATGGCTTTTGACATCCATCGCGCTTGTGAAGTGGCGCCTGGTCGACGAAATTTGAAATTCGGCACTTTTTCCCCAAAGAAGATCAAAACTAGATCCAGGAACTCTTTTTAATCAGCCCTACAATGTGATTTTTGCAATTGCATGTGGCAATAATTGATGACGTCTCGGGAAACTTTTGAGTTGATCGTCTTCTGCACGAATTTATCTTGAATGCCGCTTTTGTATTTTGTCGAATCAATTCTTCCTGCATCCCATGCTCTTTTAAAACGTTCAAATATTTGAACTTCGGGAGCCTTAGATTTTCCAAATTTCGTTTCGAAGACGGTACTTAAGATTAGTTCATAAATATGGTGTCGGCAAGCAAAATACAACAGGTCACGGTCGAGTTTTTTTTCGAGGAATTGGCAAGCGCCATTGTTTGGCCCTGTGTTAGTGAATGTAGTATCGAAACACATTCCTTGAATTTTTCCGGTAAGCCCCCACTCGCTCAATACTTCATACACTGCATCAGCGGTTGCTTTGCCCGTTTGATTCTCACATTTGGGGACTGCCAATAATTTCTCAATGCCATTGGTGCTAACAACAATCGGAAGTCTCTCCACTTTTCCTCTCCTTGTAAGGTCTTGCATGAGCTTACCATCAAAATAAACAAACAACCCATGCACTTCGAGTAACTACAAAATAATTGAAATAACTATTATGTCTACCTACAACCACAATTCATATCGACTAACAAATGAATACAGTTGAAACCAATACAAAATTGACTGTGTAAAATCAGTTTGCTATAACTCAGTGTTTCTATGCACTGCCAATAAATTTAAAAAATTTAAATATAGACAAAACAACGTTCATTTGATAGTCGCATCTTTATAGATTGCTGTAATACTTTACATTTTCATGGAAATTGGCCTTAATAATATCGGACATATCTCTGCGGTATTGTTTACGGCACGCTTCAATCGACGAACGACTTATTACTGGATCTGCCACTCGATGACCCAAAGCAGCAGCCACTGCGCACAAAATTTGTACTGCGTAGTAACTCGATACCTTGCAGTTATCCAAAGTAGCGATGAGTAGTGGAGTTATGGAGTGAATTTTTCCTCTTGGTTTTTTATTTGCCTTTTCGGTGCTGGTTACTTGTTCTATTCTGACCGAAGTCTCGCTTTCACTTCCATCACATTGCTGATTTTGGCTCGAACAACCCGGTGCAAATTCAACGTCGCCCTCGAAGTCGCATCTACCGTATTCACCTAAATCAAAATCATCTAACGGAACTGTAAATGCTAGTTTTTTGTCAATACCAATTATCAAAGTAAATAGAGATTTACATACCACCAGCACTCGCTTGTATCGATTGATCATGTTTTTGTTTTCGTGTAATATCTTGTTCCAAGCGTGCCACTTTCCTTTTGTCCTTCGCAGCCAAAATAGCATCAACTCCGGCCATGGATCCTGGACGGCCCTTTTGTCTTTGTTGTAGGAGAAATTCTTTGTCTTCCTGGTTTTTGATCATATTCAAAACGTCGACCGGAGCAATGTCGAATAAACTGTCAAGGTCATCTTCAAAATCCATCTCGGATTTTCTCTGCGTTTCAGTTTGTCTTTTGAAACTTTTACGAAGGTTGTCCCATTTTGTGTACAATGCTTCAGCACATCGATGTTCATCTTTTGTTGGAATGCGTGCTTTTTCCCAGAATATTCCTGTATAGCCAATCGAGCACTGTGTTTTGAATCCAATTTCGCTGCACGTAAATTGTAGAAAAATACTTTTAAAACTTGTCTTTTGGACGGCAATTTCGCACCGGTGATATTTAGCTCTGCTGAACCAATTAATCGAATATCAGTCAGGTCATCGTTACTGCAAAGAGTACGTTTCGTCATTTCAGTCACTAATGTTTTCGAAATAAATATATTAAATGCAATTAATTCGATGCACCCGGCTTTAAAAATTGTTTCTTGCAAAAATTAGAGGATTCAGTGTGAAACACAATGACTGCAACAATTATCAATTGAATCGCAAACGTCAAACGCCAATTGAACAACACTCAAAAAAGAGAGTATACTAATAAAGAATAAATTATGGAAACATTTAAAGAGTTTGAAATAATGTTCCTATCAATATTTTATCAATGTTTGTGGTTAACAGGTTCTACGTCGCTTACTTCAATTGAAATTATATCATACTCAAATGATGGCAAAAATTTGCTTCGTTAAACCTTCGGTCTCTACGGTTGGTTTATCAAATGCTGTTGCTGCATTTCTTTACCGATCAGAGTCATCTATATCTTGTTGGAAAGAAAATTTAATTATCTACAATATGCACACTTAATATTTAATTGATTAATAAAATTGAGTTATCTATCCTTAAAATTTAACAATTTCAAATGAAAAATATCTGTTTTTTCCTTAAAATGCCTTTTTATTATCGCCGTGCGCCAGCATTTATCATTTTTCAAATTCCACAATACTTCGTGAATTTCATGTTAAGGGCAAATGGAAACTTTTTAGGTAACGCGCTGGGTTCAAATCTGATTTTCATTTTCACTTCTGCAAATTAAAACTAGTCATAAAATATGGCACACCCTGTACACTAAAACATTGTGAATACATACATATATGTTAGAAAATGTCAAATTTTCGAATGGAACTGTCAAAATTTATCTGGAAATACTTAGTGTTGCCGGGGCGCAAGACTTAACAGGCAGTCCTCGTATGATGTTGCAAGGTACATAAGTCGAATTTAACTTTTTAAATTTTTTTTTTTTTGTTATTTTGTAACATCAAAAGAAGAAAGATTATTTTAAAATATGAAACACATTAAATTGCAAAACAAAGAATCTGAAGCACAGAGGCCAGAAATGCTAGCAGCCGAATTTAAAATTCCATTTAAGCCATTTACCCAAGGACTTGATAGGCAAATGTGCCAAGATATAGAAATTTTTGCTAACTGCACATTGAAAATTATTATATTTTCATTTAAATTCCAACAAAATAACGAACAAGCCAGAGTAGGTAAGAAGTTGACAGGGACAGCTTACCCTTAAAAATTACTTGGCAGAAGTGCTCAATTTTTTTTAAGTTTTAACGGGCAGTAAATTCTTTGAAAGCTCTTGTTGAAAATATAATAAGTTAGATAATAAGCTGCCAATAATTAGAAGAAATATAAATGAAACAGAATGAAAACACGAACAACGCGCATAATTCAATATAAAAAGTTAATTAAAAAAAATTTGGGTCAACAAAGTTGGGCGAGAACTTTTGGGCACTTCAGATACGAGGCTTGAAGGAATTCAAATTAAATAAGGTTTTTTGCTTTTTTTTTAAATTTTAAAAGCACAAGAAAAATCAATGAGGTTAAATTTATTGGGGAATGTTTATTTTGTGTTTGTTTGTTTGGTTGTTTGATTGTTTGACCAGTATACAAATCACTTGTTCAAATGTACAACCTAAATATTACTTTAATACATATAAAATTTATTTCACAAAAATTTATTGTTTTCGAGATATTCTCCTTTGTGATAAATACATTTTTGCATGCGTTCGAACCATTTGTCATGACATTTGGCGCTTAAGACACCTCCGAAACATAGTTTTTGATCGCATCAACGGTTTCGTCTGGCGTCGAAAATCGTTGTGCTAGCAGTTTGTCCTTGATGTGCGAGAACAAAAAGAAATTATTGGGTGCCAATTCAGGACAGTACGGCGGATGACCCATTAATTGGATGTTTTGAGTGCTGATGGGCACGCTCGTGGGCGCACCATTTTGGTTTTGTTGCTGAGTTCATCCGTCTTTGCAGAATGACACTGAGCAACACCAGCAGCACAGTTAAAATCAGGAAGGATCTCACTCCTCCATTCGATACCAAACGAGATTTCAGACAAGGTGATTTCTTATCGTGCAACTTTTTCAACTTAATGATGGAGAATATCATCCGAGTGGCTGATTTGAGACGCAGTGGCACTATATTCTACAAAAGTATTATGCTGCTGGCGTATGCTGATGATATCGATATCATTAGCCATAATACACGCTAAGTCAGTGCAGCCTTCTCTAGATTATAAAAGATTCGAATCAAATGGGTCTTGCAGCGAACGCAGATAAGACGAAATACCTAGTGTCAACAAATAAACAGTCTCAGGGTCTTGGAAAACCACATCACTATTGACAACATCTCCTTAGAGATTATTAAGGACTTCGTCTACCTGGGACACAGTTTACTCTTTCAACGATGTCAGTAATGAGATAAAACGAAGGATAAATCTTGCCAAAAGGTGCTACTTTATGCTGGGTAGGCAATTGAGAAGCAGAACCTTCTCTCAATGAACAAAACTCACGCTCTATAAGTCAATAATCATGCCCGTCCTATTATATGCAGCACAAACCTGGACGTTGAGTAGTTCTGATGAAAAAACTTTGGGAGCCTTCGAGAGAAAGATCCTTCGTAAGATCTTCGGTCCAATTTGCGTCAATGGCAAGTACCAAATTCGATAGAACCATGAGCTGTATGAGCTGTACACTGAAATCATAGTAAGCATCATAGAAAGACATAGTGTAGCGCATTAAAATCGAGCGGCTCCGCCGACTAAGTCATGTTGAGCGAATGGAAAACGATGCTCCAGCGAAAAAATATTTGATTCGGTGTCCAGTGATGGTCTACGCAGAAGAGCACGCCCACATCTTCGTTGGAAGAATCAAATGTTGGATAACCTGACTACGCTTGGTGTTTTCGACTGGCGCCAGCAAGCGCCAAACAGGCCATAACCGACTAAAGGTTGTAAGCGCCAGATAAGTAAGTAAGGACATGTAAAACACACGGAGAAAAGAAATTTTCTCACAACTGAGACACAATCTCTAATCCCGCCCTCTTTATTGATCGTAATTTATAATGATTCTACCTAGCCCAGTGTTAAATTTCAGCTCCCAAGTATCTATATTAACCGATGTACAATAGTTTCCTTAAAAAATACCACATCCTATGTACAATCCCGTCCACTTTTGTAATGCTTCTACCCACCCACCTACCTGGGTACCAAATATTAGTACCCTTGTGTCAATATTAACTGAAATATAGTGCTTTTCTAATAGTTACAGGCCTTTTGTAGAATCCAGCCTACTTTCTTGATCGTTTTTCCATATAATAATTGTGCCTACGCCTGTACTAAATTTTAGTACCCTAGTGTCAATATTATTCGAGATACAGTGTTTTTCGAACATATTGCTACACCACTTTGTCGAATAACGCCCACTTTCTTGACCGTAATATGTTATAATTTAGAAATTACTGTTGCAACAAAGCCCTAATTGGTGCTGTTGTGCGGCTTGTGACTCATCTTCTTTAAACCACATATCGTCCAGATCCATTCCTTCAATTTCAGACGCTCAGAATTGACTGTAACGGTTGCTCCATGATCGTTTTCAAAAAAATTCGAACCAATGATACGACCAGACAGTCACTTTTTGGGAATGCAATGAGTACTCATAATCATTTCGGGATTTTCAGAAATTTTGCTTATTCATTTATTCATCTAGCTCGAAATGAGCCTCATCGCCGAATAAAATTTCCTTCGAAAATCTGCCTTTTTTTTTTTAGAACAATTTAACAAATTTAACGCATTGTTCGGTGGCAAAACGTTTCATATTGTCAAATGACAAATTTTTAGCTTTACTAAAATTTAGTGTGGATGATATAACAAATATAACAACTGCCAAATGCTAATACTGCACTTTTCAAAACCCGAAATGGATAGCCCTGTCGTTGACAAAACCAGTGTGACATTTAAAGTTACTCCGGGGGAAATGCAAAAAGTCAATGAATTCTCAAATTGCCCTCGGAATTCCGGATATTTCCTCTGAATCGAAAAATAATAAAAACCAAACTAAGATGACTACCAGTACATTTGTATTGTAACATAAAATGTGTCTCCCGCGTTAGACCGGGTACATCAGTTTGTAAAGCACATACAATTTTTGTGGACAATTTTTTGTTCTTTTCAAATTCAATGCAAAAAACAATTTTAATATTTATTTTATATGCTCACAAGAGTGTTAAAAATTGAGGCAAAAGTTAGAGAGAGGATCAAAAGCTACCGCCTATATGCTTGTCTATAATACACATCGCTGAGCATTAGAACATTTTTTTTTTTGTCAACGCCAAAATGTTTGTGATTCTTTTTATTTATGTTGTATTTTTGATTAAATATTTTTGTATTTTTTTTTTATTTTTTTTTTATTATATCTTACATCCTAAGTGGAATTACTTCAGCTCCATTTGACATAATTTATTGAAATGGCAAGTTTCAAAATTTTTTAAAAAAAAGTACGCTGAAATATACGAGAGCTGCCTTTTTAGTCTTGCGCCTCGACAACACTAATGCACTGAACTTTATGACGACAACCGTGCCATTACGACATCTGTCAAATTTTTTACACGAATTTCTTATGGAGAGAATTTGGTCCAATGTCGTGTCGTCGATATAGAACTATTCCTAATTTGATGATTTTGTTCAGTGCGTAAGTATTGCCAGTTGAATTTTGAGAGTTTCATTCGAAAATTTGACATTTCATTTATATATATAAATCTACACACAACGTTTTGGTGTATGTGCGTTTATTCTATTGTTTAAAATGGTTTGAAAATTGTATTTCAGCAAAAAATTTAATTAACACGTGAAAATTTTCGGTTTATTGTATTTCAGCAAAAAATAAAATTAACACGTGAACATTTTCGGGTGATAATTTTTTTAAAATTTCGATGAGAACTGACAAGAAAAGAACGCATCGATCAACTAAGTTCGACTTTTGGTGATGAAGCACCATACCCAGCGACTGTAAAATGCTGGTTCAATGAGTTCGAACGTGGTCATCGTTCTTCACAAGACGAATTTCGAAAAGATCTTCCACGAACGGCTGTTGTGGCAGAAAACATCGATGTTGTGCGTGAACTGTTGGAAGCAGACCGTCATCTGACTTACTGTAAGACGAAGTCATCTTTGGGCAATAATGAAACTAACATACATTCTATTTTACATGTGCATTTAGGCGTTTGGAAGATTTGTTCCCATTGGTTACCTCATATTTTGACGGTTGCTCAAAAAAAAAGGCTCGTACCAAATTGTGCACGGAAATGATGAAAAAATACAGACATCACCACAGGTAAGGAATCATGGATCTACGCTTATGAGCCCGAAATAAAGCAGAAATCCACTGTTTGGATCTAAAGTGGATTTAAAGTGGGCAAAACCCGACAAATGTCAGGTTTTCCCAGTGTTTTCATAGAAACCAATATGTAGCAACTGTACCACTTGAGCAACGGAGAACTGTTAATGCTGAATGGTACAGAACCATTTGCTTGCGGGAATTCTTCAGAGAATTGAGGAGTACCAGTAATCCGCCTTAGGGCGCGTTTGTAGTGAACGCTTATGCCGAAGATTATTATTGCTTTGGATAAAAGCCGCTTATTTACGCTTTTTGTGCCCATAGTGAACGCTTATTGCTTAAAGTAAAAGTAGCTTATTTAGTTTTAGTGCAAATGAAAAAAAGATGCAAACTGTGAGAGCGAGCAAGATAGCAATATAAGCATTGAAAACCTCTTGATAAGCAACTTAAAGTTCGGAATAAGCTTGCACTATGCTCACTTTGAGCTTTTTCCATAAGGTTATACAAGGTCTGTTTCCGTACGCACTTCAAGTTACTTGAAGTTGCTTGAAGGCGTTTCTTTACACATTTTTCAAGCTCGATAGAGAAGAAGAACAAGCAAAATATCACTCTCTCGAGCCTCGAAACTAGCTTGAACTTTGCTTGAACAATTTCTTGGAGCACGATAAGAACAAGCATCAAGAAGAACAAGAAAATGTCAAATTGGTGTAAATAAATTTGACGCTGCTTACGTTTATAGGCAATCAGCTGTTTTTGTGCTTGAAACTCGCTAGAAGTCGTTTCCGTACTTTTGTGTAAGTTCTCTCATTTCGACAGATAATAAAATTACTCTCACAGCTTAGACTTTTCTTCAAGTTTGTACGGAAACAGACCTTCAATAAGCGTTTTTCAGCTTCAAAATAATCTTCGACAGCCATGACTTAGTACCCAATGACTTCTTTTTTTCCCTCACATTAAGAAAAAATTGAGTGGCGAGCTTTTTTCTACACCCGAATAGGCCGTTAAGACCTTCGAAGTTTCGGAGGAACCAACTTTAAAAATGGTAAAACTGTTTCAAGAAATAATTCAAACGAATTTAACCCTTTAACAACCATTTGAAAACCGGTGACCGTTTTATCTTCCGAGTTTTACTGGAAAAACTATGCAATCGATTTTTTTTTTTTTTGTTTTGCTAGGTATCATTCAAAAGGGAATAAATGTGGCTTTCAGAAAGTACTTAATTTTCATGGGTTGATTCATCCCTTTGCCTACTAGACTATCCTTAAGGCGAAAAATCTTTACTTTTTCTCCACCTTCTTCTCGCTACAATGTTTTGGGTGTGGGAGAAGCTACATACATGATACATGATACATTTTATGATACATTTCGAAGCAATTCGGTCATTAGTGAAGCAAAATGGTTTTTGCAAATGACACAAATGGCGTTAGTTCAATGGCCTTTGTGTTGTTTGGTGCAGAAAATGTATCCTTACGTCCCGTTTTACTTTTGCAGAGATAATGATCAGACAGAGTAGTGACTTCCATAAATTTTGAATCGCTTAGGTCCATGTCTTACAACTTCGGTCTCTTGCGGTTGGTGAACGAATTTCTTAACAAAATTTTAAACTATTTTGTGAATATCTCCTAAGCCAATAGTCATATAGAGGTGAAAGTACCACCATTCCAAAGGTTATTTTTTAAACTTTCATTTGTTAACTTTTAAAGTAGATGTAAAACCAAATAATAGACGCAAACATTTTTACCGTTGAAGACCATTGGGACCAGAGACCTGCAATTATTCATGTTTTTGAGTCATTGGTTGACTAACACAAGAATGAGTGTTAGTGGATTTAAGTCAAAGAAGAATTTGCACTCATATCCATTTATACTCGTTCGCTCACTTCTCACAAAGCAACAACGAATAAGTTATCTGCTGATATGAACCGGTGCCGTGCTCAACTCTCTCATTGGCTCAATGTTTTTATTTTGCATACCGTAATGACTCACAACACCAATAAACACCATGAGTTCAGTGCATTGACTTAAGTACTTAGAATCATTTTTAGTTCAGCTTTCTTGTTATTAGAATTTTTTTGAAACAAACTATAATTGTTTTGTAAAAAGCATAAGACACAATACAAAATAATACTCAACTCAGTCATTTTCTCACACGAGAAAGTTAACAAATCAGCAAAAAGAATAAGCAAAGGCAAAACACAAAATAACACTAAACTCACTCATACTTATTTTCCTCTCACATGAACAAGTGAGTCACATTAGATGATTAACCCAGAACCAATAGAGCAATAATTTGTCGATACACATGTGTGTAGAAGTACTATGAGTATTTTTGGGTTTTGGTGGGAATGATTCGAAGTATTTTGTTGAGTTGGTATAAGTACATACTTGCACCAATAGTCATGGCTCATGACTAAGTATACTAATTTCATTAGTACTCATTGCAGATCTCTGCTTTGCATGCATTTTTTGACGTAGAATACGTCATTCTCGGAGGTAAGTAGGGTGGTTGATAGTGATCAGGTGTCGGTATTTATATAACTTTTTGAGCCTTTGGTGGGCCTAAACTACTGATCGTACAATGTTGATGTTAGCACTTGTTGGTCTGCTTGATCCTCAATGTTAGAACTCTCTAACTTATATAAATTTTACACAATTACATGAAATATAAAGCCAACATTTGATGTTTTTGTTTGCTTAAACTTTCTACCTATTTATCGACAGATTCCGGTTTTATCGACAAAACCATAAAATTTGTATGGGAGCCCCCCTAAGGAGTGGTCGGAAGGAATAGGTGTCAAAGACAAAAATGTTCCTTTTGCAAAAGTAATGGGGGTCGGTCATATACATTAACCCTTTCCGGCACTCTTTTAAAGGTCATATGCTCAGGTGTATGGAATAAATAAACAAAAACCATAAAATTTGTATGGGAGCCCCCCTAAGGAGTGGTCGGAGAGAATAGGTGTCTAAGGCAAAAATGTTTCTTTTGCAAAAGTAATGGGGGTCAGTCATGCACATTAACCCTTTCCGGCACTCTTTTAAAGGTCATATGCTCAGGTGTATGGAATAAATAAACAAAAACCATAATATTTGTATGGGAGCCCCCCTAAGGAGTGGTCAGAGAGAATAGGTGTCAAGGGCAAAAATATTCCTTTTTCAAAAGTAATGGGGGTCAGGCATACCTATTAACCCTTTCCGGCACTCTCTTAAAGGTCATATGCTCAGCTGCATGGAATAAATATACAAATAAATTTGTATGGTAGCCCCCCTAAGAAGTGGTCGGAGGGAATAGGTGTCGAAGGCAAAAATGTTCCTTTTGTAAAAGTAATGGGGGTCGGTCATACATATTAACCCTCTCCGGCACTCGTTTAAAGGTCATATGCTCAGGTGTATGTAATAAATATTTTGCTAAATAGTTTTTAAAAAAGATGTCATCAAAAGCGAATTGACTTATTCTACGTCTTATGTTACGACATAGTCGAAACTACTGTATCTTTTTTTTTTGTAAACTTCGCTGGAAAATGTGCTGAACGCTGAACGAGTGCTGTTTGTGTTGTTGTTTTTTGCAAGTGTTCTTTGATTTTGGCTCATCGCAAAGACAAAATTAAGATAGAAAAAAATGTGTATGAAAGGCCACGTGGGCCATACGGGCCACTACGTCGGCATGTTTGATTTAAAAAGAAACCTCTAGATGGCCCACCCTGCATATTGATCATCTTGAAAAATTCTTTGAAAAACTATAAAATCGTTATCATTGGTTAAGCACTGTTTTTTCACTGCTAGGTGCAAGACTTAAAAGGCAACGCTCGTCTAGACCTCGAAATAAACAAAACCAAAAACAAGAAGCAAAAACACAACAAAAAGCAACATTTTCCAAATATATACGTAAATTCCATTAAACTTAATTCAGCATAAAACTGCGCTCACTCACCTTGTAAAACAGCGTTGCCACAGCGTATAGCTTAATCCAATTTATATGCTGCCACCCAACGTTGCACAGCGTAACTGAGCCAACGTCACAATAGAAGCTGTAGTAAAACAATTTAAGCGCGAAATTTCTATTTGCATTCTGCATAAATCAGTTAAGACAGAATTATAACAAAATTATTACTTCACAGTTTTCACTGCAGAACTTTTTTCACTCAATATTTTTTTTTTTTTTTTTTTTTTTGTCACAGGAGTTTTCACTTGAGGCGTTTTTCACAGATTTCTTTAACTAGCTGAAACATTTTTTAATATTGCTTAAAATTCTTATGCAAATTAGATCTCTTTAAATTAAAAAAATTTTATTTTTAAAATTTCTTTTTTTTTCAATTTTTTTATTTGTTTTTTTTTTTTTGTAATGTTTAAATTTTTTTTTTATTTTGTGTTTTTTAATGATTAAATATTTGGCGCTTCTGGCGGTTAAGTGCAATTTTTTTTTTTGTTTTTTTTTTGTTTCTATTTGCCTTGCAGCAAAAGCTTGTTTTGCCTACGGAAAAATGTTGCCATCACATTGCACAACACTGTTATCGCTGCAGCACTACACGAATTCATTTCAATTCAATTTTTGTATTTTACCCATGCTCTCAGGTGTTCATTGTAGGCCGGCCTGCAACCGAAAATTGTTGCGGCTAAAGTTTTTACAATTTACATTTCACTTGATATTTACCGGAAGTTCTGTAACCGGAACCGGAGCTAAAGTGCAATAAAATAGCAACTGAATTTGTATAGCGTTAATGTTGCATGCTTTGAAATTTCGTTGTCATCGAGCTGTTGGGTTTTAAGGAAATTGTTACATTTTTTTTATTTTATTTTTGCCACCTATGCATATGTGATAATGTTCACACATGCATAGACAATACTTTCAATTATTCTTTTTCACTTTAAGCAAATAAGGGACGAGGGCAACATGAGGTTATAAGCAAGTTAAATTCGATAAAAAATGTCTTTTAAGTAAAAAATATTTAGATTGAATATCAGGCTTAAACTCGCAACAAAATGATTTTCTTTAATTCAGTAACATTAAGCCGGAATTCCATGCTATCTTCTATGATCTTCTCCTATCCCATATCCAAAAGTTTTGCTATAATGAGCGAGATAGATATACAGTGGCGTCCGTGGCGTAGTTGGTTAAAGTGCGTGGCCGCTATGTCAACGAACTTTGGAGACCCAGGTTCGAACCCCAGCAGCGACAGAAAATTATTTGAATTAAAATAATTTTTTCTGTACGGTCGCCACCTCTTTGCAGACAATGGCAAACCTCAGAGAGTAATCAAAATGCCATGTAAAGCTTCTTGAGAACGAGAACATTCCGTTCATCGCCGTTCGGAGTCGGCGTTAAGCATGTAGGTCCGGTTCTCGGTCAATTGTGTGCAAACTTAATAACACGCACAACACAATTGATCATAAGAAGCTAGGTCAAAGTCCTTTCAAGGGCTGAAATGGCCAGTTATTTATTTATTTTATTTTAGATATACAGTGATGTGCGATGCAATAGAGCCACGCACTTGCTGATGATATTACTTAATTGAAATTTTTTTGTAACAACTTGGCATGCTGTAAGCCAAACGTAGTTTAAAAACCACTTCTCCCATGAATATTGTACAGTTCTTTTTGAGTACAATTGCGCCCTTATTTTTCTCTAACCTGTGAAACTGTGTGATATTGTTGTATTTAAAGTGTGCGTTAAATAACACTGTGTGTAATTTTTTAAGTCATGGCAAAATAACCATATACGGACACCACTCCGTGATAAAAGACTAAAAAAAAAAAGACCCGTGTCTCCCAATTTATCCCAAAGTCATGCATTTTTTTGTTTATGGGCCGCCAAAGATTTGGGGCCTCGGTATCATTTTCGCAAAAAAGTGATCATTTTCTCGGGCTCATATCTTGCAAACCGTTCAGAATTTCGATTTACTCTCTGAGGCAAAGTTGTAGCTCTTGTCATAAAGAACAAAAATTGCGAACATATAAAATCAAAAAAACTTCACCTTCCAGATCAAAATCGCAAAAAACTTAAAAAAATTCGATTTTTTTTTTTACCTTTTTTCCCGTGTTCAGGTCCATAGGTAGCAAACCGTTCAAAATTCAAGGAAACAATCAACTACAAAAATTTACCTAAGATCTCAATAAACAAATTTCTAGAACATATAAACTTCCTGGGAATTATTCTTAACACCGTTTTTTAATTTCATTTGTCTTTTATTTACTTCAACATTGAGATACTATGCTACCTAAACAGTGTTAAGAATCATCTCAATTTTTGTTCTTTATGACAAGAGCTACAACTTTGCATCAGAGAGTAAATCGAAATTCTGAACGGTTTGCAAGATATGAGCCCGAGAAAATTATCACTTTTTTGCGAAAATGATACCGAGGCCCCAAATATTTGGCGGCCCATAAACAAAAAAGTGCATGACTTTGGGAAAAATTGGGAGACACGGGTCTTTTTTTTTAGTCTTTTATCACGTAGTGGTGTCCGTATATGGTTATTTTTTTCGTGTTGCACTGTGTAAGAGCCAACCAATAAAACTAAACATTTTTTAATTTAAAAAGATCTTTTTTAAAAAAATTTTACTACAGAACGTGAGTGAGAGTTCTCAGTTTTATGATTTTAAAATAAATTTTTGTGTTTCAATCAATTGGGTCTAAAAATGGGAAGAGCCAAGCACTGCAGTTCTGAAAACCGAAAAATTATTAAAAATTTGCGTAAACAAGGTAAAAGCCTAAGAATAATAGCCGGTATAGTTGGCTGCAAAGAAAATGGTTGAGAACGAATTAAAGTTTTCACAAAAAAAAAGACACCAGACGAAAACAACCCAAAATAGTACCAATTTGCAAAGACGAATTTTACGTCACGTAAAAAAAGATCCGTTTGTGACCTCTTCCGTTCTCAAGAAACAATATTCCTTGGACGTGGATACTTCAACGATTCGAAAACTTTTAATTAAAAACGGATTGAGGGCTAAACCTGCTCGGAAGGTACCATTCCTGACCAAAGTGAATGTCCGCAAGCGATTTCAACTCGCAAAGGATTATGCTGGCTGGCCAACGAGCAAATGGCGAAACATTCTTTGGTCAGATAAAACCAAAGTTAATTTATTTAACTCAGACCGAGGCAGCCTTTCTATGAGAAGACCCCCCCCCCCCCCCAATACCGAATTCCTCCGTCAACATACTA
The DNA here is from genome assembly GCA_943735915.1 of Pherbina coryleti. Taxonomy (NCBI): domain Eukaryota; kingdom Metazoa; phylum Arthropoda; class Insecta; order Diptera; family Sciomyzidae; genus Pherbina; species Pherbina coryleti. The sequence continues at coordinate 165,136,659 of OX030948.1, forward strand.
TAAAAATCTGTTAAACATGGCGGTGGGAGTATAATGGTTTTGGGGTGTTTCTCATAAAATGGCATATGTCCCTTATTTCGCTTCGAGGAAAAGATGGATTCTTTGAAATACACCAGGATTTAATATGCCGCTTCGATAGGTGTTTCAGCAGGATAACGACCCGAAACACACATCGAAGCGGGAAACAAATCGTTTAGACAAAACTACATCGAAGTTTTAAGCTGGCCGCCACAGTAACCAGGCCTAAATCCTATCGAAAATTTATGGCGAGAGGTCAAAGCGTCTCTTAGAGACAAACATCCAATCAACAAAGATAATCTTTGGAGGTTTATCAAGGACGCATGAGAGAATATTCAAGCTATTAAGTACCAAAAACTAGTGGATTCGATACCTAGGCGTTGCTCAGAAGTTATCAGAAATAATGGATACTGCACCAAAAATTGAGGTAGAAATAATTATATTTCAATAATTTCTATTGATTATATCATGAAATTTCAAATTTTCTAATCACAAGTCATGGCTAAAATCAAGTAACTATTTCTGGCTCTATTTTAATTCACAGCCGAAAGGGGACATATCATTGAATTTTGAATTTTTTCGTTTATGTTTCACACGTAACTTAATTAATTAGTTTACTAATATTAATTAAATCAATTATTCTTTCTTACCTATTAAAAGAAAAAATTAAAAATGCAAGGTTCCCTAAGATTTTTTGATTTAAATAATTTTTATAGCACTGGTTCTATTTCATCGCACATCACTGTAGTCCCTCTAGCTATAAAAGTTTGATATTTTGAAATATTTGAAAGCAAATCACAAATTCATTTTTTTTTTTCCCCAAAAACCAAGGAAACCAAATCAAAAGTTCCATTATCAGATGGAACAAAGCTTATTCGGGCCCAGAAGTGTCTGAAATAAAATAAGTTGAGCATTCACCGCAGCAGACCGAAGAGAAGTCACTCAAAGCGGTAAGTTTTTATTCTGTTTTTTGTTCAGCTACAAAATAACTCTCCTCTCTCCCTTGCAGTATGTTTGTCATGTGTGCACCAACATTAACACCAACAGCTACGACAAGTTGTGGTACAATGTCATTATGTAGGCATATCCAAGTACTGTGCTAAAAAAAGGCGCCACATCCATAAAACGGGTTATACTACAGGCACAGGAGCTGGCAGTGAAGCAACCGGTACACGCAAAGAAATTTTTCGTTTACCACAACTGAAAAATTCACCAACTATACTTCGTTTGCGAGCTGTATTTGCCGCAAACGAATATTCAGTTGTCACAACTTAAAAATATAACTTATATATATTATATTAATAATCTTTCTCTTTATGTCCGTCCGTCTTCTTATGAATTGCCCCTCCGTTGCTATCTCCGTCCGCGTATTAAGCAAACTACCAATTTCCTTATATAGTAACAATTTGTCCAAAAAGTAACTCTAAACTATAAGCGTTATGTTTATACAACGAAGGGAAAAATAAACAAAATTTTCAGTTGGGAAAAACGAAGTTTTCAATTGCTGCAATTTAAAAATCACTCGCGCTTATGACAAACGAAATTAATTTCCTGCAACTATATGAGGCGTTTCTCGCAACTGAACTGTTATTATGACAACTGTAAAAACGTTTGCAAATAACGATTTCAAGCACAACAAACGAAGTTCGTTTGCGGCAAACTGGCGATAAACGTTTTTTTTCTTTGCGTGTAGCATCTAAATTTGATTTGGAAATCATAGCCACAAACACCGTTGGATAATTCTTATATGTTCGTTCAGTTCAGTTCGCGATGGTTAAATTTTGAATGTGTAAAAAAAGTACAATTTGCAAATAAAAGCAATATTTATTCAATATACAGTTGCGGTAAAAAAAATAGCACCACTATATTCATATGTGCACTTCTATAAGAAATTTATTTTTGAAGCTTACATTTTTAGAACTTACTCTAGAATACCGTTATGTATTGCGGCTCTCACGCTGAGTGTGATCAATTCGCTAAAAATGGTTACGGTTGTTTTTATTTCTTCAGTTTTCATTACACGTGTTCATTTTTGCGCAGTCAAAATAATAGCACCGAAGACTTTTATCACTTTAAAATCGAGTATTTTGTGCAAAGAAAGGTCAGAAAACTTTTATTATTATTATATTTTGCTAATTTATTTTCAAATTAAACATTCTTTTTTTTTAATATTTAGACAAAAAATGGGAAAAAAGGCTCTTATCTGAAAACTTATTTCTGAAGGATAAACCTATGCTCAAATTTCGAGACTACTGGACTGGAAGTTGGTTGCGCGCCTTACGAAGTTATGCAAAAAGCACCCATTTATGCCAGCAACGCAGCTCAAAAAAGAGTTAAAAGTAGAGGCTAGCGTGGAAACAGTTCGGCGTCGCTTAAGAGATAACAAATTAAATGATCGAAGCCCCAGAAAAGTACCACTTCTTATTGCAAGACATGTTGCAAAACGAATACATTTTGCAAAAGTTCACTTAAATTGGTCAGTTGAACAGTGGATAAATATTTTATGGACTGACGAGACCAAAGTTTTTTTTTATAGTAGCAGAGGATACCGTTCTTACGTAATAACCCCCAAAATGCGGAATACAAGCCAAATTTTGCCTCTAAAACAATCAAACACGGTGGAACTAGTATTATGGTATGGGCGGGATTTTCATATTACGGTGTTGGTTCCATACATTGGATCAAAACTACAATATATCAGCAGGTGTATGTTGACATTATCCAGGAGGTGATGTTGCCTTATGCTCTTGATGAAATACCGATCATTTTGATCATGCAGCAAGATAATGACCCCAAGTACAAAAGCAAGAAGGCGCTAAAGTCGTTCAAAGGCAACAACATTCATTTATTGGAATAGCCACCACTGTCACCGGATTGGAACCCGATCGAAAACCTGTGGACTGATGTAAAGAAAGGAGTGGCTGATTGTCAAACAAAAACAAAATTGAGCTATGGGCTGCCATTAAACGTTTCTGAACAGCGATGCCTGTGCAAAGGTTTCAGAATTTGGTTGACTCAATGCTGGCACATTGCAGAGCAAGTATTGCTTATAAAGGGTTCGCAACTAACAGCCCTATTCTGGCCCTATTAACTAAGCTCACCACATTATCAAAATAGTTAATATTAACAAATTGTTAAGGTTTCGTATTCTGGTGATAATTTGAAAGCTCCTTTCTTTACTATTTTGTTAATGGCAGAAAACAACCTAACAACGAAATATAGTTCATTATTAAGCCAAACAAATGCTGTGTAAGCAAAATAAAATAAAAACAAGGATGAATTCTTACTTTTTACTTCTTCTAAGCAATGATACTGAAGAAGATCAAAGAAAAAATAAATTTTAAAGACTGCAAAACACTCGAAAATTGCTTGGCTATTAAAAAACTTAATTTTGAAACTTAAAACAATTGAAAACAATTAGTAAATTATTGTTTTCATAACATTTTGCATCTACTTGTAGAAAAACAAACATAAGCAAATCAAAATAAGCAAGAAAAGAGCACTATAAAAACAGCTGACGCTTTATATCTAAGGCATTTACATTTTCACCATGCGTGGTGAACTTTAATAGCTTTTGAGAGCTTTCAAATTGTTAATGATTTGCCAGAATACGAAAATTTACTTTACATAACAAGAACATCAACAAGAGCTTCTTTACAATTCCTTGTTATGTTACAAGCAGAATAGAGCTGTTAATATTACATTAATGTTTATTAAACATAAAACCTAAAATAACAAATTAAATCGCTCGTAGTTTTGCTCTTTTCTTTGTTTTTCGGTGATAATGTTATTTGGTGCTATTTTTTTGACCGTAGGGATTTTGCATTAATTAATGTGATTCGATCATAACACTTTCGATCATAAATTTCGTCTTATTAAAATTATTGCTTCAGTGAGGAAGTGATTAACATACTGTACTTATTCAGTTAATCGCGTAGTTTCTTGAATTTTTATTTTTTAAAGCTGATCAGGCTTAAGGTGCTATTTTTTTGACCGCAGCTGTAGATAGAAAATTAGTTCTATAAAATTGTCACAAGAAATTGCAGAATAAATAACACAAAATATAAAATGTTTAAAAACTTCATGCGTGATTTCAATATTCAAGAAAATTTGTTTAATTTATTTTCATGCGTTGTCAAAACTTGGCAGCTCACAAACAACAACTATAAAAATGTTAGCAAACTTTATAGAATTTTATAGCAAAAGTTCAAAAAGCTGAACATTTTCTATCTCCTAGTATCACATGAAATCACAGGGGATATCACATGCTATAAAAACAAGAAATGAATGCCTGTTTCAAACTCACATTCGTCAATCCTATATGGTGAGGGTCACATACTTTTTCTTTCTCACAAAAAATTTGATTGTGGGAGAGCGTAAGTGATAGCATGAAAACGCAGCTTTAAAATTTCAAAGCCTCAAACCATCTGAGGCGTCGCACAATGGATTGCTTGCCCTATTTAGATGGACTTATATTTGTAACTCGAAGTTGAGGGCACGGTAATGATTAATGATTTGAAGTGATTGAATGATTTGGATTCAAGCTATTGAGTGGCACATCTTCCTTACAAGTAAATTTCACACAGATAGCCCGTGTGAAAACGAAGTTACGAACTTTTTATGGGAAGATTTGCTTTTACGCTACCCTACATCACGATTTTCTACTTTTTTTAAAATGGCCTAACTCCTTAGCGAAAAATTTCACAGAAACCGTAGACCACTTTTTGCAAACTCCAACTTTTACAAATATTAAATTTTTAACCGACTTCAAAAAGGAAGAGGTTTTTTTTTAATTTATTTTTTTTTACACCAATAACTCCTTAAACACTTGCCCGATTTCCCTAATTTTTTGTCAACAGATAGATACCTTGAAAATGGAGGCAATTTTATTTAAAGTGGGCGATATTCACCAAATAGGCGTTTCACTATTTGAAAAACACTGTATTGCAGTTAATATTGACACTAGGGTTCTAAAATTCACAGTAAAAATAAAGAGGTAGGCAGAATTATTACAAATATCGGTCAATAAAGTTGGTGTTATTTGACAAAAGGGTGTGGCCATATTAGAAAAACACTGTATTTCGAATAGTATTGACACTAGGGTACTGAAATGTAATACAGGGGTAGGCACAATTATTACAAATTACAGATAATAAAGTGGATATAAATCAACAAAGGGGTGTGGCATTATTATCAAAATACTATATCTCAGTTAATATTGACACTAGGTTACTAATATTTGGTATACAGGTAGTGGGTAAGTAGAATCATTACAAAAGTGGACGGGATTGTACATACGGTGTGGCACTTTAAGGAAAGTACTATATATCGGTTAATATTAATACTTAAAAACTAAAATTTGGCACAGGGCTAAGTAGAATCATTATATACTACGATCAATAAAGTGGGCGGGATTAGAAAAAGGGCGTGGCATTTTAAAAAGGATTGTAAAGAGACAGAAATGGAAAATACCCAACAAACTTTCAGGAATTAATAAAACAAATTTTTTAAGAAGAAAGTTTCATATTTGAAATTTTCCTCAAGAATATTTCTACATAAAATTTTTCATATTCTCTAAAACGGAAGAAATAAAAATTTTCTAACAAAAAAAAAACGACCTCAAACATTTTAAACGAGTTTTATGAAATGTGTTTCAATGTTTCAAAAAGCGAAAGAATGGATAAATTGGTACAGCATATTTGTAACAAATTAAATATTTGTATGGATGATTCTGAGAAGATAAATAATTTTAGAGAAAGAGTTTATAGTCATCTCCATAGTTTTAATGAGAAATTTTGTAAAACCGGTAATCTTTAGGATAGGTACCAACTACTTCTATTTGCAGCACAAATATCTACTAGTATTGCATATCGTTGGAAAAGCGACGAAATTACCTTTCCAAAACGCCTTTGCAGAAAGCTTCACTTCAAAAAGTTTCGTTGCAATAACATTTTTAGTGAAACAACCTCCGGAAAACACAAGTTTAGTCCATAACTCCCCAGGGGTCAAAATCAGCATCCTGTATCGTTTAAAATCATAAAATAATTTTTTCTGTCTAACTTGTTTGGGACGGTCCACTGTGCGGCGCAACGAGCCACGGAAGGCAGTTTTAAGCAGCCAGCAGTTTTAAGATCTATTTATATTTGTGATGTTTTGTCTTATTTGTATCTAATATTATACTAGATATGCTTTATTTAATCCCTCTCAACCTATTCATTTTGATTTTTTATGGGCTAACTTTTGAACTACTTAGGTACGATAGAGCATGGTAACCGGCTTGGAGCTAACATTGAATGACGTTATTTGAATAAAAATATGACATTCGAATAGGGCGCCTGGTATCTCCCAGCGTTACTAAAAAAAAAATTCTAGAGTCCTTTACATGTGGACGTACCGCAGATAATAGGGTACCCCAATCAAATATAAATTCATTGTTCAGTATAGAAAACCATTCCTAGCATTCTTGGCAAGGTGAAAAATCCCTGGAAATTAAAATAGATCATAAATCTATTGTGACATTTACTCGTATGAAGTACAATTTTTAGATAGAAGAAAATTTTAATTTTCAGTCCCTGAAGATTTTTATAAGCTTGGAAAAAAGTTAATTGTCGTCTTGATTATGACTTATAAAACATTATGGTTAGAACCCGGATATTATGTTATATATTATGTTATGTTAGTAACATAATGTTTTGTTATGTTCTGTTAAGTTTTAATATCATAACAGAACACATTATAACATAACGATGTGTTCTGTTATGATATGCTGCGTTATCTTAAGTTTTGTTATGTTAACTTATGTTACGATATGTTGTTATTTTATATTATGTTATGTTATGTTATCTTATGTTATGTTATGTTATGTTGTGTTATGTTATGCTATGTTATTTTATGTTATGTTATGTTATATTATGTTGTTATGTTATGTTATGGTCTGTTTTGTTTTTGTTTTTGTTGTTATATGTAATGTCATGATATGCTATGTTAGCTTAGTTTTTGTTGTATTTTGTTATGATTTGTTATGTTTTGTGTGTCTATGTTTTGTATGTCTATGTTTTGCTATATTATATTGTTATGTTATGCTGTGTTACGGAATGTATGTTATTTTATATTATGTTATTTTATATTATGTTATATTGTGTAATGTCATGTTTTGTTGTGCTGCTATTTTTGTTATTTTGTTATTTTGTTATTTAGTTATTTTGTTATTTAGTTATTTAGTTATTTAGTTATTTAGTTATTTAGTTATTTAGTTATTTAGTTATTTAGTTATTTAGTTATTTAGTTATTTAGTTATTTAGTTATTTAGTTATTTAGTTATTTAGTTATTTAGTTATTTAGTTATTTAGTTATTTAGTTATTTAGTTATTTAGTTATTTTGTTATTTTGTTATTTTGTTATTTTGTTATTTTGTTATTTTGTTATTTTGTTATTTTGTTATTTTGTTATTTTGTTATTTTGTTATTTTGTTATTTTGTTATTTTGTTATTTTGTTATTTTGTTATTTTGTTATTTTGTTATTTTGTTATTTTGTTATTTTGTTATTTTGTTATTTTGTTATTTTGTTATTTTGTTATTTTGTTATTTTGTTATTTTGTTATTTTGTTATTTTGTTATTTTGTTATTTTGTTATTTTGTTATTTTGTTATTTTGTTATTTTGTTATTTTGTTATTTTGTTATTTTGTTATTTTGTTATTTTGTTATTTTGTTATTTTGTTATTTTGTTATTTTGTTATTTTGTTATTTTGTTATTTTGTTATTTTGTTATTTTGTTATTTTGTAATTTTGTTATTTTGTTAGTTTGCTATTTTGTTATTTCGTTATTTTACTATTTTGTTATATTGTTTTTTTTTATTTTGTATTTTGTAATGTAATGTTATGTTGGTATGTTATTTTATGTTAAAAACATGTTATATTATATGTTTTGTTATGTTATGTTATGTTATGTTGTGTTATGTTATAAACATGTTATGTTATATGGTTTGTTATGTTATGTTATGTTATGGTAGGTATGTTATAATGCATTATAGCTTTTTCTTGTTATTAAACTTCACTTAAAATTTTTTAATTCCCTTCAAGTTATTTTTTTTTAATTTAAAATATTGGTGGAAAGCGTTCCAGTCATAAAAATGTAAATCAGTCGGTTAATTAATTTATTTATTCTCAAGAGTTCCGGTTTTGGTTTTCTAAATTGCAAAAAAATCCAAAACATTTTGCAATTCAACTTATATAAAATAAATAAAAAAGAAAATAATTTAACAAATTAAAATGAATTAATTTACACCAAATTTCGAAAAATGTATTTCAAATGTTAAAATTAGACAATATATGCCTCTAATTAGCAGATGTCAATAAATAAACATAAATAACAATTCATCATATTTGTTAAAAAAATTCGAAAATTTCGGCATAAAAAAAATCCAAAATCAGTGTCTGAAAAATTATAAAAAATTATTTCTATTGCTTCAAGAAACTCTAAAACAATTAATTTAATTAAATTTGACATTTACATAATACGAAAGAAATTTATTTTTAATATTTTATTTTTAATAATTTAAAAAAAAATATTTTTAATGTAAGCAAGATATTCTTTAAGTTTTTATCAGTTTCAACAGATCAGTGAAAAATTAATTAAAAAAAAAAAATTATTTTACTTAATATTCCATTACTTGAATCTGGAAAAAATGTTGAGTAAATAAATTGAAAGCACAAAAAATAACTCAATTTACACCTCTTAATTCAAAAACTGCTCACAATTTTCATAATTTTTTAATTATTTAGTTTTCACATGAGTTAGCTTTATTTATAAGCTAACATTTCAACAGTTCACAATATATCACTCCGTTATATTTTTGACATTTTCGAATTCGTTGTTTATTTATTTTTGGTTGCATTATTCCAAACATTGCAGTTTTTGGAAGCATTCAATTTATTTATTTTTTTGTTTTTTTTTTATTTTTTTTTTTATTTTTTTTCTAACACAACATCAACAAGCAAAGAGAAAAAACTAATATATCATTAACCGAAATGATGAATGCACGTATTCGATTAACACGTTAGAAATAACACGTCCATCGGCAAACAGACGCCAAAACTGACTGACTGCAGTGAAAACAGCAGCAACATAGACCGACAACAAAGAAACCGACTGGCAACATTTTACAGCAGCAACAATCATTCGTCAGCAACAACAGCACATCCTACTGTTGGCAGCATGTAAACAAATGTTATGTTAACAGCAGCTGTTAAATGCACACACTCTCAACAGTGCTCAAAAACAAAAAAAACTCATTCAAAACCCACACGCACCCACAATCTTGTTCATTTCCGTTATTTCTTTAGCCCTTCCTCGATGCTGTGTTATCGATACAGCGACGAAACAAAAACAACAACATGTTGTGCGGTAGGTTAAATTTTTGTCACGTGCTTTCATTGCGTTGAACTTGAACTAGAAAATTTTCATTCAATATTCTTTCGCATGTTTACCTTTATCCACACAAAAAAAAACAATAAAAACTGTGAGAGAGTTTTGCAAAATGCACTTTTTTACTCTCTCTGCATCTGCGCTTATTCTTAGAGGGGCGTATTGTTTTTCTTGCTTTAAGCTGACCAGATGAAACAAAAATCAAAAATTTTGATGAAAATACGTCAGTTTCAATAAATTAAAAAGATTCTATTTTAGTGCGATTCTATTTTATTTTAAAATTATGCAAATTAAAAATTCCTTAAAATTGCTTAAGAGCTTTTGTTATTTTTACATTAAGATGGCCCCCATGATACAATTATAAGGTAGGCCCAATCCGGAGATAAAAAAAACGAAAAACCAAAGCAAAGCAAAGCAAAGCAAAGCAAAGCAAATCAAGACATCGGCGTAGGTATAATGTCACTTTTGACAATTAACGTTAATATGTTCAACCTTAGATATGTATGTATTTACTTTTAACCGAAAAAATGTGGATATTGGTTACTGAGTACATAGATTCTATGTGGAATAATAATCACGGATGGCTATAGTCTTTAACTATTTTGAGGTAAAAAAAAATGCAAAAAAAAATCAAAATTGACAAAACATGAAATTGACATCTTTTCTCAGGGTTTGCTAACATTTCGGTAATTCCATTTTATTGAAACGTGAACACCTGCCGTATGGTTAGGTTCATGGAATTGATGCCCAGCAGATTAATCTTCAGAACGTTAGTACCATGCTAATACAAATACAACGTTCATCTGACATCTCCTGGGCGTCACTTCCATGACTCCAGACGCGAACAACGCATGTCAGAGAAGTTTCAACACCGGTTACTCACCATACTTAAGTGTATATTTAAAATAATAAATATACTGTATGAAAAGTAACCAATGTTGGAACGCATGGATGATTAGTTGGTTCACCATTCACATTTATTAGTGGAAATCGAGACCCATCTAACATCTCTGATAATTTATGGGCATTGCCACCCGGTTGATTAAGTGCAACTCCACGCAGATCACACAGACCTGCTTGCGACATTGAACTGCCACAGCCAGCACGATACTCCACGAAGGGCCAGCCCTGTGATAGTCTCCCCGGGCAAAAGGGATTTACCTCGACACGCAATAACACACACCGACACACCTGCACCCATCGTTCATGACTGCAGTGGCAAAAGCCACCACTATTGGTTGTGCTACAGCGTAGCCCACATCGTATTTGACTCTTAGGCTACTAAGATGTACTTTTCATCTCGGAGTACCCAACTCTGACACCTCTTGTACACCAAGTAACACACAATATTAAACATCGTTTAACTAGCCATTTTAAGACTATCCATAAGACCAATGCCAATGTTCCGGTGAAATTGTGATCTATCCCTGTGCTAACAAATTTTAAGGATTATTGCTATTCCTTCGTAGGCATACGCTACCGTTGATCAAGTCAAACGGTCCACCTACTCCACAGATTGGGCGACCAACTCCAGGATCTAGGTAGTTTACACAGTATAGGGCAAACCCGTTGCCTGCGACCATCCTCCTTTATCCTGGCTTTGGACAGACTACCTGTGAGAACAGGTGGAGTTGCTTACATTTTGGAATGATTTTCTTTCGTCGTTACTTACTGACTTATCTGGCACTTTCAGCCATCGGTTTTGGTCTTTTCTAAGAATTTGCGCCAGCAGTTTCTGTTTTGAGCTTGCTATTGCCAGTTGGAAACCACGTCAGGTTGTCGAAAACTTGATACTTCTAACGTAGATGTTGGCGTCGTCTCTTTTGGGAAACATCATCCAATGATGGATGGTTACTAGTGTTGCCAGATTTGTTTTCCAACAATACGGGACAAATGCCAAATATTTAAAAAAAACGGGATTTTGAAAAAGTTTACGGGACAATAAATAAATAGAAAGTTATTTTTAATAAGAATGTATTTCAGAAAAAAACTATTTAAGTACGCAGAATAAATATAATGTCAAATGTTGCGCTTCACAGATATTTCTCACTCAGTGTTGCATGAAATGTATGTACTATATAATAGTTCTATGCATATTATGGTTGGCTTACACTTCTTTTCTGAATGCCTCGGTTCATGTGAATGCGTATTTGAAATCATAGATATTTTACAAAAATGTAAAAAATACGGGACAAATTTTGTCCCGCCGGGATCAAGCAAAATACGTGACGTCCCGTGAAATACGGGACATCTGACTAATGGTTACGTTATCTCAAGATAAAGCAAATTGGCTTGCCAACGAAATTTGGAATCTAGCATTCCATTTCGTTTAAGTTACTTAAGGAAAATTTCAAAATCATTCAGGCACCTTTACTTTTTTTGTATGGGTGGTACATACAGAAGCTGACCGATCTTCAAGAAACTCAGACAGAATGCTACAAAAAATAAAATAGTAGATGTGTACTGAAGTTTTTCAAAATTGGCCTGGCCTTAGAGCAGTGGTGGATCTACATACGGGCTGAAAGGGCTTTAGCCTCCCGTTGGAGAATTTATAGGAAAAAAATGAAATCATAACATGTGGCAAAGCCAGAAATGCTCAGTAATGTTTGCCATTTCACCATGAATAGACTAACAAACGAATAACGATTGCATTGGCGGCCTTGGTAGTTGAGTAGGTAGAGTGTTCGACTGCCACTCCAGAGGTCCCGGGTTCGAACCCCGGTCAGGCAATGCTCCTTGCTTTAACTTTTCGCATTTGCAATTTTCTTTCCTCATTTCACATCAACTGAAATTGAAAACTCATCAATATTTACGACTTGAAGTAGTAGTTGGTGGTAGAGAAGTTTGTGGCTGAGATTGCTTAATAACTTGAATTAACTGAGGTAAAGGCATAACACTACGCTTAGAACATCCAACACTTGATTGACCCTTCCCTCCCACTAGTCTATCACCTCATTTCGGACCAAAGCCTTGTTTCAAAGCTAAAAAAAAAAATAAATTGGACATCAATCCATCAACCCTTTTGCGGGGAGTACATACCGAGGAGAATATTGCTGCTGTATCGAGCACTGTCAATGATCATCGCGACATGTCAATTCGTGGCCGATCTCAACAATTGGCCTTGTGTTATTCAACTACCTGGAAAATTTTAAGTAAGGACCTCGGTATGAAACCATACAAAATACAGCTGGTGCAAGAACTGAAGCCGAGTGACTTACCACAACGTCGTTTGTTTGGCCAATGGGTCTTAGAAAAGTTGAATGAAGATCCATTTTTTTACCGAAAAATTGTCTTCACTGACAAGGCTCATTTTTAGCTCAATGAGTACGTCAACAAACAGAATTGCCGAATTTGGTCTGAAGAGCAGCCAGAGGTAGTTCAAGAGCTGTCAATACACCCTGAAAAATGCACTGTTTGGTGCGATTTGTGGGCCGGCGGCATCATTGAACCGTTCTTTTTTAAAAGTAATGAAAATCGCACCGTTACAGTAAATGAAGCAAGGTAGCGTGCAATGATTGCCAACTGTTTTGGCCAAAATGGAACTATTGGACTTGGTTGACATGTGGTTTCAACAAGACGGTACACGATACACGATACCATAGACCTATTAAGAGGTGAATTTGGGGAGCAATTAATCTCACGTTTTGAAGCAGTCCAATGGTCGCCAATATCATGCGATTTGACTCCACTAGACTAGTTTTTGTGGGGCTACTTGAAGTCTCTCGTGTACAGGGACAAGGGAGCCACAATTGCAACCCTGGAAGACAACATTACAGATGCCATTGATAAGATACCGGTTAAAATGCTGGAAAAATTGTGCCAAAATTGGAGCTAACGGATGGAACACCTCAGGCGTAGCCGCGGGGAATATTTACATGAAATAATCTTTAAAAAGTATATGGCAGCCATTGATGTTTCGCTCAAAATAAATATTTCATTCACTTTTGCAAATTTTCTATTTTTTTTTTCCAATTTACAAAAACCAAACGCTTAAAAAATCACCCTTTATAAAAACATCATTAATATGTATTTTCACAAAAATTTTTCATTAAATGAAATACAAAACTCATATCAGTATTGTAAGATATATAACGTCACAACAACATATCATACAAAATAATTCTCAGTCAATTGTACTGTTACTTTTCTAAAAGAGCTTGAACAATACTTACAAAAAACTTTGCTCAAACAATTCCAAGAATTGTATTGCACAACAATCTAACTATAAAATAATCCTTCTGTTCCTTTTTAGTTTTTTACAAAGAAACTTGGATTCATTTAGGTTTTCAAATTTGTCCACACACTCATCATAACGCTTAGTCAGCC
>OX030948.1:165755427-166167045 GCA_943735915.1 Pherbina coryleti
AAGAGAGCTTGATCCGGAAGAAAGAAATACCAGCTAAGTTATTTTTGCGGTTTTTTGTAAAAAAATTGAGCTTTTATTTTCTTGAAGTTTGCTATTCTAGAGACTGCAAATGCAACGAGCTTTTCTGAGCTTTTTTCTTAAGCGATGGTTTATTGTGGATTGTTTTATACAAATAATAATTCAACAGTCTTTTTGATTTAATTTTTATTATGTATTTTTATTGTACAGTTATTAATAAAAACAATCTTTTAATTTATTCTTGCATTTTTTATTTTTAGTTTTTTACATGTCGAATTCTTATTAATTTTTCATGCAATTTATGAACGCTTTTTATTCGTATTTATTTAGTTTTTTAATTATTTAATATTATTTAATGAACTAATCAACGTTACTTCAAATTTATAGAAAACTGTTTGATTTTTTATCCGCTATAAAAAAAAATGTGTGTGAAATGTTTAAAATATCGATATTTTTTAAAAATGATCGATTAAAGTTATGGTTATTTGACTTGAATTTATATTGTTTTGAGTTCTTTGGAGCGTCATTGAAATATCGTTATAATTATAAGTTTATAAAGAGAAAGTTAAGTTTTAAAAAAATGTAAATTTTTTATCATGTTATTGGATATACGAATCATCTTAGATATAGTAGATTCATCGCATCCATAGTTGCTGCGATGAAAGTTTAGACGAAAGAGAGGGTACATCCCTCAGGATTCTCCACTCGAGAATCGAAACACGTACACGATCGAATGCACGAAGTTATCTCAATTAGTTGGCGCTGTAACTTCAAGCAAGAAGGTTCGCACCTCTTGCTCGTGTGTTTTGCACAGCACCAAATGTTTGAGGCATATAAAAATGCGTTCTATGCAGAATAATTATAATATAATAATAATGAGAGCAGCATTTTTAATGACAGCGAAAATGATAATGATACTGATAAAGATAATGATGATGACAATGGTAAATATAAAACAATTCTTGCTTACTACCTGCACCACCATTTTTGTCAGTGCAGAGAGTGAGAGAGTTATTTACACAAGTAAAAACGTTGAAAATCCAAGTAGTATGCGTGTGAACACCACTGTTCTAAATAGTAGGCTCTCTCTTAAACGAAACTTTTTTCTCTTAAGAAATTATTGTAACGGGACCAAAAGCTTTGAATTAAGCTAATGTATGGAATTGATCTCACAAAAGTCATCGGACAAAGAGCTCAGGTGCTGAAAGCATTATTAGTTCATATTTGTAATTGCTAGAAGACACTTGTGTAATAGACTAAAATACGCTAAATTGTAATTTTTGCTGTTCTTTGAGTTTTTTTTTTTCAAAACTTCTTCAATATAAAGGTGTTTTTAAAATGAGCAAATCATGCAAAGAAAGTTCTATTGAGATTCGTGTAGATTTGTGAATTATACATTTTTGCTGTTATTTGAGTTTTTTTTTTTTAAACTTCTTCAAAATAAAGGTGTTTTCAAAATGAGCAAATCACGCAAAGAAAGTTCTATCGAGATTCGTGAGATTCGTGAATTAAACATTTTAAAAATGGTTTAACAGTCCGCCAAATGAGTGAAGTTGTTCAGAAGAGTTCATTGACAGTGCACGATATCATTAAAAGGTTCAAAGTAGAACACCATATCGCAAATAAGTGCAGAACTGGGCGCTGACCTTTGCTGACACTTAAAGATAACCAGGCTATTGTAAGGGAAATTAAACGGAACCCCCAGAAAAAGTGCTTCTAAATTAGCTGCAGAACATGAAGAAAGGACATCAGTTTCACTTCATCCAGAAACGATACGTAGAACTATACGTGAAGCTGGATTCAACGGAAGAGTTGCGCGGCGAAAGTTTTTTGTTAACGAAAAGAGTCGAAAAATACGCCTTAGGTATGCCAAGGAAATGATCCAACATGACGATAGCTACTGGGATGATGTAATATTTATGGACATAAGCAAATATACCGTTTTTGGATCGGATGGTCAGGTCATTGTGTGGCGAAATCCCAATGAAGAAATGAGGAAAGAAAAACTTTGCCCCACTGTGAAGCAAGGAGGAGGTTAAGTGATGGTGTGGGGTTGCATGGCAGGCGCAGAAGCCTGTGAATTAGTTTTTATTGAATTATGGATAAGTTTATTTACCTAGGCATATTAAAAAACAATTTAAAGTGCTGCGAAATTTGGAAGAGAAGAAACTTTTAAATTTTACCAAGACAACGACCCGAAGCATAAGACTGAGATTGTAAAGTTATGGCTTCTTTATAATTGTCCTAAAGTCATTACCACCCTCTCCCCCCCAAAATCACTTGAGCTTAATCTTATCGAACATGTGTGGAATGAATTAGAGCGCCGGATTCGAAAATTCAATATAACCTCAAAGAATGTTATATTCTTCGCTTCGAGAAGAATGGGTCCAAAATTAGCCATCTACAACCAAAACATTGATAAAAAACATGAGAAATCGCTTAAAAGAAGTCACTAAAGCCATAGAAATTCCTTCAAGATTCTAAATTTTTCAACAAAATTAAATTTTTTTTTATTCAATAATTTTGTCCGATAAGTTCCGTGACTCTTTTTTTCAAACAAATTTGTACTTTATCAGTTTTATCACCACGATTCTGTTTTATTGAAGAATGTACTAAGTTTTTTTTAAATGTACAGTTAAATATTGATGAAAGTTTTTTCAATATTATAATTTATTTTCTTAGTGATTTTCTTTTATATCTTTCATTGGAATGGCTTGTACGATCAGTTTTGCGACTAACTGTATGTGGGTTTTTATTAAGGAATTATCGGTTAAAACAGAGCAAGACAGTTAGTGATTCCGTCTAGAAGTTGACGAATAAAGAAAAATCGGTGACTTTTCGGCTTTTTTCAAGAGTTTAAATGTTAATCAACATTAATAGACCAGAACTAGGAGGTATATTGGAACTGTCAGAACCGGGAAGGTTACGCAAAGCGAAATGAATGAATCTCCGCTGTACGGCTTTGATATGTATCGAATGGTAGTTATAGAATGGGGGGACCAAACCTGGGTAGCATATTCAAGGATGGGTCTCATAGGAGAAAGAGAATTTTGTAACGTATGGTTTGAAGAATTATTTGTACCAGTGTTTCACAAATCCAAGCGCAGAGTTGGCTCTACTTATGATAGAGTATCAATATGGGATCGAACAGTTTGTGATGGAACAAATAAAATCCAAGTCCTGCAAGAAATTTGCTATTAAACTGGCTTACCCTCTGCAGCTGACAGACACCGAAATTCAAAACTTCGTGCGTACAAACGTAAAATTCGAAGTTACGATCTCTATGCCCTTGTGACAAAAAAGCGTACTTATTTCAGAAGTTATTATGTTAGCCTGAAAATTATGTGCTGTTATATGGAATAAGGTCAAGAAAGTTACAGTCCGAAACTTTATCATAGGAAATCAGTTTAAAAGTGAGGTCTGCTAGACCCTCATGTATATTGTTAAATTTGAAGCACGTCAGTTGCAGAGGGTTAATATAAAGCATAAGTAATAAGTTTTTATAATAAGCGATCGGTATTCTTTTTTGAGAATATGTTGGACCTTTATTGACGTTGAGCATGAGAAAATTTTTGGGGAAAAAAGAAAACATATGGGAAAACTGTTTAAATCTACTTATAATAATCAGCAATGGTACGTATCTTTCAATAGATTTTCATATCATCAGCATAGACAGAAAGATGTCACATAGACATTCTAAAGATATTGACGATCTGCAAGGCAAGATTTAATCCAAGCAATAAACGGCGTTAGAAATGATAGCGTATGAAATTTTGTCAAACCCTTAGGGAAAGTCAGAAGAGAAGGCATCAACTTCATAACCGCTCTCCAAAGAACAAAAAGTATTAGAGATAAATTCTGTAAGGTTGGTAGTCGCTTTTTATGGAGAAAACCGTGTTGGTTTGTGAAAAAAAGGGTTTCTAGTAGAAAAATAATTTATCTTTCGAGAATTTTGGGTGCGCATAACAGTTTTGCTATCGGTCTATAACTTAAAATATCATTTGTGGGCTCTTTCCTATGCAAAGCCATTATGGAAAAGTTATTCAATAGCTCCATTCTTTATTTTATTTTGTAATTTTTATCTTTAATCAAAATTAATTAATCAACTTTTTTTTTTGGTTTGTTTATGGTTATCTCTTTATGAATCTTATTCTTATTCTTATTATTATTATCTTTGGTTATAAAATATTTATAAAATATTTGAAAAATATGTCAAAATAAATATTAGTTGCGTTATGTTACTTTTGAGTTTATTAATTTAAGCAGAAGATATGCTATTTCTTTAAAATAAATGTTTAAATCTATTAATTACGGCCTTTAAAGCAGAATCATTAATTCACTAGATATAATTACATGAATTAAAGTTTCCAGGAATCACTGACGCTTTTCTTTCAGTGCAAGCTAAAATTCAATTGTTCTCACACCGTATGTTGTTTACATGCGAACTATAGAGATGAAGCGAGACTGTACCACGATTAGGAAGGTAACGGGATAATTTCATATTTACTTTGCTTAGGCCCATATTACACGGTGCTCGTTTGCTCGGCGTGCACATAATTTTGTTGTTGTTTCCAATGTAAAACTATCAAAAATCAGTGAGAGTGTGAGAGGATGAACACTTTGTAGACCGAGCAAAATATGTTCATTTTTGCTCGGTGTACATGGCAGCGAGCACCGTGCAACAGTGTTGCTGGGTGGTGAAATTAAAGAGTTGGGCGTTTAAGTAGCTAAAAAGTACATTTTGTTAAGAAAAGTGCTACTATTGTACTATAATAGTATGAAGAAAATAGTTGTAGGAAACCCTTGTTGGAATAAAGTGCAGGACAAAAAGCAAGGAACTGAATGAAATGTCAAAACTAGCTCGGCGAGCATATTTCTGTCATGTAACCTACCAACGTGCAAATTGAGAAAAGAGAATAAAAGTGTTCATTGCACGCCGAGCAAACGAGCACCGTGTAATATGGGCCGTAGCGACTTAGCAACCAACATCAACAAATGAATATCAACAAGCAGCGATTCGTAATAAGAGAGCGTAAGTGGTACATTCACTACGGTCCATGTTACACGGTGCTCGTTTGCTCGGCGTGCAAATAATTGTGTTGTTGTTTCCAATGCAAAACTGTCAAAAATCAATGAGACTGTGAGAGGATGAACACTTTGTAGACCGAGCAAAATATGTTAATTTTTGCTCGGTGTACATGGCAGCGAGCACCGTGCAACAGTGTTGCTGTGTGGTGAAATTAAAGATTTGGGCGTTTAAGTAGCTGAAAAGTACATTTTGTGAAGAAAAGTGCTACTAATGTACTATAACAGTATGAAGAAAATAGTTGTAGGAAACCCTTGTTGGAATAAAGTGTAGGAGAAAAAGCAAGGAACTGAATGAAATGTCAAAACAACGAAGTTAGCTACAATGAGAGAGTCTGATTGCTAAGGGCTTAACTCAGCAGGGCTGATATTTTCGATATATGCAATTGTACTTTTTTTTTTGCTACATTTTAATGTATTGTCTACTCTCCTAATACAGTAGACGTCCAATATAACGAATGGTTTCTTGTCCAGCCTTTTCGTTAAATTGAAAAATTCGTTATATCGAATGAATATTTTAAACAAAGAAATATAGTATTTAGTAGTTAAGTTTTTATATATATATTAATATAATATTGCATATTTTTTTTTGTTTTTAGTTATAATTCCTCTTGTAAAATATTGATTTTAGTATAGAAGCCCTTGAGTGTTCGTTAAATCGAATGACAACAAAAATATTTGAATTCGTTACATAGAATAGTCAATGAAGAGATTTGCCGTTCGTTATATTGGACATTTGTTAAATCGGGTATTCGTTATATTGGACGTGTACTGTACCTTATATTTCCTATACAATTTTATAAGTGATGCGATGTTGAAAATAAATTGACTTAAAAAAATTTTTTGCAATAGCTTAAAAAGTGTAAAATTTCAATGATTGTTTGAGAGAAAATGTTTTGATTCTAAACTTTTTTGATTCACTGTAAGTTGTAATCTAAGAATCTTTTGCTTATATGAAATTCTCTCAGAAATAAAATAACAAGCAAACCTTTTTCGAGAAGAGAAAAAAAATAATTATCTCAAGGAATTGAAAATTTTGAAGTTAAAATAGTTTTTGCTTTTCTTTTTTTCTATTAGTTCATCGGTGAAGCTTCAAAACTCTCTTCTGACTTTTTTTGGTTCACGCTACTTGGTACTTCAGTTGTATAATGTTCGTAGGGTTCTTCAAGGAAGTGTATTAATGCACCTTCAAATAGAATTCAGTCTTAGAAGCAGGTCAGAAGAACATGTCATTTTAGAGTCCTTTAAATTGTGAAAGAACTAGATTTTTGATAACCCTCTTAAGGAACTTATAAACAATTTGCCACACACTTAGAGAACATTAAGTATCTTAAAAATTTCATTTTTACCCACCATAAAGTTAGTTAGTTACCTTAAAAATGAAAAATTACAACTATTACATATTAAATCGAAAAACTTTTTAATAATCTTGAAATTTTCCCTCGAGTAAGAAGAAGTACCAAACAGTGTTGCTGATTTAGCAAATTTTTATAGAATATTCAGCCATTTTGTAGCCGTTATAGAACCACTAACTTTTTTCCATAAATGGTATGGTAAGGTATTAGGTATGAAAAATGTAGGTATGGTATTAGATATGAATAGACATTGGTCCGACCAGTCAACTCTAGTTTTACTTTATATTTAAATAAATAAATATCGCAGGCGTTACTTTTGTCAACAGCGATTTTGTAATAGATTGTGGGCAGTCAAATTATTTTTGTAATAGATTGTTTTGATTGTTATCTATATTACTCATTCTTAACTCTTTTTCTGTGTTTTTTGTGAATTTTGGTTTTTATCACGTATTTGGTGGGGTTAAAGAATGTAGTTTTTATATGATTTTTCAAAAACACGAAACTTTTTATAGTTAACGGTTACATTAAAGATATTGATTTATTTATTTACATTTTGCCTAGAAATTAATTAAAAATTTTTTTAGCTTTTTTTTTATTTTTATAAAAACAGTAAAATTTACTAAATTTTTTTGCATTGCTAACAATAACAATACATGTTATTATAATTTTTTTATTATTTTATTTTATTATTTTCTAAATAAATTCGCGTGCTCTTGGTAAAAAATTGACAAGAATTCTTCGTCTCGCATTTCTCATGAGTTTCAATAACTTACTCATTGCATTTGCAGTTTTAAAACTTCAATTGCAAGGCATAAAGCTTTTTCTTTTGCCTCTGCTGTGCTTACAGTTCAGTAGAACTTTTTCGCTACATTGCGCTAAAGCATGTTTGAGCTTTTTCGAGACCAACAATGTGGGGTCTAACTTTGTTGTACATTTTTGCTGGTGGTTAGCAGTTGTTGTTTCTTTTTCGTTTGGTAGTGTTAGTAAGTAGTAGTAGTAGTTGTAGTTACTACCAGTGTCGGTTGGTAGTGTCGTTTGGTAGTATTAGTAAGTAGTAGTAGTAGTTGTAGTTAAAGTAAGTTGTATTGTTTGGTATGGTTATTGTTATTGTTGTTGGAGTAGTAGTTGTTTGTTCGGCTCTTTACCTGATTTCCATCGTAAGTCCAACTACCGAATTTCATTTCGCAGTGTTGGTCGTCAAATGGGAACCACGTGATGTCTATCTTGCATGTGCTCTTGAAGATACCAGGGGGCACGTACAGACAACTGCCGTTATGTTTGACCACAATGTTGGTGTGATACGTGCCATCGAATCCCTCATCCGCGCTAAATAGTACAGTAAGTTTTTGTTTTTTTGATTTAAGCATTTCGAATGATTTTTGTTTGATTTTTTGTTTTTTTTTTCTTTGTCTTTTTGTTGCCTCTTATTAGGCGCTTTTATATAACCTTCATATGAAGACTTAATCATACGTAAATTTCTTATTTTATAGAGTATTTGTAAGCGGTTGGTGTGTGTGTGTGTGTGTGTGAATATGTTGTCTTAAATACGTGCATGTTTGCTAAATTGTAGTTTAAGTCAAAACATGGTGTTCTACACTAATTGCATACTTATAGGCGTGCGACGTGTTGCTTAACTTAAATTAGCTTGTACAGCTAAATGACTAGGAAATGAAGCAAATTTTCGGGTTTTTCGGCTATGTTTTTGGGTTTTTGATTGGTTTGCTCATTTGTAGAGCTTTCACACATGTGCCGCTTTTACTAAACGGTTGGCATGAGAATACGATAAAAGTATCATTATGAGAATTAAGTAAAAGTTTTTTTAAAAGATCTTTAAGATTGACAAGATAAACACATATTTGACTCCATACTTATATAGCGCTTTATACTTTCTACATAAAAGCTCATGATGTTTTTATAAGGGCTTTATTCTGATTAGTTTTTTTGGTAATTTTTCGATGGTTAAATTGTAATTTTTTTTACTTTGTTTTATGATGACTTCACTGTAAAAATAGCTCCATTCACTCAGCCCTTAGTCCATTGGGGCCAAAAGCTTTTTATATATAAATATAACTAATTAAATATATAGCAAATGGCTAGTTTTGAAACCATTCATATCGTCACCATATATGATCCTATGCAATAAAATAGCTTTAACACAAATAAATTTTATTTTCTAATTCATTTTAAGTTTTCGACGATCGATTTGGTGACTATAAGGCTAAGATTCAGACTAAATTTAACCTCTTCCACTTTTAAAGCTTTAAGTTGTAATAAAAAAAAAGCTTTTAATAACAGTTTTATAAAAAAATTGTATAAGCTCATTTAAATTTAGACGTGTGTTGCTGCTTTTTTTACGTTTTTAAAATGAAAATATGATTAAAGCTTTTTTGGCTTGTTTTTGTATTTTTTTTAAGTATTAAAATTGTCAAATATTTTAAAATAGCTATGAGGCGTTAGAAAGGAGCAAACACATGTATTCTTTGTTAATTTAACAAAATAATTTGAACGCTTTCCATTGAAAATAAAGACAAAAGCGATAAATAAGCTTTGCTAGGATAAATATTACAAGTTCTCTTAAGGCGAGACGCTCTTTAAAAACAACCTCTCTATAAAGCTTTGATTACGACATAACTCCATCTCTTATTTAGCTTAATACGTGTTGTTTTCAAAATAAGCCAAAAGCTTTCCATTGAATATAAAAATAATGCGCGAAAAAAGCTTTGCTTGTCAAAATGTTTTAAGTTCTCTTAAGGTTTGATAAAAAAGCTTTTAAAAAATCTTTATTAATCTCTCTTTATTAATCTTTAAAATCTCTTTATTAAAAAGCTTTTTTAAAAAATCTGGTTACAATTTAAATCCATCTCATTTTTATCTTAACACGTGGTTGTTGCTTTATTTACCTCAATAAAATGTAAAAATTGTGAAACTTTTTGATGAAACAAAAATGACCCCCTAGGTCGTTATGAAAAAAAAGATATTTGATTCTTTTTAGTATTAAACTTATATGTGTTGAGATTTACGTTAAGTTAATTAACTCATTAAAAGTTTTTTTATTGAATGTAGCAAATCACCTGATGAAAGAAGCTTTTCAGCTTCTTAACAAAAGTCATGTTACTAAGCTTTCATCCCAAAAATCCAAAACATCTTTTTTCGTATGCTTGTAGTTGCTTTGTCAAGCTTATCTAAATTAAAAGCTATCAGAGCTTTTTACCGAAAAATTTTAATTGTAACAAATGCAACTATTTTAAACTTTAAAAATTAAATAAAGTGTTTTAATTCGAACTGGAATAATAAAAAAACAAAGAATAAAGTAATTTTGTTTGAAAATTTATGAGAAGAATCCTTTTTCAAAATACACTTTATTTAAATTTAAATATTTT
The DNA here is from genome assembly GCA_943735915.1 of Pherbina coryleti. Classification (NCBI taxonomy): domain Eukaryota; kingdom Metazoa; phylum Arthropoda; class Insecta; order Diptera; family Sciomyzidae; genus Pherbina; species Pherbina coryleti. The sequence goes on from OX030948.1 coordinate 165,765,266, forward strand.
TAAGTTTTTTGATCAAGGCTTTTTTGACAAAAAAAAAAAAATATTTAAAAAAATTTTAAGCTATAATTGCTTGTATGAAATAACTATTAAGCTTTCCGTTAAGTAAATAAATACCATCATAATAAAAAGCTTTTTATTGGATCACATGTTGATATAAGCTTTTTAGCTTCTTAAGAAAAACCGCGCAACCAAGCTTTTGTCATAATATAAAAATCTAATTTTATTAATAAATATAAAAAAATTAATTGTCCATTTAAGCTCTTGAAAGGGATTTCATCAAACTTTTTAAACTTTTTTTAAATAACTTTAGTTTTTTTATTGTCCGTTTATTGTCGTTTTTATTGTACTAAATAATTTTAGTTTTTTTATTGGTAGGTGGCGTCCGTTGCGTAGTTGGTTAAAGTGCGTGGCCTCTATGTCAACGAACCTGGAGACCCGGGTTCGAATCCCAGCAGCGACAGAAAATTATTTGAATTAAAATGATTTTTCTGTACGGCCGCCACCCCTCTGCAGACAATGGCAAACCTCAGAGAGTATTCAAAATGCCATGTAAAGCTTCTTGAGAACAAGAACATTCCGTTCATCGCCGTTCAGAGTCGGCGTTAAGCATGTAGGTCCGGTTCTCGGTCAATTGTATACAAACTTAATAACACGCACAACACAATTGATCATAAGAAGCTAGGTCAAAGTCCTTTCAAGGGCTGAAATGACCAGTTTTTTTTTTGTTTTTATTTTTAGTTTTTTTATTAACCTCATTAAAATATAAATATTTTAAAACTTCTCGATTAAAACTCTTAATCGTTACGAATTGTTTCTTTTTAAAGCTTTTATTAGATTAATTCAAATTTAAAAAAAATAAAATTCAGAGTTTTTCGTCAAAATATTAATAAATTAAAAATTTTTTTTATATTTTTAGTGCTTCAGATCTTTTTTAATCTTAATCGAAGTAAATTGTAAGTATTTAAAGATTTAATTTTAAAATAAGACCTTTTCGTTTAACTAGAATATTAATAATTTCAAATAAAAACCGATTTCATTTGAATTAAAAGTCAAGACTTGAATTATCTTCTTAAGCTTTAAGCTTAATTGAGAGCTTATCGTTTAACTTAAATATTAACAATGGAAAAATTTTTTTATTCATATTGTAAGTTAAGGTTTGAATGTATTTCAAGCCTTAAGAACTCTATATATAGTGAGAGCTTTTCGTCTAAGAAGAATCTAAAAAGAAGATACAAACTAATATTGAAAAGAGCTTTTTAATTCATATAAGAAGTTAAGCTTTGAATTATTTTGACAAAAAGCTTCTAATTAGCACTTACATGAACGTTAATGCTATCACATCAATTGTCATGCTGATGTAATGAGACATGAATGCTATAGCATTCAAATTTTAAAATAAAATGTTATTGATTCAAGTCAATTTTAAATATTTTGATAAGTATGTTCCTTTAAGAAAATGAAAATTTTTTGTTTTTTGTTTTTTACTATTTTCCTAGTTAACTGAAATTTTAATTGTATGCGAACGTGTTAAGCTTTTGCAGTATTAGCAACAGCTCTATGCAGTATTTACATGAACTTTTGAAAGCTACCAATATAAATGAAAAATGTATGCTTTTAAATCAATGTCGGGCATTCTGTCGCTCGCGGGCAAAGAGCTTTCTCTGCCGCCACACGTACCCCAGCGGGAAAAAGAGCGCTTCAATAGGCATCTTGCAGCGCTTCTGTGGTAGCAGTAAGTGCTTGCATCCTCCTTGCCAAACGTGCTTCTTTTAACACTGCCATGTCCTAGGAAGGAAGCAGTTCAAAGTTGATTTCGAAAAAGAGAGGGAGAGAGTATACAAAATTATATTGAGCGGTGGAGTGAGCGGGGGATGACCACCATTGTGTAATGGAATGGATGAAAGCGGTGCATAAGGAGCGAGAGGTAGAGCAAAGAGTGAAGTACGCTCTACTTATCTCCACTTTTTTCAACTCATCAATAATTTTTGTTCTATGCTCAAAGCACATTTGAACAGCATTTGAACAGTTGCGTGTTTACTCGTTTTTTTTTTGTTTAGCCTATTACCCCTTAGCGTGCGATATGTCTTTTGTCTTTGAGAACTGAATCGCAACTGAATAACAAAAAGGCATGCACTTAAGAACGATGAATAAAAGCTCAAAACTTTGTCTCACCGTTTGCTTGCTTGCTGCGAAAGAAACGCAAAGAAAACAAATATTCGAAGAGTATGCTTCTTTCCTGCTGGGCCAGCAACAGTGATGAAGCGCTCCGATCGTGATTTTATAGGACCTGCTGCCATTTCGGACCGCTGGGACGCTTCACACGTACGCTGTTAAGGCCTTTTACACACTATTTAAACGTTGGAAAGCTTTTGAATGCACAAATACACATAATCGCCAAGATTGCGGCTGTGTAAGAATGCCCACCAATGTTTTAAATGTTTGCTTATTTTTATCTTTATAAAAATTGCTTTGTTAAAATAAGAATCATTAAAAGCTTTCTGAATACAAACTTGAATTACATTTTCGACAAACTAGCATCCTCTTGAAACAGATAAAAAACAATGAAACTACAGTCTATTGTAAAAGATGATAAAAATATAAGTCTTATCCATTATTAACGTGATTTTTTTTTAAATCAACTTTCAAAAATTTCGTCACTGAAAGCTAAGAAGCAGAAAAAACATTGTTTGCATTTTTGGTGAAAAACTTGAACTTTTCTCATTCAATAAAATCTTCAATAAAATCAAATTACGGGCTCTCCTACAAGACGCTGAAAGCACCAGTCTTATCCAATATTTGCAAGCGCTTTTAAAAGCACAACAATAAAAAAAAGCTTTTTTTTCCTAATTAAATAAGCAGTTCAAAAGCTTTTTATGAAATAGCATAATTTCCCAAAATTTTTAATAAATTTACCTTAAAAACTTACGATGAAAGAATTCTTTATTGGAATATGATATAAAAGCTTTTTTTAGCTTTTCTTAATTAGCTTGCAGTTAAAAGTCAGCGAATTCTCAAATATTCAGCGGGGTTCAAATCAAATTTTTTTTTAAATTATATTGAAATTACAAAAAAAAATCTATCAATATCTCAAAAGTTATTTCTAACATTTTTGAACATTTATGTATTTTTTAAAAATTTATATCAAAATTATAAAGTTTCGAAAAAAAATTTTTTTGTGATAAATTTCATCATCTAAAAAGCTTTTAGATGAAATAGTAGTATCTTGAACAAATTTGAAAGCCTTAAATTTTTTGTTGTTTTTTTTTTAATAATTTTTAAAATTTTTTAAGAGTCGTTCCTCGATGCATATACTGTGGCTATTAATAAGCAGCCGGAACAGCACCAACTCACACTATTACATTTTAGTTATGTAAGGTACAACCCCAGCCTTTTATTATCGACATAAAAACTTAACCAATAAGAAATTAAATAATTTCGCATGAGTTTTAGTCTTTAATTAAAAAACCACAAAGCGATAAAGATTGTCAAAGGCCATTTATCAAACTGTTTTCATATTTTGAAGTGCTTCGAATGCTTTTATTTATACTAATAAAATGGGGTTGATGGGGTTACCAACGCCCATCACTGTTTGTTCTTCTTTATGACGACTATAAAACTTAAATTGCCAACTAGAAATGCTTTTATGCTTGAGCAGTTCCACCCGCGTAAATAAAAAAGCTGCAAATCTGTTTATTATTTGAAAAACTCTTGCTGAACTCATTTATTACAAACCAAAAAAAAAAAAAAACAAAAAAAAAAAAACAAACAAAAAAAAAAATAGGAAGAAAAACGCTAAAAATATAATCCACCCACATTATTTTAGACACATACTATAAATAAATCTCTTTAACGCTATTTTTTATGCTCGTGTGCCTTCAATGCTATCCAAGAATTGACTTGATTTAAAAAAGCTGTCAATTAATACAGACGAAGCACCCACGCACCAATATCGACGCGTATCAAGATAAATAGAAATAAAATTTTTTTCATTCACACAAACACACACATACACACAAACATGTGTAGGTTCAGCATGTGATTCCTCCATATTAATATTATTTTTCTAAGCAAGGAGCTTCCCGTCTGCAACATGAATTCTTGGAAGGACATTTCTTTGTCGCATATAAATAGTTGTGCTTTTTTTGTATTAATTGAATAAGTTTCTTTAAAGCTTTCTTTATTTGTGTTAGTTTCTCGATTTCGTAAATAATATCTAACAATTAAAATGCAGCTACATCTACAATTGCAATAAATTAACACTCAAGTTTTCATGAGCTCCGATTTTGATGATGATTTAATATATAACTATACATAAATAAAAGCTGTATGCTCCATTTTACAATAAAAATTTATTTAGGAACAAATTGAGAAAAATTTGGCAATATCAAAAATGAGAGAATATTTGTTATGCCGTGCATAACCACGGTAAACATGTTTGGTGAGCTTTTTTGTTGATAGTGTTTTAAACATAAAATGAGAAATAAGCTTTCCCTCCTGCTCATTATCTCGCTCTCACGTCAAACATTTTTCAAACAGCAAACACGCCAAACCATGATGTAATTAACAAGGTGGTAGTGAATTTTTCACCACACACTCAATTTTGCTGAATCTGTCAAAAAGTTGTGACATGAAGAGAGGACCTGTTGGTAAGTGTTAAATCATTATTTGTTTTGTTTGCTTGCTGGTGGTAGTTCTAGCTAATAAGTAATAAATTGCAATTATAAGTAGTTTCGTCGGATTTTCATCAACATAATTGAAAAAAAAGTGAAAACTAGAGCCAAAACAAATATCACAAACTTTGTTTTGTTATGGCTTTGATTAAAATATGCAATCAGCTGTTTTTGTCAGCTATTAGCTAAAATATGGCAACACTTACGCCACTCAAAGAGAGATACGCCAGCCGTCGGAGAAAAATTAGAATTGATTCTATTCTGGCGTTTTTCCGTCGCGAATTTCTACGACCATTTAATTTTTGGCGGCAGCATAGATTTTCATGTATTTTGTTGCACAGCGTACCCGACAACCGACAGCCGCTTTGGTTCTGTTCGGGCTCTTAGACGACACAGAGCTTTTTGAATGTTCAATATGTGTATCTCTTAAGGCGGCTTCACTGACCACAAGAAACTCCATTCTGGCAATTCCACTCATAAACATTCAGCAAGAAAGTTAAAATAAAGTTAATCAAGTCAAGAGCGTTTAGCAAGTGTCTGTTACTTTCTCATTGAGTGTGGAGAGAGGTAGAGAGCAAAAACTTCATATAAAAAAAAACTTGCAAAACATGCTGAAGGTGATCTGAATCCACCTTTAGAGTAAAGAGCTGCGCAAGCATAAAAAAAGCTTGCAAGCCATCTTGCAAGCCATCTGTTATGCCACCAAAGACTTTCTCTCTTCTGCTCTCGCATTTGAAAACACCACTTTTACTTTGAAGAGATCTTTCCATATACATATATGTAAATACTGCACGACGAAACAATGGAACAATCCAGAAATAGAACTATAGAACAATATTGAAGCAGAGACAAACTGAAGCAGGACATACTGCCGTATATGAATTAGGTTTTGATTCTATTTTCATTGGTTTAGCATAATTAAAGGACATGAATGTATAATAAAGTAAAGTATATTTATCAAAGTACACAAAAAAGTGGCCATTTTAGCCATAGAAGGACGATCCTCATATGGCAGCGCTTGAGTATTAGGGGTCGATCTTCGCATGATAATGTGTCTACTATGTGAACGCTAGATTCATTGAACTGATCAATGGATACACTGAAAAAAAAATGTTTTAAAATTGACGACAATTGTTATTAATTTGACGATATTTGTGTTTAAAAAATAGCTTGCAACAAATTTCGTCAAAGTAAGAGCAAATGTATTTAAAAATTTTGAAAAACATATGAAAAAAAAGTCAAATTAACAACACATTTTGTGAACACATTGTGTTTAATTTTAAGCTAACTTTTTTTTTTCAGTGTATCTATCAAGATCAACTGATCTTGGATAGATACAAATCTGGATTACTGCAGTCGAAGAAATGCGATGGAAGAGACAGAGTGTTTCACGGCAACCATTCTGTGATATCTACTACAGCGGTCATGCGGAGAAGCCCGAGTTTGGATGCGAAATTGTGGTTGGAAAGGAACTAAGGCTTACATCTAAGGATTTACATCTATGAATGAAAGACATAGTCGGCATTATATGTGCGCACATTCCTACATAAGACAAGGATGAAGAAATCGTAGCAAGCTTCTATAAGCTCCTTGAAGACGCATATGAGAGATGCCCCTGTCATGATACAAAAATCGTGCTTGGTGACTTCCAGAGGCATATCTACATACGGGCTGAAAGGGGCTTTAGCACCCCCCTCCCCCCTTGGATAATTTGTATGAACAAATATTAAAATAAGCCATAAAAGACTTTTTGTTCATCTTAGTAGCCTTGGAGTACGAGTATTGAAATGGAGCATATAGTGGTGACCTTGTGTTACACACAGTCAAGTGCGATGTGGTCTACTCTGTAGCACGTCCAAGTAGTGGTGGGTTTTTCCTTCACAGTCAAGAGTGATGAATGCGGATGGGTTGGTGTTGTGATAAGTGCGTGTCGAGGTAAATCGCTTTCGCCCGGGGAGACTATCGCAGGGCTGGTCCTTCGGGCAGTATCGTGCTGGCTGTGGTAGTTCAATGTCGCGAACAGGTCTGTGAGATCGGCGTGGAGTTGCACTTTATCAACCGGGTGGCAATGCCCTCAAATTGTCAGAGATGTTAGATGGCTTTCGATTTCCACCAATAAATGTGGATGATGACCCAACTAATCATCCACAATTGGTACTCTTGCGTTCCAGCATTGGTTGCTATCCATACAGTATATTTATTAATTTAAATATACACTTAAGTATGGTGTGCGACCGGTGTTGAAACTACTATGACAGGGCGTTGGTCGCGTCTGGAGTCATGGAAGTGACGCCTAGGAGAGGTATGACGGACGTCGTATATACATTAGCATGGCACTGACGTCCTGAAGATTTATCTCCTAGGCATTAATTCCTTGAACCTCGACCTCAGTGCCATGGGGCAACGAAGAACGTTTTTTCATTTCTTGAAAGCATTTTTGGTAGGCCGATTTTGGAATGTCCTTTAGCTTATATGCGAATTCTCCTTGATTACTTTATAATAATAAATAAATAACTGGCCATTTCAGCCCTTGAAAGGACTTTGACCTAGCTTCTTATGATCAATTGTGTTGTGCGTGTTATTAAGTTCGTACACAATTGACCGAGAAATGGACCAACAGGTTTAACGCCGACTCCGAACGGCGATGAACGGAATGTTCTTATTCTCAAGAAGCTTTACATGGCATTTTGATTGCTCTCTGAGGTTTGCCATTGTCTGCAGAGAGGTGGCGACCGTACAGAAAAATTATTTTAATTCAAATAATTTTCTGCCGCTGCTGGGGTTCGAACCCGGGTCTCCAGGTTCGTTAACATAGCGGCCATGCACTTTAACCAACTACGCCACGGACACCACTTGATTACTTTAACCGTCTCAAAATGTTTTTCACGAAGCGACAATTTGAGTTTGAGGAATAGGAAAAAGTCATATCTGACAAATATGGTGCTTGTTGAACGATATTGACATTGTTTTTGGTCAAATAACAATATTCTATTGTTATTCCATGGATATATTATTTAAAATTTTTCCTTATATTACCTTTTTTCAATGTATTAAGATCTCCATTTAATGATTCCAACATAAAAAGACAATTGTTTCGATGGGAACATTGGGAAATAATGGGTTAACAAACTTCGATCATTCAACATTATTACAATCGTGGAAACAAACTCAATATTTACAAGGACGTTTCAAAAGTTTGTTTTTTATTTCTTTTTTTCAAAGGATATTATGAAGTTGTCTTTTTATTGGGCAATCAAATTAATTTGAAATCTCATTAATAAAAACGTAAATAATTGAACATCAGCTTTATTGGAATTTCTTACTTTTATAACTTGTGAAACAATCCACAAATTCCTGTGATAAAGATTATTTCCGTCATTAAAGCTTGAGCCATAAATGGCAAATTGAATGTCGTAAAAAAATATAATTTTCCGCACTACGCTGTATAAAACTTTCATGTGCATATAAATATGCAAACTTTTTTATTAGACACCACTGTGCATTTACAGTGCATCTTAACGAAACGAGCGCGCTAGCGGCAATGTTAGAAACGTCGGCGACAACAGCAAAGAATGATGAAAAAAAATTTTTATTCTTAATAATGTTTTTTCTTGATTTGTAAAGAGATAGTTCAAACATTGTAAGATCAAAAACAACAACAACAACGTGAAGTTGGCTATAGCAACAACAGTCGCAACAACGACAATGAACTACAGAAGCTCATCACACCCACACATCAGCAGAACTTTTAAAGTTCAGCAGACAGAAAAACTTATGCAAATGCGATATGTTGGCAGAAAGGCACACCGGAAGTACAAGACGGAATGGAGACAAAAAAAAAAAAAAAAACAAGATGGCGTCAATGCGATATAAGGAAAGTTTAGCACAAAATTCAATGTGAGAGGTGGCTGTTGTAGGCGAGCAGAAAAAGAAGGTGGTGTCCCTGGTAGGGACAAGGAAGGGAACATGTTGAGCATGTGGTTGAAATTTTGAAATCTACAGTGACAATAGTTTTGAACAAGCAGCAACCACAAAAAAACAAGTTCCAACAACAACAACAACAACAACAGCAACCACAGATACAATAAGAAAATGAACTTCCGTGTAGATATGCAGACAGCTAAGGCTGCAAAATATACGCTTTTCTTCTTATTTCATGCTTTTTTTTTTGCCAAGACAAAAACAAACTGAAACTGAGTTTTGTAATTGTATTGAGTATGTATTTTTGTGTGTGTGTGAAGCTGTGTTATGGCTGGTGTTGGCTTGAGTGCACATGTGTGTGCCTGAGTGTAATAATGTAATGCGAGCAGCAAGGATGTTTTTGGTTTTTGCTATATGCTCTATTGTTGTTGTTGTTCTTGTTGGTGTGTTATTGTCGTTTTTGCTGATATTATTGTTGGCGATGTTTTTGTTGATGTCATTGTTGCAACATTACAATAATCCGGTTATAAAATTTGCAATAAGCTTGCATTACATAAATTTTCAATGGACGACTCCAAGTTTCAGTTCAGTTTTCACTGCTAATCTTATCGGTCGTGTTTTTTAATTATGTCGCAATTGAGATCGCGATGTGCGCAATGCAACAAACCAACCGCGAAAGAATCTGTTTTATGCTGTAATATCTGCAAGAACAAATTTCACATAACGTGTTTAAGCATTGAAGACAGTGTCTTTAATATAATAAATGCGAATCAAAACATTGTTATTAATTGCAATGAGTGCCTTAAACAAACAGAAACTCTTTTTAGTTCTGTTTTAAACTTAGTTGCTGAAGTTCGTGATCTTAAATTATTAGTCACTGAACTCTGTCGGGATTCTGCAAAATGTAGCAAAAACAACAACGTAAGCTTAGGTTCGTTGGACTTAAAAAGCGCTGAAAAAGTAACAACTGCAACAACTGTTCACACCCCCGCGCTTGCTGTCACATCACTGCCTAGTTATGCTGCTGTAGTTGCAGCTCCAGAGACGACTTCTGCTAAACTTGCCAAACTGAATGCTCAACCCAAATCAGTGGTTGGTTCTCAGCCTAAACTTTTAATTTCTAAGCCGACTGCTTCATCGTGTTCGTTGTCTGATGTGGATGATGTTAATTTACATACTATTGTTGCTGTTAAATCTTCGCTACAATCGTCAAGTGCAACCAAACCGGTTTGTGCTGCTGCTGTTGCCATCTCGCCGACTTCTGCTCTCGCTGATGTGGTTATCTCACCGTCCCAAGGTGCTGCTTCGCTTGCTGCCTCTTGCTCGCACTCAAACGTAAGAAGAGCTAAGGCTAATAAACAATCAAATAATCAAAATATGATTGTTGGTCAAAGCTTAAGCGCCGAACTTGCTGTAGCTGATAGCACGAGATGGCTGCATATCACACCTTTTATGCCATCAGTCTCTGAGGAAGACATTGTGAGTTATGTAACCAAACACTCCAATGTAAGCAAACAGAATTTGCATTGCTATAAATTGTTGAAAAAAACAACATCGACAGACTCACTAAGTAGAGTGAGTTTTAAGCTTGGAGTGTCTGCTTCGTTCTACAACGAAGTCTTTAACTCATCTCTTTGGCCTGCCAATGTCAGAATTAGCTCTTTTAAAAATTTTCAAAGAGCAAGGTCCAAGCAGCAGAAATTATAAAAAGAGAAAGCAAAAACCTTAAAATTTACTACCAAAATGTATCTGGTATGAGAACGAAAACCAACTCAATATTTTTAGCTACTTCCCAATTGGAATTTGATCTGTATGTTATTACGGAGACTTGGCTGAATTCAGACTTTTCTAGTGATGAGTTTTTTGATCCAAATCTTTTCCAAGTTTTTAGGAAAGATCGTGATTATGAGAAAACTGGTTGTATGCGAGGTGGTGGAGTCCTCATCGCTGTAAATTCTTTGCTCAATGCATCAATCTTTCCTTTAAAAAATGAAGACTCACTACTGGATCAACTTTGTGTTGCTGTACATGGTGCATTCGAAACTGTGTTTGTATGTGTTTCCTATATTCCTCCGAATAGTGCATTCGACTTATATAAAGCACATATTGAAAACTTAATACACATAAATCAAAATGTAAATATCAAACACCAATTATGCATTGTTGGAGATTTCAACTTATCCAAAATTAATTGGTCACAAGTAGCTGAAGGTGTGGGTTTATTGCCTTTAAATGTTAACACTATTTTAGAGGTATTTGTTATTGACAGTTTGTTAGAAATGGATTTATTGCAAATTAATAGTTGTGCTAATAAGCTAAATAAAATATTAGACCTTGTTTTGATAAGTAAAAATTTAAATTTTAGTCTAAATGAATCTGTTTTTCCAATATCTCCATCTAGTTTACATCATACTCCATTATATATTAATCTTGAATTTTATAATTTTCTTCGTTGTGAGCCTGTAACTAACAATGAATATAATTTTAATTTTAACGCTTGTAATTTTGAGCTTTTAAATAATTTATTTGCTGGCATAGATTGGTGTAATGAGATTTTTTCCCTTAAAGCTAATGATGCTTTTTGCATGTTTAAATCAATTATTTTAAAAATTTGTTGTGAGCATATTCCTAAAAAATATATCAAAAAATATAAACTGCCTTGGTTTACTCCTGGCTTATCGAAATTAAAAAATCTACGGAATAAATTTTATAAAAAATGGGCGGCAGAAAAAAATATTAATGATTTCAATAAATACAGACATTATATGAGGGAATTTAACTTTCTGAATAAATATCTATATAGTCAGTATATCCGGAATTTCGAAACGAACATAAAATCAAACCCGAAATCATTTTGGAGCTATGTGAATTCAAAAAAGAAGTGCTCGAATTTTCCATCCCGCATGTTTCTTAGAGATAAAGTCTCTACGAGTGCTCTTGATACAGCACATCTTTTTGCGGATTTTTTTGAATCAAACTTTGAACCGTCTAATATTTATTCAAATTATAGTGATAATGATATTTCACCAATCATTAATTTAGGTTCATTGTTTATATCTGAAGATGACGTAGTTGAGGGAATTTTGAACCTTAAAACTACAGTCAAACCTGATTTTGATGGTTTATCTGGAATTCTGTTAAAGAATTGTTGTAAGTCACTTGCAAAACCTCTCCAAATTATCTTTAATAAATCTCTATCGTCTGGAGTATTTATTTCTGATTGGAAAATGTCATTTATATCACCAATACATAAATCTGGAAACAAAAATAACATCGAAAACTATAGACCAATATCCAAGTTAACGTCGGTATCTAAACTTTTGGAATTTATAGTGAAACGTAAGGTATACTTTGCTGTAAAGCGTTTTATATCGCCTTCACAACATGGCTTTGTGTCTGGACGTTCAACCGTAACGAACCTCACCCTATTTACGGAATATTGCATTTCTGCGTTTCAAAATGGCCGCCAAGTTGATACAATCTACACGGACTTTTCGAAAGCATTCGATAAAGTCTCTCATGACATTTTAATAAAAAAATTAGCAAAACTGGGTTTTCATTCCAATTTATTGCAATTTTTTAGATCATATCTGAGTGATAGAATATGCCATGTTTTTATTGAAAATGCAATTTCTAGACCGTTTGTAGCTACCTCTGGTGTTCCTCAGGGAAGCATACTTGGTCCGCTTCTTTTTATATTGTTTGTGGATGATATAACATCTAAAGTAGAAAACTCTCAGTGCCTTTTATATGCTGATGATTTAAAAATTTATCGAAAAATTAATTGTTTGTCCGAGGCCGCGTTACTACAATCAGATTTAAACTCTATTAATGATTGGTGTTCAAAAAATTATTTGTACCTTAATCACGAAAAATGTGTATATTCTACATATACTAAATCTGTAAATCCCTTAAAAACTACATACTATTTAGATAATCATGCACTGAATTTTGCTGAAGAAAAAAAAGATCTTGGTGTTATTTTTGACTCCAAATTCTCCTTTATTGGTCACCTTAATTTTATTATTCCCAAAGTATATTCGCTCCTTGCTGTAGTTCGTCGTAATGGTTCTAATTTTAAAGACCCTCTTACTTTGAAAATTCTCTATACATCTATTGTTCGTTCTAAGTTAGAATATGCTTCTTTCATTTGGAATCCTTTTTATGCCTCACACACTTTGCGCCTAGAACGAGTACAAAAAGCTTTTACTCGCTTTGTATTTAGAACAATTAATGTTCAAAATCCATTTCCGTCATATGATGATCGTTGCAGTTATATCAAATTGAAAACATTGCATAATAGAAGAATAATTTTAGCTCTTTTGTTTATTTATGATATTGTAGTGGGTACGGTTGACTGCCCTCAACTACTTGCATTAATAAATTTTAATGTTCCTTTCAGAACTTTAAGACACTTTGATGTATTTTATCTGGAAACATGCAGAACCAACTATGCCATGAACTCACCAATGTTTAGAGCTATGCTTGAGTTTAATAACTGCATGCTTCACTGCAATATTGACTTTGCAAATTCTAAGAATTCTTTACGGCAATTGCTGAATAACTTTTATTAAAATTGTTAAACATAGTTTAAGATTATTTTAAGTACTAATCGTAGTCTGTAAGAACTTTTGTTCATTGACTGTTATAATAAAAAAAAAAAAAAAAAAAAAAAAAAAGTGTTGCACAAACACATACACACACACACACAAGCACACAAACACACTCACATGCATACACTCAACAATGCAATCATCATTATATGCAGGCAAGCTTGCAAGCGAGCGTAAAATAATGATAAAGCTTAAGTATTCAAGAAAATTTAACCAATGTGTATGTGTCTGTGTGTGCGTGAAAGATTTGGAAAAAGTTCAAAGCTTTGTGATGCAAACTTCAAGTTAAAGTGTATGGAATTACAAAGAAAAAAATCGTATAGTAATTTTTCCAAAGTTTTCAAATGATTTTCATCCAACACATAAACACAGTAGAGACACACAAACACACACAGACAAATTGTTAAAGTTTTAGAAACATATTGATGCGAAGAATTTGCGTTACAAATCTTTTGAACTTGTGTTGTGTGAAAAATTAGTGCAGATCTGAATATCAAGCAAGGACGTCATGCTCATTAAATTAGAACTGAGGAAAATTTGCAGAAAATGTAGTGTAAGATTTTAAATTGTTTTTTAATGGCTGTGCACAGTGTTGAGCAACGAGCAATGTTGCTATGATGACAGTTTGTTGAGACCATGCGACAGTTATTTTTAGAGAGGGCGAATGATTGTGAGCAAAATAATTTTGTTTCAACTTTTTAGTAGAGTTTCGAAGTTTTAGAGCTTGTAGTAATTTTTGATTTAGATAAAGAAATAAAATCTTTTGAGCTTTTATAGTGAATTCCCTCAACGGTGCAACGAGGGGCAACTATTTAATATCTTCAAAAACCAACGAACTACATAAATCTCTAAAATTGTTTGCAAGTAACATTTATAAGAGGTTCGAGATCTTTCGGTTTGATTTTTTGCCAAAATGTCTTCTGGGGTTTCTAAATAGTTCCAAAAAATTAAATGTGTTCCTTTAATTTAAGACAAGTTCAAAGATCTTTGAGACTTATGAAACCTTTAAAGCTTTCAAAACTTCACAAAAGCTATAATGTGTTTATAAATATTATTAGAAGCTACTATGAGCTTTAAAGCTTTTAAAAATTAAAAAACCTCATAAGCAATATTAGAAAGCATTAAAAGCAACTAAAAGCATTAAAGCTCGCGAAAGCTTATAAAAGCTTTATTGTGTTTTATGCATTATTTATGCTATTAAAAGCTCATTAAAGCATAAAGTTCATTAAGTTTTAAAAGTTTTTTTAAAAGTTCATGAAAGCTGAGTTGCACGATATTATTAGGGTTAGTTAAAGCTTTAAATAATTTTAAAACTCATAAAATTTCTTAAAAATTAAAAAAGCTCAAGAAAGGTTGCTTTGTGTTTAAATTATCATTCACGTTACAATAAGCTCAACTCTTTTAAAGTCCATAGAAGCTCTTCGGAACTTTGAAACATTATTAAAGCTACTAAAACCTTTAAAGTTTTTAAGACATCCTAAAAGTGTTTTTGAGTTTGAAAAGTCAATGACGTTCTAAGAGAGCTCCATTCAAGATTTAAAGTTTCAAAATCTCATAAAAGCACATTTAAGCCTTTAAATATCTTTAAGGCTTTTCAAAAGTCCACAAAAGCTCTGCTTGGCCTTAAACGTCATTAAAGCTCTTAAAGGGCTTTCGGTTTCAAAAGCTCATAAAAGATTTTTTGAACTATAAAGCATCATTAAAGCTTATTAAAATTTAAAGTCTCCCTGAACACTCTCCTTAGATTTTTAGATATCATCGAAGTTACAAAAAAACTTAAAGGCTTTCAAAAGGTCATAAAAGGCTCTTACGAGCTCTGACACTTTTAAAACAGCTTTTAAAAGCTTCAGAGTTTTCAAAAGCTTATGCAAGCGCTTTAAAGACATTCCATTTTTAAAAGCTTAAGCAAGCTATTGAAATTTTTAAAGCTCCATAAAGCTTGAAACAGCTTTTTTACGATTCTAAGGCTGTAAAACTACAACAACTAGCGACGACTGCTGCGCGTTGCTGCACCCATCAACTATAAAAATAATAATAATTGGCGCTGACCGCTGACGCCGTTCATTGTATTCAGCGTATATTCTAAGAGTTTTGTCGTTGTTTGCAAGCGCTCTATAAAGAAGAGGCATAATAGAGTGAAATGTGAGCGGAGAACTGCAATAAAAAAGCATGTATGTATCTTGGTTGCGAGCGTTCAGCGCGAGCAGCTTGCGAAAGCTTTACATTTTTCTGACTTTCATTTTGTTGTTAACAGACGCTCTATTAAAAAGAGGCAGAAGAAGCGAAATTTGAGCAGCGAATAGTTTTGCTCTGAGTTTGATAACGTTGTTCTCAGCTGCTCTGTTAATAAAAGAGAAACCAACATAACAACAACAATTATGTGCAATTATATGCAAACTTTAATAAGCTATTACTTAAAAAATATAAATTTTTAAGAAATCAAAAGTCCAGTTTGCACATCTACAGGTCTAAACCTATCAAACCATACTAAATTTATTAAAATTGGAATTGTACTTAAAAAGCCTTACGCCGAACAAAATTTGAGCTTGCGTAATATCTATAAGATTCCTCAAGTGTACTTTACAACTTTCATGGAAACCTTTACAGAATTTTACACAAGATCATATTTGAATTTAAAAGTCTTTAAAAGCTTCATATTTAAACATCAGATCATATTTTTTCTCGAGCCAAAATCCATGTTTTTCTTGGGACATCAATAAAAGTTTCCCCAGAAAAGAGGCAAAAAATGTTAGTTATAATTTTCGCTTGTGTCAGAAAAGTTAATAAAAAGCTTTTCAACTTTAGCTTTAAACCACAACAGCTGTGGTTTGATTAAGAGTTTTGATATAAATTTTAATTTTCTTTTAAAAGAAAACTATTGCATAACATAACTATAAAATAATAAAAGATTAATAATTTTGTATTTGATTTGATTTATAAGATTGTATTTAAAATAATACCATAAAATGCTTTTCTAAAAAAATAAATAAATAAATAACTGGCCATTTCAGCCCTTAAAAGGACTTTGACCTAGCTTCTTATGATCAATTGTGTTGTGCGTGTTATTAAGTTTGTACACAATTGACCGAGAACCGGACCTACATGCTTAACGCCGACTCCGAACGGCGATGAACGGAATGTTCTCGTTCTCAAGAAGCTTTAACATGGCATTTTGATTACTCTCTGAGGTTTGCCATTGTCTGCAGAGAGGTGGCGGCCGTACAGAAAAATTATTTTAATTCAAATAATTTTCTGTCGCTGCTGGGGTTCGAACCTGGGTCACCAAGGTTCTTTGACATAGCGGCCACGCACTTTAACCAACTACGCCACGGACGCCACATTTCTAAGGCTAAGCTTTTCTAAGGATGAGCTTAAAACCCCTTCAGAATTTCTTTTAACTTAATCAGAAATGTATGAAAATATGTTTCGTAATATTTCATGGTTAGAATATATTCGTTGTGGGCAAGCCAACAAAAGCTTCCAAAAATTTAAAAGCTTTTAAAGGGTCATGAAATCTTCTTACTGATTTAAATTTTTTTAAAAGATTCTGTAAGCATCTTAATTCTTTGAAGCCTAAGAGCTTTGCAACTTTTAAAGCTATTGAGACCTTTAAATAATTTCTTAAGATCTTATTTAAGCTTTAAAGGTTTTTAGCAAAGAAAAGTGAATACAATGTTTATATAAGGTAAAAAATTTTAAAATGTTTGCTTTCATAACTCAGAAAAGTCAATAAAAAAAGCTTACTGTTTTAGCCATAAGAAAAGGATTTTAATTTAAGAGCTTTTGCTATTCTATTGCAATCTAGTAATAACAATAGATCTAATCTGCATATATTGTAGAACTATATAGCCATAAGATTTTAATTAAATTGTGTCCACAATGAATTTGCATAGAAAGCTTTTAATTGGATAAGCTTTAGAACCATTCAAATTTGTTTTATTTGAATGAGAAACAACTTTAATTATATCGCTTCACTCCATGATGAAAATTTATGTGAAGTAACCCTTAAAAGCTTCTTAACATTTAAAAGCTTTCAAGGGATTATGAATACCTACTTATTCAAAATTGCTTTTTTTAAAATTTCCTGCAAGCTTTTACAATCTTTCAAAGATTTATAAGTCTTTTCAACTTTTGAAACTTTTGAGATCGTGAAGTAATTTCTGCAGAGTACATTTAAGTTTTACAGATTTGATAAGCTTTTCATAGCTTTTCATAGCTTTTAATAATTTCAAAAGCTATTGAGATCTTTAAATAATTTCTTAAGACCATATTAAGGTTTTTAAAAACTTTCCAATACACCAATGCTTTTAAAAGCTTAAAAGCTTTAGAAGATAGCAAAGAAAAGTCACTTCAATGTCTTTATAAAATCATGTTTAATATTAGGAACTTCAAGTTCTTTTAAAACTAAAAAAAGTTAGGTTTGGATAAAAGATTTTAAATCAAACCAACACAGAATCTTGTATAAAAGCTTTTTTAAGTAAGTTTTTTGTTTCAAAAGCTTCAAAATTTGATAAATATTCTGAAGAGCTTTTAATAAAGCGTACGATGAATTTGCATGAGTTTTCATATAAAACACAAGGATATAAAAAAATTCTTCTTTGAAGACCTGAGCTACAAATACTGAAGACCTTCAAAATTTAAATTTGGGAGATACAAATATTGAAGCTTTTATTTGTGGATAAAATATGGAATTCCTTTCACTTAAATATGTGGATTTAAATAAAAGTATTTTCTCCTATTTTGGAAACTACTGAGATTTTCTATACCTTCCAAAAAAGCTTTTTATAATGGATAGGAATTTTCCCTCAACAATTTTGTCAGAAACAGAAAACCATCTTTTAAGAAATTGTTCAGTTATACAGAAGCACGTATATCCGAGGATCTTACATTTTGTAAAGATATTTAGTTTGAAATTTTAAAACCTGACAGCTTAGAAAATTCTAGAGCATTAACCTTGGTTAAAATCTAAAGCTTTGCTTCAAAAATTGGGCTGGATAAATATGATAAATACGGTAAATATGCTTGCGTAAACTTTAAAAAAGCTTTAATACAATAGTTTAAATAAAAGCTTTTAGTAAGATATCTGACAAGTTCATTTAATCTTATTCCATTGCACAGCTTTAAAGCATTTTCAATGGTTGAAATGTACAACAGGAAAAAATAATTGATGTTTTTGTTTTTTAAAAGGTTTTTTTTTGCAAACATTGCAAATATTTAAATAGAGATTTTGCTAAATAAAGCTTTGTGCTATCTCAACAATAATTTTGGATTATTTCACTTTAAAGTTTCACAAAAACGCTTTAATATAAATCGTAAATAATAAATGTGGGTAAAGCTTTTTTGTATTCAAAAGCTGTATATATTACGTTATGTTTGTCTGCCAGTTGGATTTATAGAACAAAAACACTTTAAAGCTTTCGTTACGAATACTCTTACGCAGAGACTGGTACGAGTTAATAACTTAAAGCTTATATTACGAACACATTTCTCTGTTGACTGATAGCAAATAAATTGAAATTTCATTTAAAATATTTTTATCTAACAAAATTTTTTTTTTTCAAAATTAATATTTCTCAAAAGATTAAATGACGCAGAAGCTTAGTTTTACTAAATTCGCTACAAAAAACTTGACTTTGAAGTATAGCTTCAGAAAGCAGCCACGAAAAATCGCCACCCAAAAACACAGAAGCTGTATTCGGCTGGGCACTATCTAAAACCAAAGCTTAATAACCTCAAAAGAATCCATAAACGGCATAACAATTTTTTTTTTATCTCTTTACAAATGAAAGATAACGAAGATGATAGCGCAAATACTTGAACCGCACCCCATTTTTATGTATTCTTCAATTTTATTTCAATTCATTTGAGTTGGCCGCAGCATAAAAAAAAATATCATGGCCTAATGACCAGCAACCGCTGCCAACCATTGACCATTGAACTGTAATAAAAAAGAAGAAAAAAAAAAATATTTAAAAAAAAAAATTAAAAAATCTAAAAACGTTAAATGCTGAAACTGAGCCAACATACTTTGTGTTCTCCACTTCAACCTTACAGCCGCCAACACGCGTAAAAAAGAAAAGCTTTTAGTGTAATTGGTCAAAAAAAAAAAAAAAATTCTTTTGGCTTAAAACTTAAAACCAATAAAGACATTGAAACGGCCAAAATAGTGAATAACAAAATATTTGCAATTATTTTAAAAGAAAGCTTTTCGGAAAAAGTGGCGCATCAATTGAGAAGATTCAACTGTTTAATAACTTTGGAAAACAACTTGAGTTTTGTGAAGAGATTTTTATGCGAGAAATCGAGGTCGATGGGCGTTTTAGTGGAAAAAAATACTGGCACATAAAGAAGGTTGTAGCTTTTGATGAAGCTTTTGTGTAGGAAACGACTAAAATTGGTTATCCAGGCTTAAAAATACCGTTGTGTCTGAAAGCGCCTCTGCAACAATAAGCAATGCCAAAAGAATTTTGATAGTTCCATTAGAAAATACGACATTTTCTAGTATAAATTTACTCACAACGTTTTGATGTATTTGCACTGATTGTGTTGTTTACAGTGGTTTGAAAATTTAATTTTAACAAAAAAATGGGAATTAACACGTGAACATTTTTGGGTGATTTTGATTTTTGACATTCTTTTTTTTTGATTTTACGACTTTTGACGCGAATTGATAAAAAAAGAATAAATGAATAAATGAAGAATAATGAATAGTGCGACTATTTGCGATAAAGCACCATACTCGGCGTCTGAAAAACGATGGTTCAGTAATTTCGAGCATAGTTGTAGTTATCCCCAAGATGAATTACGTAGAAGTCGTCCAAGAACGGCTGTTGTGGCAAAAAACATTGATGCTGTGTGTGATCTATTGGAAGCAGATCGGCATTTGACATGCCGTGAGATGAATCCATCCTTGGGCATTAGTGAGACTAGCATACATTCGATTTTACATAGGCATTTAGGCGTCAGGAAAATTTGTTTGACGGTTACTCGAAAAACGGCTCGTGCCAATTGATGCACGGAAATGCTGAAAAAATACAGCGGGGGTCATCCAAAACACATCTATGGTGATGGTAGAATCATGAATCTACGCTTATGAGCTCGAAACACATCCACTTTTTGCGTCTTTCAAATTGAGAAAAACTCCAAAAAAACAGAAGTTGTCCGCGAACGGAGCACATCCAAGCAAATGGTTGCCAGTTTTTTCAGTCTGTAAATAAAGTTTTTTTTTTTTTTTTTTGTTTTGTGGTCTCTAAAATCGGTCGGAGTTTTCTCATTTTTGTGCTCAAGGTAATTTTTTTCTTTTCTAAACATAAACTTTTCAAAAAGTTTTTTTTAATAAAAGCTTACTTTTTTTAATAACGAATAAATTAAAGCTTTTGAATTGTCAAAAGCACTTAATGTTGTGAAGAAAAAGGGAATCAAGGGCTTAGAGTAAACCACGAGATTTTTCACAAGATAAGATACAATAATTTCCCGCACATTAAGTATGCTCTTTATATTGGCTTCTTTGTGACTTGCTTTAAAGCTTAAATTGCCTGATAAAACAAACTTTGGCGAATGTAAACTTTTTAAAAATAATGAAATCTTATGAAAAACAGTAAAAGTTTGTTTTTTTTGCTTGTCTGCCTGCCTGCCTGACTGCATGGCTATCTTCCTACCAGCCTGGCTGCCTACCTGCCTGCCTGCCTTCCTGTCTGCCTGTCTGCCTGTCGAGCTTATTAATAAAACAAAAACTTTAAAAGTCATTAAAGTGTTAAACTTTTCACTTAACCTTACAAGACATAACGACTACACATAAAAGTAACTCAGTTACTCATTTATAACTCAGAAAGCTCAAGGCCAAGTTTATATTTTACAGTCATGCTTACTTTATTAAACTACCGTTTATGTTTTTGCTTGAATAAATACAAAAGCTGAAATGTTATGCTTGAGCTGGAATTTATTGATTGAACACACACAAACAAACGCAGACTCACACTTTTACACAGAGAGGCAAAACCACACACACATAAGGTGGGCACAATAAGTTTTCACGGCTTAGAAGACATCAAAAGGAAATTAGCACACGTAAATAAAACAAAAGCGGCAAAAAGAAGAAGAAGAAGAAGAAGCATCAGCAAGAAAAGTGGTAAAGATGAGCAATTCAAAGGAAAAGGAATTTCAATTTCCTTCCTTCCTGATATCCTTCCTTCAATGATGGTCGCTTTCGGTTGGCAGCACGTTATCGGGATTTCATGCTTAATTTCATGAGATGTAATGCTGCAACATATGTATTTATTTGTGTATTTTCATGTTTGTGTGAGTGTGTGTGTGTGCTTTCATGTTTATTTGGTATAACACATAATCATATATATTGTGAATAAATAAAATAAACTTTCAAAGTTCAAACAATAACAAAAACCTGACAACACTATATCGAGCATTCAACAAACGACCACACATCAACCAGCCATCACGAACCTTTCAACCAGCTACCGATCAATCAGACAACATCAGCAGCAGCAGCAGCAGCAGCACCCAACCCAATCAAACAACCAACCCAACCACATTCAACCTTGTCCGGTCTTCTTAGCAGTTCTTTTTTCTTCTGTTTTTATTGATTAGGTCAGCAACAAATTCTCGCATTTATATTTACACTAATGAACTTGAGCTGTATCGTTAGAGCGAGACAGCACATAAAAGGGACATTTAAACGCTTACAAACACACCCCCACATTGGCCTTGTTTGACGTTTATAACTCGTTGCTGTTGTGCCTATTGATGCGTAAGTGTGCTTATGTGCCTGCCTGCCTGTGTGAGTGTGCGTCTATTGTATATGTAGTTGTGTTCATAGGTATTTCTATTAATTTTATATTCTTGCTCATTGTGTGTTTGTCTTTTATGTTTGATTTTCATTTCGGTCCTTTATTTATTTATTGTCACAAAATGCAAGAAAAAACATTACTCGCCTCATTCGCTAGCCTTGAGTGCTATGTTGCTTTGTCCTTTGTCCTTGAATGCCAGCACCTTTTTCCTTTTTGTTTTTTTTTGTGCTAAGCAGAAAGCATGTGATTTCTTTGTACCTAATTTATTTGCTATCATTACAGTTGAGCTTGCAGAAAGCATTGTGTTTTTGTTGTTGTTCTGTTTTTGCAATGTCTTGAGATTTATTTAACTTCTCGCATGCAATAAAAAACACTGCAAAGATCATTGCATAGCTTGATGTACTGTGAAGTAGCGTAGCAGTGAGTCGTTGTAAGAAAGTGTGAAGATATCTATAAATATGTATGTGTATTTTCAGGGGTTTCATTGTACTTTAGTGATTTTTAGTGTACTTTGGTGGTTTCTATATGATGAAATAATATGGAACAGTAGGGAATAGTTGAGTGGGGGAAAATAAAATAAAACAGATATTTTTCATATCAAGCGTAAGGACGTACGTAAGGACGTAAGGAGATGCTTTTGGAAGCTCTAGAGCAGTGTCGGCCAAAAAAATACATACACAGTTCTTTCAGTTTTGTAGTAGTGTGCGCCCAAGTGAGAGCAAAGAATCTCTCTTTGGCTTACACTGTGAAAATTTTACTTCGCAGGAGGGTTAAAGAAATTTTTTATTATTAACATTAAGCGGCATTCTAAATGAAAGTGAAAGTTGAAAGTGAATCGAAATTAATGAAATTTCTTATTAGGTAAATAATGTGCAATATTATTTATTGTCTAGGAGCCGCGTTATTAATAATAATTAATAATAACATTAATATTAATATTTTATTAATAATATCAATATGCATATATGTATTTATTATTAATATCAATATTACATATTTATTTGGAAATTAGTCTTTTACTAATAACATTTTACCGACTCCTAATAGTACTAATATTATTTATATTGCATATTACTTCAAAATATAAAACCACTGGTAGCGCACCCTACTTTCTTCTGAAAAATTAAGTTTTCGCTTCCCCAAAACAATTTTTAAAGAAAAAATATGCTAATTCCTACATTTGGTTCAACATTTTTTTTACGTGTAAGCATTTAAAATTACGTAATAAATTGCGCGCATGCGTTGCATAGAAGCGTGGTCTTAACTAGCCAAAAGCGAAACATCGACTGAGCGCTCTTGCTAGGAATAATCGGCAGCGTCGGTGTAAAAGCACGACAGCCAGTTTTATGTCGGTGTAAAAATACGAAGTTTCACGAAGCACGCGTGCATAGGCGTCGGCCGACACTGCTCTAGAGGTACGTGATAAAATAAGCATGGAGCCAATTTAATCCACAATCGTATTTTATGTCAATTTGACACAATTCACAATAGAAAATACTCATTTATTTTCTGGTTTTGATAAAATATTTGGTATAATTTTTTTTTAAATTTTTGATCAAATATGTGTAAAGTTTTGTTTATCGTAAAAAAATATTAATCATAAAAAACCACAACTAGTGAATAATGACTAGTATTAACTAGTGAAAGAGAAGAACTAGCTATACTAGTAAAAAAGAACTAGTTATAACTAGTTAAACTAAACTATTGAAAAAAAGAACTAGTTATAACTAGTGAAGAAGAACTAGTTGGAACTAGTGAAGAAGAACTAGCTGGAACTAGTGAAGAAGAACTAGTCAGAACTAGTGAAGAAGAACTAGTTATAACTATTGAAGTAGAACTAATTACAACAAGTCCAGAATTACAAGTGAGGGCTAGTGAAGAATAATTAGTTATAGTACATAAAAAATGACTAGTTATAACGAAGTAAATAATGAATAGTAACAATAAGTAGAATTAAACTAGTGAAAAAAAGAACTAGTTATAACTAGTGAAGAAGAACTAGTTGGAACTAGTGAAGAAGAACTAGCTGGAACTAGTGAAGAAGAACTAGTCAGAACTAGTGAAGAAGAACTTGTTATAACTATTGAAGTAGAACTAATTACAACAAGTGCAGAATTACCAGTGAGGGCTAGTGAAGAATAATTAGTTATACATAGTACATAAAAAATAACTAGTTATAACGAAGTAAATAATGAATAGTAACAATAAGTAGAATAACTAGTTACAACTAGTGAAGAATAACTTGTGAAAAAGAACTAGTTATAACTAGTGAAGAAAAACTAGTTACAACTAGCCCATAATTACCAGTATAACTAGTAAATAATAACTAGAATAACTAGAATAATTAGTTATACATAGTACATAAAAAATAACTAGTTATAACGAAGTAAATAATGAATAGTAACAATAAGTAGAATAACTAGTTACAACTAGTGAAGAATAACTTGTGAAAAAGAACTAGTTATAACTAGTGAAGAAAAACTAGTTACAACTAGCCCATAATTACCAGTATAACTAGTAAATAATAACTAGTTATTACACGGAAATAATAAATAGTTATAACAAAGTTAATAATGAATATTAAAAATTAGATAAGTAAAGAGTGATTTTTTAAGTGCCTGATAACTTTTTTTTTAAAAAAAACGCATAAAATTTGCAAAATCTCATCGGTTCTTTATTTGAAACGTTAGATTGGTCCATGACATTTACTTTTTGAAGATAATTTCATTTAAATGTTGACCGCGGCTGCGTCTTAGGTGGTCCATTCGGAAAGTCCAATTTTGGGCAACTTTTTCGAGCATTTCGGCCGGAATAGCCCGAATTTCTTCGGAAATGTTGTCTTCCAAAGCTGGAATAGTTGCTGGCTTATTTCTGTAGACTTAAGACTTGACGTAGCCCCACAAAAAATAGTCTAAAGGCGTCAAATCGCATGATCTTGGTGGCCAACTTACCGGTCCATTTCTTGAGATTAATTGTTCTCCGAAGTTTTCCCTCAAAATGGCCATAGAATCGCGAGATGTGTGGCATGTAGCGCCATCTTGTTGAAACCACATGTCAACCAAGTTCAGTTCTTCCATTTTTGGCAACAAAAAGTTTGTTAGCATCGAACGATAGCGATCACCATTCACCGTAACGTTGCGTCCAACAGCATCTTTGAAAAAATACGGTCCAATGATTCCACCAGCGTACAAACCACACCAAACAGTGCATTTTTCGGGATGCATGGCCAGTTCTTGAACGGCTTCTGGTTGCTCTTCACTCCAAATGCGGCAATTTTGCTTATTTACGTAGCCATTCAACCAGAAATGAGCCTCATCGCTGAACAAAATTTGTCGATAAAAAAGCGGATTTTCTGCCAACTTTTCTAGGGCCCATTCACTGAAAATTCGACGTTGTGGCAGATCGTTCGGCTTCAGTTCTTGCACGAGCTGTATTTTATACGGTTTTACACCAAGATCTTTGCGTAAAACCTTCCATGTGGTCGAATAACACAAACCCAATTGCTGCGAACGGCGACGAATCGACATTTCACGGTCTTCAGCAACACTCTCAGAAACAGACGCAATATTCTCTTCTGTACGCACTGTACGCATTCGTGTGGTTGGTTTAATGTCCAATAAAGTAAATTGAGTGCGAAACTTGGTCACAATCGCATTAATTGTTTGCTCACTTGGTCGATTATGTAGACCATAAATCGGACGTAAAGCGCGAAACACATTTCGAACCGAACACTGATTTTGGTAATAAAATTCAATGATTTGCAAGCGTTGCTCGTTAGTAAGTCTATTCATGATGAAATGTCAAAGCATACTGAGCATCTTTCTCTTTGACACCATGTCTGAAATCCCACGTGATCTGTCAAATACTAATGCATGAAAATCATAACCTCAAAAAAATCACCCTTTATAACTTGTTATGACCAGTGGAGAAGAACTAGTTGTAACTAGTGAAGAAATTTGTCCAAAATAACCTGTGTGAACTAGTTAAGGATAATAAAATATAACACAGAAAGAATAACTAGTTCTAACAAAGTCAAAAACAACTAGTTACGACTAGTGAAGAATAACTTGTGAAGAAGAATTTGTTATAACTAGTGAAGAAAAACTAGTAACAACTAGTCCAGAACTACCAGTGATGACTAGTAAAGAATAACTAGTTGCTACACGGAAAGAATAACTAGTGTTAACAAAGTAAATAATGAGCAGTAACAATTAGTTAAAAATACCTAGTTACGACTAGTGAAGAATGACTTGTTACGGCACGGAAAGAAAAATTTGTTACAAGAACTTAAGAATGTTTAGTAACAGTAAGTAAAGAATTACTAGATATTAAGAGTTAAGAAAAACTATTAACGACTAGTTAATAATAACTCGTGATTGCACGCAAAGAATAACTAGTTACAACAAGTTAAGAATGATTAGTTACTATTAGTAAAGAATAACTGGAAGAAACTAGTTAAGAACAACTATTAACGACTAGTTAAGAATAACCAGTGACTACTGGTAGTGCAACTAGAATGACAACTTAAAGCTGGTTAAGAAAAACTTGTAACCACTAGTCCAGAATTAAATAAATTGAAAAATTTCCGAAAAAATTTGCTCCCGAAATCACGACGCCACCCTCTCTGCTATGGTACCGGCTCAAATAAACTTCTTTCCTGATATCATGGAAATAGTATTGATACCCATCCGGGCTATCTAAATTAAATTTTTTTTCATCAGCAAAAACAACAAGGCTCTCAAACATTCACTCTCGTATATTTTTTCACATCCCAACTCATAACAACTTTCACAAATTGGAGTCGTTGCTTTTTACGGACTGAATCTAATGGCGACTTTTTTTTCTAATTGTAAGCGTTTCAAGTTTTTTGCTTGTCGAATCACCCAACGAACTGTTGAAACACTGACTTGTACATTGGCTTGCAGCATCATTTTAGGAACGGTAAGTGTAGAACTCGATGCTATGGTGATGATTTTCGCTTGTCTCTCGATGTCAATACTCCAGAAGTTCTGCCTTTGTAATATTTTCCATAGCAATTGGGATTATTCAAATAACGGTCAACTGTTTTGAAACTTCGACCAATTATTTTTACAATGACGCGGTTTGAAAGCTCTTCACTACGGTAGAAATTGTTAATAGTTAAATTTTTTTTCTTTTCCCATTTTCGTGTAAATAAACTCAAAAACACTTGATTAAAAAACAAATCTAAACTAAACTTGCGAACTATACTTTTGAAATCCACAGAACTGTCTGATTATGTAAAATTTCCATGAAGTAAAATGATATTTATTATGATTTATTATAATTCTTCATCATTGAGGCTTCCCTATCAAAGTTTAAATTAAACATGGCAACTCTATTGAAAAGTAACTCAACTCATGTGACGTTATTTCATAGGATAAGTAGTTTTAAAGCAGTGTCGGGCAGTGTGGAATATTATCGAATTTAAGATGTCTTTTTCCAACAAAAAATTCAACCCTAGATGAAGAAGCCTGCAACGAATTATTTGAGAAATATTCCACGATTTTCCATGACGATTCTTTCGAAGTATGGATCAATGAAGTGAACGTTTGGCCAAGACGGATTTTTGATAAAAATATCAACAGCCCTATCGAAGCTCTTGTCATCTGCTTTTCCAAATGTTCACCAAATCTTGCTGGTAATGGCTACGTTACCAGTAACGACATCATCGAACGAACGTTCTTTTTCAACATTATGCCGGTAAAAAAATTACTTGCGTTCTACTATGAGCGAAAATCGGCTGAACGGATTGGCTGCACTTAATATTCATCGGGACGTTGAAGTTCGTGTAGATGCAGTATTGGACAATTTTTTTTCTGTACCCCGACGTATTCATTTATTGAGGGAATAGTTTTGTATAGAGTATTTGTATTTACTCGGAATACTAATAAATAATCTGAAAATGTATAACAGAAATCTTAGAGATTTATATCCAATATATAATATTTTCTGTACATCCATTTTTTTATAGTTTTCTTTGTACTTAGAATTCCTTATTTTTTAGTCAAAACCCCCCTCCAGGACCCTGCGCATGGGCCTGCTCGCATCAACTCGAAGTTGGTACAGTAGACGCTCGTAACTTAGAACCACTTTGTTCCTGGGGTAGTTATAATTTTCGAGATGTTTTAATTTCCAACGGTTTTTTTTTTAAAATAAAAAGTAACATAAAAGTGCATCTTCGCTTAGAAAATTGGCTTTGGCTTACATTTTTTTATTTAAATTCACATAAAAGAAACACAAAACACACCGATACATTAAAATTCATCACAGTTTAAAGAAAAAAAAAAATATTTCAAAAACAAAATTGTGCTCGCTCAATTCAAACATATCCCAGCAGTTATTTTGGAGTCAATTGAAAAAGTGAACTTGTTCATTTCTAGCGCAATTCGCAGTAGCTCTGAAAAAGTACAAAAGGCGTTCAGTGTAGAACAGTTATCTTTGCTTTTGTTTTCAAAAGTACTGCTGACAAAACTAAACGCGTTCTGGCTACTTTTTAAAATTTGCTGCGCACAAAAAAAAAAATAAAAAAAAATGTTTATAGACAAAATGTTTTCTGGATTGTGGATGGAAAAGATGGTACAAATGAGATCTTTAGAACCTTTCCGTTGCACTAAATTCTTACACTTTTGATATGTTCACTTTAAAACTAGTTAAGAAATAACCACTTTCAGGCTACTGCGAAAGCGACCAGTTTAAAAATGTTCCTAAAGCAACTAGTTCAAATATAGGGAAAAAGGAGTGTTTCTGGGGACAATTGTCTTTTCCTATGACATCAACCCGCAAAAAGCGTCAGTTCGTTCAATGTTAAAGGGTATTGTAGTGGAACTAGTACTGGTCCTTTTTGGAACTAGTTCAAAACTATTTCAAATTTGGTCCACTTTTCTGCTGGGATTGTTCTCTCTTATTCAGTCGTTGAGTAGACATTAAGAGCGTCGTTGAAGAGAGATATGACGGAATATTCATACGAAAAATTTTATATGATATGACGACTATGCAATTTTTCAGTATTAAAAGCAAACAATACTGTGGCGTCCGTAGCGTAGTTGGTTAAAGTGCGTGGCCGCTATGTCAAAGAACTTGGAGACCCAGGTTTGAACCCCAGCAGCGACAGAAAATTATTTGAATTAAAATAATTTTTTTGTACGGCCCCACCTCTCTGCAGACAATGGCAAACCTCAGAGAGTAATCAAAATGCCATGTAAAGCTTCTTGAGAACGAGAACATTACGTTCATCGCCGTTCGGAGTCGGCGTTAAGCATGTAGGTCCGGTTCTCGGTCAATTGTGTACAAACTTAATAACACGCACAACGCAATTGATCATAAGAAGCTAGGTCAAAGTCCTTTCAAGGGCTGAAATGGCCAGTTATTTATTTTTTTTTTTTATAAAAGCAAACAAAAAAAAAAATCGTGTCATGTTTTGAAAACGCTAGTTCAAATTTCCGAAGGATTCGAATTTCCGAGAGTTCTAATTTTCGAGCGTCTACTGTATTGATTGACACAATATTACTAAGAACAAATATGCTTCCATTTAACAGCAGTGCCCTATAGAAAATTTAGTTTTTCAATACGATAATGCCTCAGTTCATAAAAGTAATGTGACTCGCTCCTGGCTGGAAACAAATAATGTTGAGATTTAGCAATGGCCAGCCTGTTCTCCGGGCCTAAAAAATAAAATGTACACTTCTCTGTCAACTCTGTGGCGAAATCATTATTTAAAAAATTTTCATTACTAAAATATTTTCATTACATTTTAAATATCTCATTAATTTCATTCACCGCTTTAATTTTAAAACTTGTCAATATTTGAATTAGTTACGGCAACACTGAAATTTTAATTGAGTGGCAACACTTGTTTTTTTGTATACTTACTTCATTTTATCATTATCTACTTTATCGTCGAAATAGAAAGACGCCATTTTCGCTACCTTAATATTTTAATGAAATAAATTATATTCATTATTTAAATTGATTTCTTTTCATTTACAAACACGTCCAAAACTCTATAAAAACGTTAATGTGTAAAGTTCAGCTATTTTTTTGAATTGAGTTTTATAATTTCATTAGTGATTAGTGTTTATATCGTTCGCGATAGCTGAGATTGTTGACATCCATCCGCATACTGTGAAAAATTTCTTGCATTCACTTGAGAGCATACACTGCCCTCAACAAATTTTTTTTATAAAAAAAAAAACATTGCCAAGCGCTTGCAATAAGCGAAAGAATATATTTATCAGACTAATGACTTTTGGGACAAGGTTATTTTCACAGATGAATCCAAATTTAATTTATTTGGATGTGATGAAAAAAGGGTGAAGCATAAAAATTTTAAAATTTTATCAAAACCATAAAGCATGGCTGTGGTAGTGTCATGGTGTGGAGAGCATCGGAAAATTGCATCGGAAATCTAGTTTTTGAAGAAGAGACTATAAATAAAATGGACTATTTAAAAATTTTAAAAGAAAATTTAGCGCAGTCAGCTGCGCAATAAGATATTTATGATCTTTTATTGCCTTGTCAAGGATAACGACTCTAAGCATTCGTCGGTAATAGTAAGGGAATGGCTTCTATACAACATAAAAAAAATGCTTCCACATCCTCCCCAGAGTATCTCAACCCAATAAAGCACCTGTAGGCATACATCCAAAAGAATTGCGAATGTGTCATTCAGGATATATAGAAGAATATAGGTTACCAATAACTTAGATTATCCATGAACAGAAGATTTCTAGTCATGCTAGATGCCAAAGGTGGGCACACAAAGTGCTAGTTTGCATACAATTATTGATTTTTAAACACATTCCAAAAAGTAAACTTAACGTCATTACTGTTAATAAAACAATATATGTTTTGAAAAAACTTTTTAAGCTGATTATTTTCATATGATAATTTAAACTACAGTTTGGCTTTTCCCCCATGACTCTTGGGAGATGGAAATGTCTTAAAATGTAGGTGCGGCTATAGTTTTGGAGCGCAGTGTATATTTAAATCGTGTCTGATTATGATTCTCAGAATATTTCTCTTTTATCGATAAAAAATTTCAACAAGGAAAAAAACCAGTTTAAACCATTTGGACAGAATTAAAAATTTCGCCATATTCGAGCTATTTAACTCTAGTTAAATAGCCCAATTCGATTACGTCGTTTCGAAGAAGGTTAACGATTTAGGATTCAATATCCCGAACTAAAGTCGAAATTGTTAATTTAAAAAAAAAAAGTAAAGTTCCATTGGCATTTGAAATTTCAAAATCCTAGAAGCAATGTAGTCGACTTTACGGTATAAAACATTGCACAACTGCACTAAGTTGGCGTTTTTCAAATGCTCGCGTGTCTTGGAGCAGCTGTTGAAAAATGTTGCAATGCATATAAAAACGACAAATACGATTAGCAAGCAGTAGGCGGTGATAAAACTTGTGTTAAAGTGTGGCATACTTCTAGGCGAAGAAAAAAAAAAAAAAGAAAAAAAGCTAAATTATTCTATACCAAAGAAAACACGTATTTTCCGTTCATGCATTTCAAGATCTTTGTGGTGCAGTCGTGTAATGAAAATACAGTAGAAGAAAATAGAGGAAATTTTTATTACTGACAGCAAATTAGATTCAACTTGAGTAGAGGAGGAAATAAATATTGCATAGCTTTTGGTGCACATGCTTGGGCATAAATTACAAGAATACCATGTTAGACCATGTAAGGCCATGTCATTGTAACTCTATAAATTTGTAAAATTTAGTGAAATGAATGCTTAAATAAATGCAAGCTCATCAAGTGCCGAAGAAAGCTCGGCAGTGCCAATGTTTGCATTAAGCATCATGCATGAGCATTTCTCAGAACTTTGATGACCGCCCACAAGTAGGCAATCAAATGTGAATGTCTTCGAACAGCTGTACAGAGAGTATGTGACACTTTTTGCAGTTGTTATATGCTTACTTTTGTTGCTTGCAAACTTGCAACAAATGCTGTTTTCTACTAAACTGTGCTCTACATTTTGCTAAGATGCACAAAGAATGCCACCAAAATCTGTGGTATTACGCTAAGCTTGTTGCTGCAACAACAAATAACGTCAACCTGCGGGCTTTGTTTTCCTCTCGCAAGCTGCATTTTGTTTAAAGTTCACTTTGTGCTTTACCAATTGTACTATCTGGTGAAATTAAATGGCTTAAGCTCTTAGAAGCTTTTGGCTAAGCATTTAAATGCTGAGCTTATATTTTTTTTTTCTTAATTTTTTTCTTTTTATTTTGGGTTTTTTTGTGCGTATCACCCACATGTAAATAACAACTTGTAAATCTTTTGAAATCCACGCCACATTAAAAGGGGTCAGGCAGCTGTTGGCTTGTTTGTATGTTAGTAGCCACTAAAATTTGGCGACAAAGTGTTTGTTTGTCAATTTCTCTAAGTCTTATGCGCAGGCAAAAAAGTGCAACTGTTCAGGTGACGCTTGGCAACAGTCAGACTTTGTTGCATGCAACATGAGGAAAAGTGTCGCTTTTTACTGCTTATGCTGCATATTTGACAAAAAAGTTTTTGTCTTGTATCTCTTTTATTGTTTTATAAACTTTCACTATGCAAGAGCTTTTAGTTTGAGGAAATGTTTTTGTTTTCATACAAATAATACAAAAGTTGTTATATTTTTTATATAAACTGTCAAAAGTATTAGACTTCAGCTTGGCTGGCATGTCTACTTAAGATGTCGCATAGCTTTTTTCTTTGCCAAAGTTAGGCATGTGAAATTGTTTTTTAAACATGAAAGTTGCTTGGTTTTTTTATCTATTCTTGTGTAAAACTTTTCGGAGATAGTCAAGCAATATTTTTCGTTTATATTTGAAAACTTTTAAAGTGCAGTTCAAGTGCACTTAAAGCAAAAAGTAAGCTTTTAAAAATTACTTTATTTTCTACAATAGCAGCTATTGTGTCGCGTTTATTGTCAGAGGATAATACCGAAAGCTTTATGCTCTATTTTAAACACGAAAGCTTTTGCTGTTTGGACGTAAAGTTTCAGATTTTTCACATTTTATGAAAATATTAATTTTTACTGAAAAATATTACTTTATTTAAGTGGTGAGCTTTTAGCTTTCATTGACATTTAAATTTCGTGCAATGAAACAATTCAACTTGAATTTATTTCTCCACAATTTTAAAATTTTTTTGATATATTTTTACAATTCTTAATTCAGACAACTTGGATAGAGCTTTTTTTGAACAATTCAAAATAATTAAAATATTATTAAAAGCTTTACTTCGAAAATTTTTGTATTGGGATTTAAGTAATATGACTTGTCCTAAAGTTATTTAATTTATTAAATTATTATTTTTTTTTTTTTTTTTTTTTTTTTTTTTTTTTGTTTTAAAGCAAGATTTCAGGTGTTAAGCCTATTCAGTCAAGTTGGCCTTGGTTCGAAATGGGGTGATATATTAGTGGATAGAAGGGGCAATGAAGTGAAATATGTGTAGGAGTGTGGAAGGAAGCTGGTGAAATATGTGAATTAGATTATTTGGCAAGTGTTTTGCATTTACTTCAGTCAATTTTTGTTACAAGGCACAAATCACCCACAACTAAACTTCTCTCCCTCCAACTACAACTTTTAGTTTTCAATTCAGTTGAATAGAAATGAGTAAAGAAATGCAGAAACGTTAAGCGTAGGGCCATGACCTGGCTTGAATTCGAACTTGGATACCCATGGTGGCAGTCAAACGGGCTACCAACTCGCCCAAATTTTTATTAAAAATTTGAAATAAATGTGACTTATTCACAATAGAGCTTTGATTCCGAAGAAAGACAACAAATTAGTCTCAAAAGCTTTAAAATTTTATATCCATTTTTTTGAGATAAATATGCTTTCGAGCCCATATCGTCAGAGAACTGGATGTGTTGGATATAAATACATTTCAAAGTCGAAAATTTAAGAAAAATTAAAGAAAAATTTCAAAATATTTTTGGATAGCTGCAAGAATATTTTTTTTTTGTGTATATTTTTGAGAATAAAAAAACCTTGATCCATTCATAATGAATATGTGCCAAGTATACACGCAAATAAAAAAAACGTTTATCGCCAGTTTGCCGCAAACGAACTTCGTTTGTCGTGCTTGAAATCGTTATTTGCAAACGTTTCAACAGTTGTCATAATAACAGTTCAGTTCGAGAAACGCGTCATATAGTTGCAGGAAATTAATTTCGTTTGTCATAAACGCGAGTGATTTTTAAATTGCAGCAATTGAAAACTTCGTTATCAATTGAAACTTTCCCAACTGAAAATTTTGTTTATTTTTCCCTTCGTTGTATAAACATAACGCTTATAGTTCAGAGTTACTTTTTGAACAAATTGTTACTATATAAGGAAATTGGTAGTTTGCTTAATACGCGGACGGAGATAGCAACGGAGGTGCAATCCATAAGAAGACGGACGGACATAAAGAGAAAGATTATTAATATAATAAATAATAATGACCGAAATAGCTTGCGGTATATATAAGATATATTTTTAAGTTGTGACAACTGAATATTCGTTAGCAGCAAATACAGCTCGCAAACGAAGTATAGTCGGTGAATTTTTCAGTTGTGGTAAACGAAAAATTTCTTTGCGTGTAAGATTAAAGTTGCAAATAAATTTATATTTTCAAATCTATTTATAATATAATAAAGCTTTATTCACTTCATTTACTTGCGATAACTTCTTTGTAATACCGTGGTCAAGAATGATAGAAACAAGATTACACATTCCGCAACTGAGAGAGAGAGAGCATGACGTCACAAGCGATATTATCAGACTTTTGAATAATTTTACTTTGGGGCCCACCTCTAAATATTTTTTTTCTTATTTTTATAATATGTATATGGACCTCCTCAACCTACTAGTGCAACAAAATTTTGTCGGTCGCGAATGGTTAAGGAGATAAAAATCATAAATTTAAAAAAATTCATATTTTTCGTATACGAAAAAATTCATATTTTTATACAGAAGAGTAGATATTTTAACTTTGTAGGTGGCGTCCATGGCGTAGTGGGTAAAGTGCGTGGCCTCTATGTCAACGAATCTGGAGACCCGGATTCTAACCCCAGCAGCGACAGAAAATTATTTGAATTAAAATAATTTTTCTGTACGGCCGCCACCTCTCTGCAAACAATTGCAAACCTCAGAGAGTAATCAAAATGCCATGTAAAGCTTCTTGAGAACAAGAACATTCCGTTCATCGCCGTTTGGAGTCGGCGTTAAACCTGTTGGTCCGGTTCTCGGTCAATTCTGTACAAACTTAATAACACGCACAACACAATTGATCATAAGAAGCTAGATCAAAGTCCTTTCAAGGGTTGAAATGACCAGTTATTTATTTTATTTTTTTTTAAAGATATTTTTACTTTACTTTTCCGAAGGAATTTATTTTCATTTTCGTCAACTTGCCTAAGCAATCGCACATTTGCATACGTTGTTGTCGAGTAAAAGTAATGTGTACTCAATTGAGAAAGAGAGCATTAGATAACGGTACTGCGGAGCGTATCTAATGCACTCAATTGAGAAAGAGAGCATTAATTAACGGTACTGCACAGAAAATAAAAGAATTGATTTATTACCTAAACTAGTTTAGCTAATGTGAAAGTTTCTATTTCACCTAATCTTTTCAACAACTTTTCTACTTACACAGTTAATTTAACAATCATGCATTAGGTAATTCACCTAATTCAAATTAGTTAATTCAACTAAAATTCTGCAAAACGCAAAAGTAAAGAGCACAGCGTTCTCCTATAAAAAACATAAATAAAAACAAAGTGAGAAAATTTTACAAAAAGTAAAGCCTCATTGCGAGAATTGAACTCGGGCCGCTTGCGTTCAAGTCAAACGCTTTACCGCTGTGCTGTTACGCCGTTTGATAATTTGTGAACAAAATGTATATAAAAATATGAGGTCCACAACTCTGAAATTATGGGCATCTACAGCAATTTGATTAATTGGTATGTAGCGTAAATTCCTGTATTGGAAATTTAGCTCAATAGATAAGGCGTTGATTGTTGAAATCTTGAGATCACAGGTTCGAATCTCAGCGGTGGCAAAGAAATTTTTCAGTCATTTAAACAATGTATATATCTCTCTCATTCTATCTACTATAAAACAAATCTTTCTTCTCTATCATGTGACGAAATGAAGTAAAGTCACCTAAGGAAAGTTTCACTTCAAAATAGAAATTGCAAAACAAAAAACATATTTTTTGCATATTTTTTGCACGGCATTCCCACTCTTAAGTGGGAATTCTATCTAAATAATTAGATGATTTTTCTACACTTAGTAGGTGGCTTGCCTAATCTGAAGTGGTCATAGTTTAAAAAAAATTAGCTAATTCTTCTAATAAATTATGTGTCTTATCTATTTTATGGTTGAAGGTACACCTAAATATTTAGGTTTTTTTAGCTACTCTCGCAGTTAAACTACCCATTATAATTGCATATAATTAACATTTAGAAATTGGTAGCGCACCTAATCAAATTCGTTGACTGAAAATCACCGGATTACTTTAGCTGAATTGACTACATTTTTAGGTAAAAGTTCTACTCTTTTTTTTCTGTGTGCGGAACGCGTAATCTTGTTTCTATCATTCTTCTGCCGTAGTTATGCTCAGTGTTGCCAGAGAGACGAACTGAAATCTACCACTATTTGGGCAAAAATTTACCACTTTCGGAGAAAATTTACCTTTTCCCAAAATAAAAATAAAATAAAAAATTTTTAAATGTTATAATTTTTTTTGTTAGTATACATATATTTATCTCTCATCAATAAGCTAACCGTCAACTCTTGACGTGTATAAACTATTTTGTTTCGCTATTTTTGAATTAAATTCATTTGTTGCTTTTACCCCTTCTACATTGGTTCTCTTTTGAACCCAAAAAGTTGCCGATACAACACAAGCTTACCGTTGATTTTTTCCCCCTTCTCAGCCAATTCGCCGCAATTAGCCAACAAATTCGAAAAATCGCTTTCAATTATTGACCAATGTAAAAGGGGTCTTTGTTCAGCAACTAAAGATGGATAAGAGCCTGAACAGAATCAAAAATCGTTGCGGCCGCCGATCTTTGTTGTTGGAAAATACATGCAAAATGTAGAAAAAAACGCAGCTCTTTTTCCGCAACGACAGAGCCCGAACAGAACCAAAGCGGCTGTCGGTTGTCGGATGCGCTGTGCAACAAAATACATGAAAATATATGCAGCCGCCAAAAATTAAATGGCCGTAGAAATCCGCGACGGAAAAACGACAGAATAGAATCAATTCTATTTCTTCTCCGACGGCTGGCGGATCTCTCTTTGAGTTTCGTAAGTGTTGCCATATTTTAGCTAAGAATTGGCTGTGTTCAGTGCTATTTGCTTAGTTTTTACCATGAGCTGACGTTTTGTTTTGTGTGTGTGTGTTGCATTCCATGAGCTAACATTTGGTTTTGTGTGTGTGTGTGTTGAATTTGTACCATTTACACAACGAAAAGCAACGCTGATCCGACAACCGACCACCGCTCCTATTCTGGACGTATTCTCAGCGGATTTCTCCGAGAGAGGTCCGCCAACCGACCGCCGCTTTGGTTCTGTTCGGGCTCACAAATCGCACAATTAGAGCCCGAACAGAACCAAAGCGGCTGTCGGTTGTCGGATGCGCTGTGCAACAAAATACATGAAAATATATGCAGCCGCCAAAAATTAAATGGCCGTAGAAATCCACGACGGAAAAACGCCAGAATAGTATCAATTCTATTTTTTCTCCGACGGCTGGCGGATCTCTCTTTGAGTGGCGTCAGTGTTGCCATATTTTAGCTAAGAATTGGTTGTGTTCAGTGCTATTTGCTTAGTTTTTACCATGAGCTGACGTTTTGTTTTGTGTGTGTGTGTTGCATTTCATGAGCTGACATTTCGTTTTGTGTGTGTTGAATTTGTACCATTTACACAACGAAAAGCAACGCTGATCCGACAACCGACAACCGCTCCTATTCTGGACGTGTTCTCAGCGGATTTCTCCGAGAGAGGTCCGCCAAGCGACAACCGCTTTGGTTCTGTTCGGGCTCTTAGAATCTATTCTATTTCTTCTCTTGCGACCGACGATTCTCTCTCTGAGTGCCATTAGTGTTGCCATATTTTTGCTAAGAATTTTCTGTGTTTAATGAAATTTGCTTAGTTTTTTTCTTATTTTCTGACATTTCTTGTTTGTGTGTGTTGTATTCACACAATTGAAGAGACCAATACATTGAAATAATATGAAAAAAAGAAATAAAAAATACTAAATAAAAGCAACTTTGAATCGTCAGTCGCAATCGTTTCATTCTGGACGTGTTCCCTGCGATCGACGACCAGAGAGGATCGGCGGTCGCAACGATATTTGATTCTGTTCGAGCTCTAATTCAGATTTTTGTTTATTACATAGGATGATTCACAAGAATATTAAACTACTTGTAAGTATGTTCAGTGAGGTAACAGTACTGCCAATAACTCGAAAAATTAACAAGTCTAAAAAAATTATTATTTCCGCAAAATTTACCACTTTTGGTCAAAAATTACATTTTTTACCTCTGCCCAAAAAATTAGTCAAAATTACCTCAAATAGGTAAATTTACCTCAATCTGGCAACACTGGTTATGCTAGGCAAACATGTTTGGTGAGCTTTTTTGTTGTTAGTGTTTAAAGCAGTGATGCTCAAACGCACACAACTAAACTTGATTGGATGTGTGTGTAACACTTAAAGCTTCTCACTGAAAGAAATCTAATGTTAAAGCAATTTGAAAGCTTTCCGAAAGCTTTATGTTCATAAATAGAATTAAATCGACGCAAATCGAAAAACTATGAAATTATTTGTAATAGATTATTTGCTTATAATATATTTCATATTATATTGTTTTTGGATTTTTTATTATTATATATGAATATATATCGTATGGGTATATTTTGAATACTTTGAATATGTGCAGTGCCCTTGTTTGCTTCTTATAATGTTAATATTTCTGGAAAAAATATTAAAATTAAGACGGGGTCAAATAACATGAAAACGATATGACTTTTTCAATTATAGGCGACAATATGATTCAGTTTATCAGAATTTGAATTGACTAATTATAGGTCTACAAATGCTGAAACAAGTATGTTGGTGAAGAGGCGATCTTATTCTTCGAATTGAAAAAATATTCAATTTTATTTTTAAGTCCTTTGCGGCAAGCAAGTAAACACTTTCATCTAAAAGAAAATTTGGAAAGAGTAAAAACCTTGTATTTAGGCAAACATTAAATTTATGAATTGCACTAACCTTATTTTTCATCCCAATTTTTTTTATTTTGCATTTACAAGTTCTTTTTTGCTGACAGCTATTTCTTAATTGAAAACAGCAAAAGTGTGCTGAATTATTTACATATATTAAATATACATACGTAAATAGCAACATTTTTCGGTATTAACTAAAAACAAAATAAATATAAAATTGCATACAATCATCGCTTACATTACAAAGTATTGCGTTTCCGAAGAATCATAGTTAACTGAACTGTGCTTTGCTTCTTAATGTTTTCTTTTCGGTGTACAAAAATTGCGTAATTATAATCAAATTAAGCGAACAAAGTGACGTGACCCTTTCTGCTTGGAGTCTGCCTGCAGACTGAAAGCTTTTTAGCAGCGCAAAATTTTATATACCTATACGTTGCAGAAAAAGCTGTTAGCTCTCGAGCTAATTTTGATCGACACTGGTTTAAAGCACAAAATGAGAAATAAGTTTTTCTCTCCTGCTTATTATCTCGCCCTCACGTCAAACACTTTTGCTTGCTGTTTGAAAATAGCAAACAAACATTTCAGAATCGTTGAACTTCCGTCAAGAAATTATTTTTAATGCAACATTTGTTTAAATAAACATTGGAGCAGAAGAGAGTAACTACAAAAAAGCTCACCAAACGATTCATATAACCTGTTCATGAGTGCATTCATGTAACACAAATTCTTTGCAAGAATTCTAGTTCTTAAGTGCAAAGCATATTTTTGCTGTGTTGAAGTGATTAACATGAAGAGCTTTTGAATGAGTTTGTACAATATTATATAGAGCCGATGCTATAAGTGCTATAGTTAAAGCTTATTTCTGCAGTGTTGGGGTGATTTACGTAAAGAGCTTTTGAATGAATTTGTACGATTTTATATAGAGCTGATGTTATAGTTTTTTTTCGATTTCAAAATAATCTTCCTTTTTTATTTTTGCTGTTTTTAACACCATGACTCACATTTGTTTTTAACAGAGCTTTAGTTATATTGCAAATTGCGTTCGCAATTAAACAGATTAAATACTTCAGTTAATACCCAACTGAAATTTTGTAATAAATAAATAAGACTATTTTCATCAGAACTTGAGTGAAGAACTTTACACAATACAAAATTAAGCTTGCCACTTTTTAATCCCTTTAAGTTGTAAGTGATAAGCTTTTGTTTTTCCATCGCAGAAATCTTGCGAGCATCTTCTTCAATCCAATTTATAAAAATAATTCATACTTATCTCAGAAAAAATATTCAAGAGATTTGTTAATAACCGTCTTAAGATTAAAAGCTTTTCTTAAAATAAAACCTTTCGAAAATTTGCTTCATTCGTTGGTTTCAATTAAACTTATTTTATAAAATATGCATCGTAGGTGTACCAAGTTTTTTTTTGTAAAGGTGCAGATTATTTTTTTGTATATATTTGAATGTTTAGACCTGACTGGTGACTTAAAATAGCATTATATGTTACCTTAATTATTACTAAAATAATATTTTTTTTTTGTTTTGATATAGCATAACTTTTGCAAACACCTCAATACATACCAATTATTTCAATAAGTCAAATATATAAAGCTTAATATTATATTCCATGTATAAATGTATGTGTGCCAACAAGTAAAAACTGTTACATATACGAGTACTAATACAAACGAGTACAGTAAGCAACAATGAACGTCAACAGCAAATGTCAATACATATGAATAAATTTCAATAACTAATTCAACAAAAAAAGATTTTATTTATGTTTATGATTGACTTTTTGTTTTATATAACTGTATACGAATACAATAAAAAAAGGCTTACAAACACAAATCACACAAAGCTTAACGCCTTCTCGTATTGACGTTGTTACATTGACTAAAGCTTTTTTGTTGTTATTTTTATTTTAGTTCATTTATTTAATGTACCCAAAGCTTACTTGATTGTAGGATTTAAAAATATTTGTACACTCGCTTAAAAGCTTTTGGAATTTTTTAACTTATTTTTGAACACACAGTAGAATAATAACAAAAAAGCTTTTTTATTTACTTAAACACTGTACGATATAAAAAGTAAACGCAATTTTTTCAATGCTTAACAGGAAGCACAACAACTTTCGGAAATCAACAAACACACAAAATAACTAAACATGTTTAAAAGTTTAAAGTTGCTTTTTATTTGGAAAAAAAATATTAAAAGTTTATTATTAAAAGTTTTATCTTTTATGTGGAGTTTAATTGTTTGTTTTAGTTTAAATGATGTGACGATGCTGAAACATCTATAAACAGTTGAAGCTTTCAAATTAATGGTTTTTAATGAAGCGTGCTTATTTTATTAGTAGAAAATAAAATTTTACTGAAATGAACAAGATTTATATATTTCAGAGCTTTATAGATTTCATTTAAATAAATTTTTTAATTTTTGCATAAAAAAGCTTGTGCTACACTAAATTTGATTGTTTAAGTGAAGAACAACTTCATGTTAAAAAAGGTGCTATTGTGATATGAAAACTTTTGAAAGCTTTTATTTGGGTAAAGTCATCCTTAAGAAGACAATTACAAACAGAATTTTTTGTGTATTGTTTATAATTTTGATTTAGTTTTTACACCGTGAGTTATGCAGCTTTGCAAATGACTAGACGTTTGAGGCCGAGCAATTTAAAAAATAATTTAAACGATTCAACAAAAATTGCAAAGCTAAGCTAATAAGCTCATAATTCTGCATGATTTTTTGGATTATTTACTAAAGAAAAGGATTTATTGTTCTTGTGTAAAGAAAGAAAATATATTCTTTGGGTAAGAAAACCTTTTATCTATCAGTTGTTATTGATTTTGAAGTGTTATTTGGCTATATACACAATAGAGACTTAAGAAAATGTCGAAAAGGTTCTAAAATTAGTTTTCTGCTTGTAACAAATTCGGCGCTTTCGAAAACCCTCAAAAGCCTTTGAAAGATTTCAACAGTATTTTAATATTTAAATGCACATTTTGCTGGTTTTTATGCAATTAACGCAAAAGAAAAGCTTTAATTTTCTTCTTTAAGCTATTTATTTGCTAAAATATAATTGGTTTCGAAACGTGATCTGTCAATATAACAAGCAGTAACAAAACGAAGTGCATAAAATGTGGAAAATGCTCTAAAATAAGTTTCTTGCTTTCAACAAAGTCAGAACTCCCAAAAGCTTTAAAAGGCTTTTAAGAGCTTTCAAAGGCTTTTGCAATATTTTAACAAAATATAGTAAAAGTTTTACTAGAAAGTAAGCTTTAAGTATTTTTTCCTGGTTTTTGTGCTAAAATTCAAATCAAAGCTCTAATTTTCTTCTCTGAGCAATTAACGCTTAACAAAATACCGTTTTTGAAGTACAATTTGTTTATATGCCAAGCAGGGGCAAGGGACTGTTAAGAATATGTTGAAAATGCTTAGATATTAGTTTTTTGCTTGCAAAATTTTTAGAACTTTCAAAAGCTTTGGAAAGCTTAAAAAAGCTCCCGAAAGCTTTTTAGAGCTTTTACATATTTTTACAAGATTTCATCAGTATTTAATGAAATATGCACTTAAAAGTGGTTTTTGTGCATCTTTTCCTGCTTTTTAGAGCTTTTAGGGAATTTTACAAGATTTCAACAGTATTAAATGAAATCTGCACTTAAAAGTGAACTTTTTGCATCTTTTGCTGGTTTTTATGCATAAAAGTAAAATGAAAATTTGCATGTGTTCTCTAAACTATTTGTTTGTGAAAAATATTCATGAATTTATTAAATATGAAGCAATTAATTCATTAAAAAAATACCGTTTTTGAAATGTTATTCGTTTATATGCCAAGCAGAGACAAGGTACTGTTAAGAATGTGTTGAAAATGCTTAGAAATTATTTTTTTGCTTGCAAAATTTTTAGAACTTTCAAAAGCTTTGGAAAGCTTAAAAAAGCTCCCGAAAGCTTTTTAGAGCTTTTAAATATTTTTACAAGATTTCATCAGTATTTAATGAAATATGCACTTAAAAGTGGTCTTTGTGCATCTTTTCCTGCTTTTTAGAGCTTTTAGGGAATTTTACAAGATTTCAACAGTATTAAATGAAATCTGCACTTAAAAGTGAACTTTTTGCATCTTTTGCTGGTTTTTATGCAAAAAAGTAAAATGAAAATTTGCATGTGATCTCTAAACTATTTGTTTGTGAAAAATATTCATTAATTTATTAAATATTAATTAATTCATTAAAAAAATACCGTTTTTGAAATTTTATTCGTTTATATGCCAAGCAGAGACAAGGTACTGTTAAGAATGTGTTGAAAATGCTCAGAAATTAGTTTTTTACTTGCAAAAATGTTAGAACTTTCAAAAGGTTTGATAAGCTCAAAAAAGCTCCCAAAAGCTATTTGTTTATATGTCAAGCAGAGACAAGGGACTGTTCAGAATGTGTTGAAAATTTTTAGAAATTAGTTTTTTGCTTGCACCAATGTTTGAACTTTCAAAAGCTTTGAAAAGCTCAAAAAATCTCCCGAAAGCTTTTTAGAGCTTTCACAGAATTTTACAAGATTTCAACAGTATTTAATGAAATCTGCACTTAAAAGTGAGATTTTTGCATCTTTTGCTGGTTTTTATGCTATAAAAGTAAAATGAAATTTTGCATGTGTTCTCTTAACTATTTGTTTGTTGAAAAACTACCCATAAAAATTAAAATTATGATTTATAATTTAATTTCCAATTAATGAATGGTCAAAGCTTGGAATAGAAAAGCTTATTTTTTTATACTCGGTGCGGAAAGCGTTCTACTTAAACATGAAAGCTTTGTTTGTGCATTTTTGTACGAGTACTCAACTGTAAGCAAATTGTAAACAAAATCTTGCATTAAAAAAATCGATCAATTAGAATGACAAAGATTTCCGATTGAAAGCTTTAATCTGAAACTTGATTTAAAATTGAAGAAATGTACATGTTTGTGATATGAAACCTTTATGAAACCAAACTCTATTTTTATTTACTTTATTGAGCCTAAATGTTTTAAAAAAGTTTTATAATTTAATTTTTGTTGTATTGAAAGCTTTTTCATGTTATGCTTTCATAGCGGAATTTATTTAAGCTTATATTTTACTTTTTTCTCTTAAATAGTTTTTTAAATTTTATTTTTACTTATGGACGAAAATACGCCATTTTTGTTGCCTTACCCTTAAGTGTTTATATAAAATAACTATTTATATGATTA
This sequence comes from Pherbina coryleti, assembly GCA_943735915.1. NCBI lineage: Eukaryota > Metazoa > Arthropoda > Insecta > Diptera > Sciomyzidae > Pherbina > Pherbina coryleti. Next base: position 165,809,714 of record OX030948.1, read on the forward strand.
CAACTACTTGTTGTGGTGCATTATTTTAAAACAAAAAGCTTAGTAATAACAGTAATATAAATTATGTATTAATTGTGTTTAAGTGTTTTTGCTTACTTATTTTAAACTTATTTTAGCAGTCATTATTTAAATAAATATTTAGCGATATGATTTAAGTTTGTTTTTGAGGGATTTGATTAGCTGCAATACTCTCAATTTATTTTAGCCACCACTGTATTCAGGATGTTGGTTGGGTGCCAAGCAGGGTTATGGATTCATATTGAGGACATTAAGGGGCTACAGGGGCAGCTACAAATAAACTTAAGCATTGCCTATTCAACCAAAAATATTACACCAGCCTATTGTTTTAAGTTTTGAAATTGTATTATTTAGTAAAATAATTATTTAATTTCATTCCATTTCCGCTGCGGCTTTGTATCTTTATTGAGAACAATATTTTATTTATTAAAACAACAACTCGTATAATATCTGGTTAAATTAGTGCTTTTCAAATGGCTTTTTTGAAATAAAAGCTTTTATTTATTTAAGCTGGCTTCTTTTTAATTATTCGTTTGTTAAAAGTTTATTTTTAAATGTTTTGTTAAATATGTGTTCAAAATTTTTTTTTTATTTTAGAATTAAGTTTGTAGTTATTAAAAAATTTTAACGCATATATTTGAGGTTATGTTTGTTTTTAGTTAATTCCAATTTACTTTGTGAGGCCCACATAAACGGCAAGCTGACAATGTACACTCCCACTAGACCACTGCGTGTAAGCTACTCTTATTGAAATGAACAAACTCTTCAACGATAATTGGGTGAGCTTTTACATAAACGAGTATGTTTAAGATATTGTATTATAAACATTTACGAAAATATAGGAAAAATAATAACAAAAGCTTGTTAATGTTAAAAAACGAAATAAACAATTATGTTTTAAGATACAGCAACAATGATTTTTATTTTTTTTTGCATATAATGTAGAATATTAATATATTAGCTGAGAAGATTTGGTAAATCAACATATAAAGCTTGTTAAGCTTTTACCTAAAATGGTTAGAATAAATCAAAGAGAAATGAATGGAAAAACTTTAAATGGGCAAACTAAAGCATTTATATCATAAAGAATAAAAAAGAGTGAGACAAAAAAAGCATTGCTAATAAAGCTATATGAAGCTTTTTATCTGTGATAAACAAAAGAATGTAAAAAGGAAGCTTTTTTACGAAAGACACAAAATTAGTGGAATGGGTTTTTTTAAATAATAATGTAAGCATGTTGTTATCATGTTATAAAAAGCTTTGTAATATACCTGAAATGTTAAAATAGGTATATTAAAAAGCTGCTTCACATTAAAAAGTAAAAAAAGCTTAAACGATTTAAGAAATAAATAAAATATTACTTTTTAACATCAGAAAAGCTTTATCAATTAATTCTATTAAAGCTTTTAAGGTAGTTAAAAAGCTTTAAAATATGGTACAAAGCTTTTAAAAATTGCATTTATTATGTTTAATATATCCTTAAGTATGTTAAAACTTGTAATGAAGCAAAATAAAATACATTTAAGCAATATGTGAGCTTTTGATTTTATTGACTTTTAAAAGCTTTTAAAAAAAATTGAATGGCCTTAAAATATAAGGTTTTTATTATTTTTAATAAGAATTCATTAACTTTTTATTAGAAAATTCATTTAAATTTTTTGCAGAACAATTTTAAATATAAAGCTCTTTCAAATAATTAAAAAATTTCATGTATTGTATATATTGCAACAAAATTAGTTGAAAATGATGTGAGACCTTTGAATAAATAATATTTTATACAAAAGCTCTTCTATGCTTTTTTCGAATCCAATAGGCAAGACAAAGCTTTTTATATTCTTTCAACCAGCTTTTGCGTATTTCATGATTTGAGTTTCATAAAATGTTAAAATTTGTAAGCATAGAAAAAAAATTTAGTAATCAGAAAATTTTTTAACGAAAGCTTTTTAAAAGGACTCTTGAAATAAAAGCAGTTTTTGATTTGAAAGAGATTAGATAATTAAATTTAAGAGCTTTTTATGTAATATATTGAACTCATAACTTTGCAAGGTATTTCTCTTATATGAAAAATACTTCAAGATCTAGGAGAGAAAGAGATGAAATGAGCTTTTATAAGCTTTTCAGTCTAAGCAAAAAAAAGGTTTAATATAACATACATGTTGAAGAATTTTTGTTTTTAGAGCTAACAATACATTATTAAGTTTAAAAATCTTTGGTTGCGAAAGCTTTTCATGTGAAAAAACGCAAAAACGCTTACGTTGCATAATTTCATAAGAACTATGTTTGACTTAGAGAGCTTTTCATCTAAGAAGAACAATGAAAACTTTGAAAGTTTTTATATTTTTTTACTTCTACTGATTTTCTGTAAAAGCACTATGAAAAATTTAAAAGCTTTTAAATTTTTTAAACAAATTCAATGGTTTTGGAGGAAAAAACTTTTGCATGATAATGCCTACATGAGAAGTTATCTCATAAATTAAAAGCTTTTGAATGTTAATTTTAAAAATGTTAAGCGCTTACTATAAAAATAAAAAAATATACACTTATTACTTGTGAATTTAAAAAATTTGTAAAAGCTTTGATGAAAAAAAAAGATATAAATAATTAAAGGAAGAAAATTTAACAACAAAAGCTTTTAAATGGAATTGTAAGAAAAATGAAATAGCATTTAAATATTAAAAAAGGGAGCTTAAAAAATATTTAACTTTGTATAAAAATTAAGCTTAGTTCTTCTGGCATTTAGCTTAATTTGAAAAATTAAATATTTATTTTTTCTTAGAACAAAAAAATAATAAAATCCATTTTATGTATGTTGAAAATATAAGAAAATCTTTATTTTATTAAAAAATAGCGAGTGGAAAATGCAAAATTTATTCAAATTTTTAATGCATTTTTTTTAGTGTTTCGGTCGATAGTTGTATTTTAAATTATATTATAATTAAATAATTTGATTTAATTTAATTATAAATTAGCTGTAAATGCACTAAAAATGAAAAGTAACTTAAAAGAAATGCACTTGATAAAAAGTGTGAAAAGAAAATGAAATGAATAAATTTATACTTTTTGAAAAAATATTTCGAATATTTGAAAAAAAAAAATAATTGTAATGGAAAAAAAGCATTGCCTTCAAAAACATACCCAGCTAAAGTTTTAATTTTTGGTTAAAGTGCAAAAATAAAAGCTCTTTAGGCTAAAGCGCAAAACTTTTTTCATAAGAAATTTTGTAAAAATGTAACTAAAAATGAAAATTGAAGTTGTTGTAAGAAAATATATGTATATATATATATGTATATAACAGTTTTGATGAGCGATTTCTTACCTTTTAAAATCCTTCTGTATTTTTTGAAACTTTTAACCTTAAAATCTCTAATTTTTATATAAAAGTTAAGTTATTTTTTCAAAAATAAATTATAAAAAATACTCTTAGGCTTAGATAATGTAATAAGCTTTAATACCTAGCAGCTTTAAGCACCCTTATGAAGCCAGTTTAACTTAGAGCTTAAATAATAATAACAATAATAAACTTGAACTCTGCTTAGTCTTCGTGTTTTTTTTTTTTTTTTGTTAAACTGTCCGTCCGTTGGTGCGTTCTTTACTGTTTGTTTGTTATTTTTTTTTTCTATGCTGCCCCACACTCACCTATTGTACATCAGCACATCCGGTTTCCACAGTTTATTTGGTGTAATGCGCAGATCTTTGACGCCGCCATATTCTGAATCATTCCATCGCAAATTATAATCATTCCATTCCTTTGGTTTGGCAGTAAGATTGTTTTGGTGTTGTTTTTGTGTTTTGTATTTTTTTTTTCGTTGCAGAAATAAAGAAATTATATATTAGTGCAGGAAGTAGCAAGTTTGTTGAATACCATATTAATATAGAAGAAGACCTTCAAAGATTTAGCAGCTATTATATAATTGTGAATGAGATGTGCTTTCGATTCTGAAAGCTTCAAAAATCAATAAGCTCACTCTGAGGTTTCAAAAAATAAAAGCTTTTAGAAGGTTCACTTATAGGTTAACAAATCTTTTTAAACATTAAAAAAACATTTTTCAATTGCTTTGTTTAAAGAATAGCTTTAAATAAGATTAAAATTTTTGATCAAAATAATGATTGAGAGCATTAAACATTGAATGATCGAAAAAGTTTAGAGCTTTTAAAAGCTAAATTGAATTAACTTCAGCTTCATAGGATAAAATTTTGATAGAAATTATATATTAAGTCAATATCTACTGTTATTCTTGAAAGCTTTTTATGTATTTTTATAGATTGATTAAAAATTTGATCGAAATTGAAGGCTGAGAGCACATAAAAACAAAAAAAAGTTCAGAGATGTTAAAAGCTTCTATAAGCTTTAAAAGCTTTTTAGAGCTTTTTACAGTTTTTATCAAATATACTGTGTTAAAGGAAGACCGCGTTGAGATATTTTCTTAAAAATTTTCAAAATAGCCTTTTTTCCTTTCTGCCTTTTTGCTACTTGGAGTGCTTTCCTTAAAAAATTACTTAAAAAAAAGTTAGTTGCTCAAAGCTTTCAAAGATTTGAGTTATTTATGCTTTAGTATGAAGTTAATATCATGTTCTAACCGAGTATTTAATTATGTTAAATCAATTTAATGAGGTTAAATCGAAAAACGATTTCTCAAATGAAGTTCTAATGAAGTTATATGCGTATAATTGTTGTTGAAAATTTAACGTGTTCAATGCTTTAACACGTTTCGAAAGTCGTTAAATCACTGGTTTGTGTTCTTGCTAACGTCAGAAAAGCTTTTTTTGCTTTTTTAACGTAGCCAAATCTGAAAAGAGATTTTTAATTTGAAGTTTTTAATGTAAACAAATAAATTCTTTGACAAATTTTTCAATTTATTTGAATTTTTTTTTTATTTTTTTATTTTGTTTTATTTTTTTGTTATTTTTTTATATTTTTCAAAAAACAATTTTTTATTTCTTTCAAAATATAAACAAAGAAACTGACATTTTGAAACTAGTTAAGGTGGTATGAACGGTCATGTTAAAAAAAGCTTTTTTTTGGAGTAACGCGTTAAATGAAATCGGTTTGAGCATGCTATAAGTTAATATTTATTGTTTAAAAGCAAAGAGAGTTTTGAAAGCTTTTTATGTTTTTTAAAAATATTGATTTCAAATTTGATAAAAATATGTTCTTAAAAATTTTCAAAAAAAAAATAGTGTTTTGGTTAAAAAATTGCTTGAAAATAATGTTAGTTGCTCAAAGCTTTCAAAGATTTCAGTTATTTATGCAGTTAAGTTAATATTTATTGTTTCAGAGGAAAGAGAGTTTTGCAAGCTTTTTATGTTTTTTAAAAAGATTGAATTCAAATTTGATAAAAATTGATGGCTGAGAGTATTTAAAGGACAAAATATATCATAGCTTTAAAAACTTTTGAAATTTAAATTGAACTAATTTTCGTTAATTTTAATTAATTAAATTAATGCTTTTCGTTAATTTTAATTGAAATTTTTATTAAGTTAACATTTTCATACTGTTTTAAAGTGAAGAGATTATTGAAAGCTTTTTATGTTTTTGCCCGATTGATTAAAAATTTCATCTAAATTGATGGTCAAGAGCATATATAGATTAAAAAATGACAGAGCTTTCAAAAGCTTTTAGAAGCTTTCAAAAGCTTTCAAGAGCTTTGGAGCAATTTTAACAAGACGGTTCTTGAAAAGTGCAAATTAATATATTTTTATAAATAAATTATAATAAAAGCTGTTTTACAGTGGTTTGCTTAGAAAAAAAACTGAAAAAATAAGTCAGTTCTGTTTGACAAACTTTTAGAACATAGTTTCTCTGTTCGAAAGCTTTTAGAACAAAGCTTTTTATGTTTTAAAGCTCTTAGAACGTAGCTTTCTATGTTTTAAAGCTCTTAATATATATAACACTTCAAATAACTTTTCTTATCAAAAAAGTACAATGAAAACTTTGAAAGTTTTTCTATTTTTTTTTTTACTTTGACAACTTTTCATGTAAAAAGCACAATGCCAAAAAAGTCAAAAACATTAAAAGCTTTTCTATTTTTTTAAAAATTTCAATGGTTTTGGAGAGAAAAACTTTTTTAAAACATGATATTGATGAACTTTGGTTTTGGAGAGAAAAACTTTTTTAAAACATGATATCGATGAACTTTGAACTTTTCAAATATAAAATATATTAAATCAATTTTAGTTGAAGTTACATATTTCAAAAAGTCAACAATAATTAAATAATTTTTTTGGATTAAAAGAAACTTATTATGTTAGCTAAGACCTGAATATTTGTCAGACAGAATTAATTAATGCACTTTTTAAAAGTCACTACTATTCAGAAAATATTGAATAATTTTCCTGCTAAAAAGGTAAAGGCTTTTTGAAACTTTCATGAAAATAAAACTTTTTAACAGTTTTTATCAAAAAGCTTTTAAAACATTTTAAAAATTATTTATTGAACTTTTTGAAACAATTTGTGTTTTTTAGTAAATATTCTAAAAAACTTTTTACTCCATTCCAAGAAAAAAATTTTTTTTGTGCTTTATCTTCAAATCAGCATCATCCTAAATAATGTGCCAGTTCTAACTAAAAACCTTTCAAGCTTAAGGAATATATGTAGAAAGGTTTTTAATTGAATTCGCTTGAATTTTTATAATTTCGTGAGGAAAAAAACTTATAAAAGCTTTTCCAAAAGTATATTTGATCTTATAAAATGATTGATACTGCATTCAATTAAAAACTTTTTACTCTCATATCTTTATTTGTCTTTCGGAAGAAAGTTGCTGTTGTTAAAAATCACGAAAAATTTAGTTTCAAACCGACTTAATTTTTATTTCAACCTATTTTAAAAGTTTTTTGAATTTGCTTCGAAAAGCTTACATCATCTCATAGGCTACCTTTTAAAGCTTAGCTGCTAAATCTTCGAAGATAGTTTAAAGTAGAGATTATTTGATAAAAAAAATGCATAACTTGTCTATATGTATATTTTTTACTATAAACAAGTCTAAATGAAGAATGGAGTGGCGACAAATTTTCATTTTATTTATTTAGTTTTGAAACCAGGAAACAGAAAGTTAAAACTTGCAATAAGAAGCGTAAGAAAATGAAATAAAAATAACAACTCTTTGAATATAAATACAAGAAAAACACGCAGTTGACAGATAAATATATACATATAAATGTATATAAACATACAAACACACAAGCATTATAAGCACAAAAATATACAGAAAGAGATAAAAAAAACAAACTACAAAATGCAACAAGTGAGCCTTCATAAAAAAGGTCTTTCAACAGATAAGCATTAAAAAAGTATTAAATAGAATTAACAATAAACAAGAAATTAAAAATATATGTATAAAAAAATAATAATATTAAAGAATAATAACCAAGCAAACACATAAAAAATAAAACGAGTTATATATATATGTGTGTGAGTTAAGGACATATTTTTTATTTACATTTGTATTTATGTGTTAAATTTTATGATGTTGTTTATTGCTGGCTGTTTGTGACAGCTTTTTAAAAGTTCTTCCGTCCAGCTTCATTTAAATTTTATTGCGAAAAGCTCGTTCTTTCTTTCTTTCTTTTTCCCTGAGCATGAGTTAGTAGAGTGTTTGCTTAAGCTTTTACTTCGTTGTACAAATAAATGTTGTATAGTTTTAGGTGCTGTTTAAGTTGTTTTCTAACGCTAGTAGATGGGTATGCCGTGTGGTATTTGCCTGAAAGTGTTCTTGGTTTTCATAGGTTTTACACGTGAGTGTGTGTGTGTTTGATTGTGTGTGATTGAGTGCCTGTGTGTGTTTGTCTGCCTCTGTGTCATTTGTGGCTAAACTTGGTTTCTTGGGCAAGCAACTTGCTTATAAAGTTAAAACTTTTTCTCTTAAGTACACCTTGTATTTATTTAGTCAACTATTATTTAAGTTGTAGCTGAAATGTTCAACAAAAACCATCTGTATTTCGTTGGAATAAGTTTTCAAACATTTTTAATTACATATGATTAACTTCTCTGCCGCAATATGTGCCAACTTAAATGAGTTCCATTATTTATTTTATGTGAGAGCTTTTCGTAAGGGTTTGAAATCTTTTAATTCTAAGTTTACAAAAATTTCCCCAGCTTGCAATAAATTCTCCATGTGTTTTAGTTTGATATGAAGAGAAAAGGGAAAATATTATGCTAATAAAACTCAATAGTTTTTGCTTGAACTTTTTGATATAATTCATTAGGTACTTTTGAATGCTGACATGATTTTCTTTAATAATTAAAATAATTTTTTTTTTCTTTGAACCCAGGATTTCAGGTGTTAAGCTTATTCAGTCAATTCTGTCTTGATTCGAAACAGGCAGATTGATTAGTGGGTAGGAAGGTGTTACTTTCAAGTGATACATTTGTAGTAAATAGAATGTTGTAAGTGTGATAGTGTGTGAAATAAGTGTGAAATAAATGGAATATTGGAATAATTTGGCAAGTCTCACTTTAGTTTGCATTTGCCCGAAAAAATATAGGCATAGGAAAAATTTTCCATACCCCTTTTTTTACCGCCTACAAATCAATAAAAATGCTATATTTAAGACGGGTTTGGTCGTATTAGACTAAAATTTGGTAACCAAGTTCGTATGGTTACTGTCGGCAACTATACTAAAACCGGGCGTGGTCTAACTATATATACGCCCACTTTTTAGAAATCTTTATGTTTCCTGAGTTGTACATGTTTTGATAGTGAAACTTGATATGTAGATGCTATGGGCCAAAGAGGCCATTACTATATATTTGAGCGAACATTAGACAAGGGGGAATTTGGCCAAATTTATGATATCGAATTGCTTTGGAACTAAATGTCGTATGTAACTATGCAATAGACTCCTAAACTACTCATCCGATTAGCACGAAAATTTGTGTATAGAAGTTTTTTTGTACGGTGCGTGTTTGTGGGCTATCAATTTTTATCCACCTTGAACGCTGTACTACAAATTTTTTACAAAACTGCCTAAACCTCACAAACCGCTTATGCGATTAGAATATAAAATGGTATACAGTCGTTTTCATGCAGGTTAAGTGTTTCGCTGCAATCTTTTTTGACCTATCTTGAATACTAAAGGGCGCTGTAGTACACATGTTTTGCAAAACCACCTAAAACTCCCAAACCGCTCATGCGATTAGAATAAAAATTGGTATAAAGTAGTTCTCGGGTACGATGAGTTTTTTGACAGTATCTTCTTTGAACCACCTTGGACACCAGATGGTGCTGTAGTACAAATTTTTTACAAAATCGCATATTTTTAGTTTTTGCATATGCAAATATTTATAAAATATTTCTTAAATTTAGTAAAATTAAAAAATTTCCGTTATTTTGACAAAAAAAAATATGAACATATCTTGAAAACTATGAAAAATTTTGCTACAACGATATATTTAATGCAACATCGTGCTCAATAATGAGAAAAAAACAATCAGAAATTTAATTTTCTGACTTTCGATTCAAATATCTCCGCTGCTTTTTTATACACTTTGTTAAATTTTTTTTTGTCTTAAAGCTTCATCAAACTACTATAAAAACCTTATTGCAAAAATACCGTTAGTTGAGTACATATATTTTAAATATTTTTTTCAAAACAGGTCTGAAATTTTGGAGTTTTTCTCAAAAAAAGGCTCAAAATTTGTTTTTGTTGTAAAAATAATTTAAATTCAAATTCGCAAATTTTCAACTCTATTCAAAAGCTATAACATTTTTAAGCAAAAGTTATTTCAATTTAACCAAAAATTAAAAACCATTTGTGTGATTAAAAAAACAAGGCCAACCCCTTGATTTTTTCGAACAAAATTTTTTTTTTCCAATATTGTGTTTTTATGTTTTTCAAAAATAAACAAGCTAAAAAATTAATTTTTCAGAAAAAAATATCTTAGTATTTCTTACCAATCAAAAGTTATAGCCAATAATCTTTATTCAAATTTTATATACACTAGCGATACCCGGCGCGCTTTGCTGCTACCCAGTAAGTATATTGGAAATGATAAGTAAATTCAAAACTTTTATTAATCCCTTAGTCTGATACTACGCTCATGTTCCACTGCCCATTACAGTTTCCTAGTAGCAGAACATCACTCCCAGGTGACAATTCCATTATGAGTTTCAATGTCCTGTGATCTTAGCTTCCATAGCTATTCTGTATAGAGAATCGGGCCACACCCCCTTTTCCAATGAACAAACCTGTTTTCCAGTAGAAAGACTTTGGCAATTAGTAACTCCATACTGAGTTTTATTGTCATGCGACTTTAGTTCCAAAACTATTCAATATCAAAAATTTGACTTGTGTGGTCGAAGTCATAACCCCTTTTCCTATGCCCGTCCAGTTCTCTTGTTTATTTATAATAAAACTTATTGAATCACACAATGTCAATTCTATTAAGTAAAAAGTCAGCCGTTTGTTCCTTTTGTTCATTTATAAATTACAGGAAAACCACCGTCAAAACATGTGTAGAAAAGTTGCATGCAGCGAAACAAATAAACATACGTACATACATCATACATCAAGTCGGATTGAATCTCATTCTCATCAAAAAAATCCTCAATATGCTTAAGGTGGTCAGTGAATCCCCTTTTAACAAAGCTGTGTTAGATTAATTCTCCACATCAAAACTACTTTGAACATATTAGAATGTACTTCGATCCAATTAGCTTTAAGCGCAGCAAAGTATGTATGTATATGTATTTGTTCGTTTGTTTTGTTGTTTTGTGCTTGCTGATAACAAAAAGAGTATAGTAGAGAGCAACATGCAGTTTATTGAGGCTCTCGCAGCACAAACGCATGATAAGCTAACGATCAAGCAATGCATGGCATTGTGGATGATTTTTTAAAAAACTTAACACTTTAATTAAAGATACTTATTATTAAAATTTCGTAAAGAAAATAACCAATGAACCTTTTGTAGCACCAATGTGATATTTTAAAACTTATTTCAAAAAAATCGGACCAGTACTTCTGGCGTTTTGCGGACACAAAAAATTTTCACTTTCATTTTATATAATAGTATAGAAAAAGCAAAACGCTGTCTGTGTGATGGCTGGAAACTTCAAAATTACTGAGCCGATAGAGCTGAAATTTTGGCAGTACATTTTTTTCAAGTACGAAATGGTTTAAATTTCTGTCACACCCCCTTTTACCGCCCACAAATCAATAAAACTGCTATATTTTCTACGGTTTTCGTCGATTTGGCTACATTTTGATAATTTAGTTTGTATGCTCACTGTCGGCTACTGTACTAAAACTGGGTAATGTCCATCTACTAGGAAACTGGGATGGGCATAATATAAGTGGGTGTGGCTCCGCCTATACAATTAAAATTTGTATTATCGAATAGCTTTGAAAGTAAAAGTAGCAGTACTTACATACAAACTCAAAATGGAGTTACTATTTGTTGATCTCCTGCTACGGGGAAACTGTAACGGGTAGTGAAAAATGACAGTGGTGTCAAACTATGAGTCTAAGAAAAGTTTTGAATACACCTATTGTGTTCCCATATAGTTGCAGGGTGCAGCAACGCGCGCCGGGAAAAGGCTAGTTTTTTATAAAATATAAATTAGTTTACTACCAAGAATACGTTGAGAAGAACCCCTTATACATGGAAAGTGACTGTTGATACAAAAAAATCTTTTTCATCCATTTTTACTATAGAAACATTAGAAAGATGGGTCTAAAATGACCCAATTGTCACAAAAGTTGATAAAAATTAAAAAAGACATTCAATAACGTAATTTTAATTTTTAATGGAAAAAATGAAGAGGGTCATATATGACTCAAGACTGAAAGAGGGTTAAAAAATGGAAAAATTCAGAAAACAGACATCACTTTCCAACTTGATTTTTCCAACAAAATCAGTTTAAGATCTTGAGAAGAAATAGAGGTGGGTCATAGATGACCCATTGATCGCACAGGGTTAAGGATAAAAGTAAATACACACCATTTAATGCTATTTTTTCGATTTTGAAGTTCGCCCAAAAAAAAAATTTAGGTGAGTCATATATGACTCAATGCTTGTACAGGGTTAAAGATATCATACATGATTAGAAACTGTTTAGCCAATAAAATAATTGTGGCCGCTTAAATCGATCAAATACCCCATAGTGCATCGCTGGGAAAAGTGTATCGAACTAAAAGGAGACTATGTAGAAAATTAAATAAATTTTTTCCCAAATTTTTTTGTGAGGCGGGTACTACTTAGTCTACCCTCGTACCTCAGTCAATTTTAGTCAGAGAACGCAAATAAACGAAACGATATCCGAACCGATCTTTCAGAGGGTGATACAAAAACTTTATTTTTCATTCGTTTTGTTCGTGAGGACTAACGAAACACGAAACTTTTCAGTGGAAGAGAGAACTAACGTAATTTTTATAATTTTTGCTAACGTGTCAGTATAGAAAACGAAACCAAAGCAAACGTTTCATTAATGATCACTGGTATGCAAATGGCATTGAACTCAAACTCCGTGGAAAGAGTCAGCATGCGAATGATGCTTGCCTCTTCTATAGCGTTGATTTTGAATTTTGCTTTTGACCTGTCGGTCATGCATATTAACCCCCTCCGATCTTTCCTTAAAGGCCATATGTTCAGGTGTATGGAAAAAATGTACAAAAATCATAAAATTTGTATGGGAGCCCTCCTAAGGAGTGGTCGGAGAGAATAGGTGTTAAAGGCAAAAATGTTCCTTTTGCAAAAGTAATGGGGGTCGGTCGAACATATTAAACTTCTACGGTACTCTCTTAAAGGCCATCTGTTCAGGTGTATGGAAAAAATGTACAAAAATCATAAAATTTGTATGGGAGCCTCCCTAAGGAGTGGTCGGAGAGAATAGGTATCAAAGGCAAAAATGTTCCATTTGCAAAAGTAATGGGGGTTGGTTATACACATTAACCCTCTCCAGCACTCTCTTAAAGGTCATATGCTCAGGTGTATGGAATAAATATACAAAAACCATAAAATTTGTACGGGAGCCCCCCTAAGGAGTGGTCAGAGGGAATAGGTGCCTAAGGGAAAAATGTTCCTTTTTCAAAAGTAATGGGGGTCGGTCATACATATTAATCCTCTTTGGCCTTCTCTTAAAGCCCTTCTGTTCAGGTGTAGAGAATACATATACAAAAACACATTTGGTTACAACCATTACGTAGCTGCTCTGAAGTTGTAATTGTTGCTTACAACGTAGAGCAACATATTTAATAAGCACGAAAAATTGCTTCTACAGCTCAAAGGAACTACATAGTTCCGCGAACATGTTTCCGCGAACTAGTTCCGCTGTGTAAAAGAATCGTTCCATGTTCGTTCCGGCCCCGGAACTGTTTAGCGCAAGCCTACTCCTTTGCAACGGGCACGTAGAATTAAGCCCACGTAGAATTAAGCCCACATGACAGGTGTCTACTTTAAACACTCAAGGTTGCTGCTTTTCAGGCACCCTTTTCACCAGATTAAACCCCCTGGGATTATTTTCCAATTCCAAATTTGAAAAAAAAGGGAATTAATGGAAAATATACTCAGTGGTAAAAGATTTGCCAACAATGAAGATGATGGCTGTCTGCGGATGTTGACTATTTTGATTAGCTCGACGCTTCTCAGTGTAAACAGGGTACCGAAGCTATTGAACTTTTTCAAAGGGAAAAGTGTATCAAGCTTAAAGGAGTATAAAGCTATTTTTTCACAAAATTTTTTGGGTTTTCTTTGTTAGGTCGGGTACTACTGGGACTACCCTTGTACCTCAGTCAATGCTAGTTATAAGGCAATCCAATCCAAAAACTTTGCCTCCACCTACTATGAGTTTTAAGTCGCAAAAATTGATGTTGTTAAGAAAAGAGAAAAGCACCCAGAACCGCTGGGGAAGCAGTCTAGCGCGCTACTTTCCCGACTACCGAAGTCGCCAACTGAAGCAATTTTATTCTAATTAAACCTTGAAATAAAACCATAAACCTTTAAATAAAGGGTACAATTTTAGCAACTTTCTTTTTGGCAACGTTGTTTTTGGCAGCACAGCTGCTGTCGTGTAACATGTTACTATTCAGTTTGGTCTATAATTTCACCATCAATCGACTTACAAACGAACAACGCTTTCAGATTATTGAATTTTATTATCAAAATTCATGCTCGGTTAAGAAAGTGCATCGTGCAGTTCTCCCATTTTATGGTCCGTTTGGGTCAGTTTTGCCTTTCCGAGACGGCAACTCGGAATCTTGTGACTAAATTTCGCACCAAATTTACATAACTGGACATTAAACCACCAACACGTAGAGTACGGACAGAGGAATATCGTAGCTGTATCCGCCAGTGTTGTTGCTATCGATTCGACGCCGTTCGCAGCAGTGTTACTCCACTGCGTGGAAAATTTTGCGGAAGGATCCGGGTGTAAAACCTTATAAAATACAGCTGGTGCAAGAATTAAAGCCACACGACCTACCACAACGGGTAACTTTTGGTGAATGGGCGCTGGCCAAGAATGATAGAAACCAGATTACGCGTTCCGCAAATGAGAGAGAGAGCATGACGTCACAAGCGATATTGTCAGACTTTGGAACAGTTTTACTTCCACACCCATGCCTTAATTTTTTCTTATTTTTATAATATGTATAGGGACTTCCTTAACCCATTGGTACAATAAAATTTTGTCAGTCTCGAATAGTTTAGGAGATAAAAATCTTGAAAGTTTAAAAAGTTCATATTTTTCGTATACGAGAATATTCATATTTTTATACAGAAAAGTAGATATTTTTACTCTACTTTTTCGAAAGAATTTATTTTCAATTTCGTCAATTTGCCTAAGAGAACGCACATTTGCATACGTTTTTGTCAAGCAAAAGTACTGTGTGACGTCATGCACTCAGTTGAGAAAGAGAGCATTGGATAACGGGACTGCGGAACGCATAATCTTGTTTCTATCATTCTTGGGCGCTGGCAAAGTTGTGTGAAGATCCACATTTTTATCGGAAAATTGTTTTCAGCAACGAAGCTCATTTCTGGTTGAATGGAGACGTGACCAAGCAAAATTGCCATATTTGGTGTGAATGTGTGTGCATTGCAAGAATTGGCATGATTGGACCGTACTTTTTCAAAGACGAAGAAGGCAGGAATGTTACTGTGAATGGAGAGCGCTACCGTGTGATGATTACAAACCCTTTTTGCCCAAAATGGGAGAGCTGGACTTACCTCCTGACATGTGGTTTTAACAAGACGGTGCCACATGCCACGTATCACACGAAACAATGGCCCAATTGAGATGCGAGTTCGGTGAAGAGTTTATTTCACGTTCGGGACCGGTAAATTGGCCGCCTAGATCGTACGATTTAACGATTTTAGACTATTTTTGTAGGGCCATGTTAAGGCTCATGTCTATAGGGACAAGCCCGCAACGGTTGACACACTGGTAGCCAATATTGAAGAATTTATTCGTGAAATACCGGCCGATATGTTGGAAAGAGAAATATATCAAAATGGGACCCAGCGTATGAACCATTTGAGGCGTAGACGCAGTCAACATTTACATGAAATCATCTTTAAAAATTGAATTATATATATAGATCGTTCTATCGACTCAAATAACGATTTCATACATTTGTCTAAATTTTATGTGTTTTTTTTTAAATCAAATCCGAAAGCTCTTATAAAATCACCCTTTAGTTAGCGTCAAAATTCAGTAAAATCGAGATATTCGCATATTTAACTACAATTGAATAAAAACAAAATATTGCTATTTCGCCCTATTTTGGTATTTAGCGTTGGTATTTATTTAGAAGTCATTAAATATTGAAGTCATATCAGGCGATAATAACTTCAAAGCTGATGAAAAAAAAAAATCAATTACTCAAACCTTTTATTTAAATCCAAAGCCCGACAATTATTTTGATAAGCTGCACAATTTAGTTCTTAATGCAACAAAAAAAAATCTAATTAAATTATTTAAGCCAATTTTGATTAATACCAAAAACTACAGCACATGTCAACAAAGTATCAGCGATCAGTGATGATAAATATTTAATTCGGCAATCAAGTGAAAATGTTAAAAAAAAAAATTCTGACCAGTAAACATGCTTGAACTTTATCAAACGGATTCCATATACATATATATTGGAATGTCAACAAATCCATCAAATAAACTGGCACCAGAAATCATAACCGACGAGTGGTCAATAACAATGTGGCAACAGAAGAGCAACAGCAACAGCAACAGCATTTTAATGTGACAAAAACAATAGCAGCAGCAACAACAACAGCACCACCACAACAATACACATAAATATGTAAATATATCTATATTATATAAATAATTAAATTAGTTAAACTGACAGCGCAAAAAACTGACGGCATTGTTATTGTTATGCTCTGGACAAAACAAGCAACGCACATATTTTATAGTTCAGAGAAAAATCCCCAAAAAGTGGCTGCCCATATCCGGCCCACTTGCGAAGGCCAACCAAAGAGCGTCACTCTGTGGAATAGCCGGAAAATGTGGCAACATCCATGGTATATTTTATTTATTTATTTATTTATTTATATATAAATTTTATTTAAATGTTATGCAAATAAATTGTATTAATACAACCGAAAAACATGCCATAGTTATTTTGAGTGTGCAGGTATATCTGTGCGTGTGGCGTGTGTGGGTGTGCTTATTTCGCTGCTGTGTGCGTCTTCAATTCCCTTTATTATCATCGTTTTGCAATTAAATATGTGTAACATGTTTGTTGACTCCTTAGGGAGTGTGTGCGCCTGCGTGTGTTTTCGTTTTGTTTTGTTTTTGCTCTACTTGATTTACACAGCGGAGCAATAAATCGCTTTGCAACACTTCAGTTGCAAAAGATTGCGGTTTATTTTTAATTGATTTTTAAGAGGAAATTAAAATTAAAATTAAATGAGCATTATTGCAAGGAGCGTTCTATAAAAAAAAATCCTTGTTATAGCTTTGAAGTGGGAAGATTAAAGCGCGTTCTCGGTACTCTATGGAAAATATAAGAAACAAATCAAACCAATTCAAATAATTGGTGCTTGATTTTCACTATTTCAGAATCTATGGCAACTTTATGAAGAGTGTCGTAAGTTGGCATAAGTTTGATTATGTTGTTATTTTATGGTGTAGTAAATATAAGCAATAAGGCAACAAACAATAATCATGAGAAATTATTGGGCGTTGGCAGTGGCGGATTAAGGCATTCTACCGCCCTAGGCTCGACGTTGGCGCCGCTTCTAAAATATTAAAGTTTTTCTTATAATAGAACAAAATTAAAAAATTTTAGTTTTCATCTTTAACATACAATTGCAAAGTAATTTGTACAAAAAAAAAAAAAAAAAAAAGGAAACAAAAAAATATGGAGTTCATTATTTGTTTGCAACAAATGGTTTTCTCTTGCTTTTGCTCGTTCGAAATCATTTATAACGTCCTCATAAATTAGTTCTTTTACTAAATCTGCTTCAATACATAATAAGGCCAGTGTATTTAATCGCTTCTCATTCATAGATGCCCGTAAATAATTTTTAATTGTTTAATAATTGAAAACAATTTTAAGCTTTAGGCCAAGCATGTTGACAACAAGGCAACAACCAACAACAACGGCTCTGTATAGAGCAAATCAAACAGCTTGACTGTACAGACTGTTTCGTTGGCCGCTACACCAACTCATCAGTAGTCTTGTATGACTTTTTCACTGTGATCCACTCAAGCTACTTAGGTTCTAATTATACTGCCAATTATGCCGAGAAAGTTACCCGGAATTTATTTTGACAGAAGAACGCTTAAGTTCTTATCTACAGTGGGTGGCCAAATTATTAGGGACAGTGCTCACTTTTATTAATTTTCTTGTTTTAAGCAACTGTTTGAGCTACCCAAGTAGTTTTTAAAGGTTTGTTTTATTTTTTATTGCTACTGGTATCATAATTATTGTTTTTGGTAAGTGGCAACACTGGGAGTATGCTTCTTTTGTTAATAATCTAATGTTTCTTCCTATTCGGTTATGATTTGGAAAAAAGTGCGGTTTGCTGTATTGTCGTTTTGAACTTATTTTTTCCAGTTTTCACGTCTTAAATAATTAAAAAGTAAGTAATGACTCTTATAATAATACTTTTTCAAAAGTTTTATCTGTGAATTAACATTTTCTTAACAATTTGGTGCGAAAACTTTAAATTTCCCTCTTTGTAGAATGGGCAAGGCTTTGCACACTTCTCCAAGAAAATGTAGGGAAATCCAAACGTTGCTAGTGCACTCTACAAATTCACAGAGAGAGATAGCATCTATTGCAGGGGTTTCAAAGTCTATTGTCAATCGAATAAAAATAAAAATTGATAAAAATGTACATCTAGAAGCAGACCGTGTAGGAAAATTTGGCAGAAAAAGGGTTACAACTCCTCGTGCTGATCGAAAAATCAGAGACATCTGTTTAGAAAATCGAAAAAAGAGTGTTGCCACATTGTTTCAGATAAACAACGAAGGTGTAAAAGTTTCGACTAGAACAGTCCGAAGGCGGTTAGCCAAAGAGAACCTGATAGGTCGTCGGCCCACCATAAAACCACGGCTAACCGAGGCTATGAAAAAGAAACGACTGCAATAGGCCAGACAACATCGAAATATGACTGTGGCAGATTGGAGTCGAGTAAATATATTTTTCTTAAATAGTGCGATGCATCACTAATGATTTTCTTGTGTTAATTGTAATCTTTTACAGGTGTGTTTCTCCGACGAGTCAACGTTTCAAATTTTGGTTAACAAAAGTTCTTTTGTCAGACGACGCCCTGGAGAAAAATATAATTCAGATTGCCTTGTGGAGAGGGTTAAACATCCGGTTAGTGTTATGGTGTGGTCTGGCATCTCAGCCAAAGGCATGGGGCGCCTATACATCGTGCAAGGGACGATGAAACAAGACCAGTACAAGCGAGTTCCAGAAACCCGGCTATTGCCGCAGCTTAACGAATGGTTCTCTGACAACGACGAGTACATTTGTATGCACGATTCGCACATTCCTAGCAGAAAAAAACATTGCAGTTTTGCCTTGACCAGGGAATTCACCGGACATGAACCCCATTGAAAACATGTGGGAGCTCTCGAAACGGGCGATTGCGAAAAAAATTATCACCAACAAGCACCAGTTGATTGAAACTCTGATCAGCGAATGGCACCACAACTCTGACCTACAAAAAAATGCAAAAACATGTATAGAGAGCATGCCTCGACGCCTAGAAGCTGTTATTGGAGCTAAGGGTGGGATCACCAAGTACTAACACTTTATATTGTTATATTAATATATATATTACTTTTATGAAAAATAATAAACAGTTTTTCGTAAATTTTTTGTTGTTTATATGATCACAATAGAACACAGACACAAATAAAAAATACATAAGAGACCTAAAACCATTAATTTGTCTGAAAAAAACAGCTAAGCTAGAAAATTCGAAAATCTGCGTACTGTCCCTAATTCACTTCGTACTGTCACCCACTGTACTTCGATGCACCCTGTACATGCAACATCATTCAAATTTGTTTTCAATAGAAATAATGAAATGCCGTATTCAAAACATTGAGATTGTTTTATAATTTTAATAAATCATTCGTTTTAATTTTAAAAATGAGCGTTCTCCTGAACATTTTCTAAGAGGAATACTAAAATAAATGCTCAATAATATTCCTAAATTTGAATACAGGGTTGCCCATATTCGACGGACCCATGTTTTTGTTAAAAAAATCAAAGAAAAAAATAAAAATTTGGTGGTTGGCAATCTTAATCATTTAATTTGTTCCAAGTAGATTTGATTACATCAATTTTTGAATATGATATCTCTCAAATGGCCGCCTCTGGCGTTGATGGCGTATTGTGCCCTTTTTGCAGCATTTTCCATCGTTTTCGCCAACATTTCGGCCGGAATAGCGGCTATTTCTTCACGAATGTTGTCCTTGAGCTCTTCTACGGTCCTTGGCTTGTTAACGTAAACCTTTGACTTCAAATATCCCCACAAGAAGAAGTCAGGCGGCGTCAAATCGGGCGAACGCGGTGGCCAGTCCAAATCACCACTTTTCGACATCAAACGGCCCGGAAACAAATTCTTCAGAAAATCGATTGTTATGCGACTTGTGTGCGGTGGAGCGCCGTCTTGTTGAAACTAGAACTGCCTCATACGCTTTCGACGAATAATTAGCATCACAAAATTGGTCATCATGTCGCGATAACGCTCCTGGTTGATGGTAACAGCATGGCCATTTTAATTTTGGAAGAAAAACGGCCCAATGACCGTTTTCGCACTAACGCCGTACCAAACTGTTACTTTTTCGTCATGAAGAGGCACTTCTTGAATCTCCTGAGGATTTTCAGTGGCGTAAATACGGCAATTTTGCTTATTTACGGTCCCATTCAATGTGAAATGGGCTTCATCGGACATGATAATTTTGTTCCAAAATTGCTCGTCATCTTCGGCCATTTCGATGACTCTTTGGGCCCATTCCAATCGACGAGGCTTGTCCGCAGGCAACAATCTTTGCGTCAATTGAATTTTGTACGGGAACAAATGCAAATCAACGCGAATAATCCGTTGTAAAGTGGACCGAGCCATGCCCAACTGCTGAGAACGGCGTTTTTGGGATGTTCTTGGGGACCTCTCAACACTGGCTCGTACGGCAGTGATATTCTCGGCCGATCGCCTTGGTCGACTTTTATTTGGCCTCTTCGGATTACAAAGAGCCTCACCAGTCGAAAATTTTTCGTATAAACGCTTAATGGTGTTCTAAGAAGGCGCACTTCTCACATTTTTTAAGTTTTTAAAAGCACGTTGAGTTTTCACAATTGACTTCTTCTGTTGAATGTAAATTTCAACTATTTCAGAGCGCTCGCGTGGCGTGTATTGTTCCATGGTAAAAATCTGCTTGGACTGACGCTTCAAACGCGGTATGTCATTAAGCGATCTGACATCTCTGTCAAAAGTTATGGCGTTGCCAGATGGGTCCGTCGAATATGGGCAACCCTGTACATGTATGTGCAATGATCACAAATATGCAAAATATTATTTATTTCTGATGTAGAACTTTTATCATGTTCCTTTTCTTGCAATACTATAAGAAGAAAACTTTTTAAATAAACGAATTCATCATGGAGTGTGTCTTCTAAATCATTAAGATACTTAGATAATAAATTTGTTGCTTGTTTTTCTAATTCATTGGTAATGATATTGGTGAAATTATTACAAATACGGAAGTGAGTGAACAGTAGATACAGTCCAATCATTCTTTACTGCTGATTTTCCGTGCCCCCCAACCCCCCTCCCAAGAAGGTAAGAAATGTACTTGCATAAAAATAGTAAAACGCCCAAAAAAGTTCACACTTTTCATAAACTAGATGTGCTGCAGTTAAAAACGTATTTTGCGGGCTTTTGGAGTTCATGTGAATTTAGTAATTTTCTTTGAACATGTAAAATTGGAAGCTGAATCTGATTCTCTACTCAGATTTGACATCAAATTAACCAGGAGGAAATAAACGCGAATATCGTTGATTTTTTCCACTCACACACACTCACAACACAACGTATTGGTCTCACTGTTATTGCTAAATAGTGCACATGGAGCACAAAATATTGTGACAGCTCTGGGTTGAATTTCCCATTTTTTAGAATGCGTTTGAAGAAATGTTTTGAAAAATATCTTGTTTTGTAGTTATAAATATTGATTTAATATTGAATAACATTCACATCATCATTTTGTGATGTTCCGTTTACTGCTATAAAATCTCGCATTTCGTCATCCACTTTCCATAAGTTGGATCCTTGCTAAATTTAATATAACTTTCGGTTTGGCTGCCACTAGTAAATTGCTTAAGAGTGTATTTATTATCAAAAAGGCTTACAGTTCGGTTATTGCTTTCAATCGTATAACTGGAATAAGTTTCTTCCGTATTCTTTTCAGAAATTAGTTCATCAGATCGCCTAAGTGACGGCCATGGCCGACTGTGTATATCACTCGATGAAAATTTTTGAGCCGCGAGGTCCAAGGTTTAAATCCTCCACCAGACACAAACAATTTTTTTAATCGAAGTTAATATTTCGAGAGAGTGGTATTTTGCTCGTTGTTCTTCTCTCTCGAGCTCGAAAAATATGTAAAGAAACGCCTTCAAGCAACTTCAAGTAACTTGAAGGGCGTATGGAAACAGACCTAATGAAACGGCCAGTGTATTTATTTATTTTATTTTATAGACCTCCCAAGTTCCTATCAAATATTTTAATTATTGTAATTTTCCTTTGTCCATAGCTCTGTTGGGAACATATCTAACAATTTATATAAAATATTGTGGCCGAAATTCGGCCATCTGTATCTGTAAGGTAACGAAGCTCAAGTTGTTTTTCACATAATGAATTGTTATTAATTTGCATGGAAATTCTTAATGCTTACCTTGACGCTATGAGGAAAAAAGTGGTAAAGGACAAAAAAGATAGCATATATGCGTCAAGCGTCATTTCTGCAAGCGTCATCTCGAAATAATCCATCAAGTATTGAACAAAAGAAACAATTATCAATGGCTTGGCGTCAAGTGCTATATGAAGCAAGCAGCAGTTTAACTGTTTTTTTAACGCTGAGAGAAATTAAGAGAAAGCAACAACAACCGCAACAACAATAATGCTACTCAGCTCCATGGTGTAATTAACAAGGTGGTAGTAAATTTTCAACCTTTCTCTCACAAAAATGAACTCTCGATCTGTCAAAAACAGCTGATTGCATATTTTAAGCAAAACGTAGTTTGTGAAATTTCTGCTTATTGCGAAAGTAATTTGATTGATCATAAACTTTGAAAAAACATGGATAAGAATAAAAAATTGCTGAGACGCTTTGCGTGACGGACTACGCTGGCTCGCGTTGTAAATAAAGCAAAGCTATAAGCCAATAAAAAACCAACAAATATTAAACTTAACCTCAAATTGATTAAACTACTTCTCCGGCAGCTCAAGATAAAGAGCTGGGTTCTTGAAGCACTATGTACCACCTCGTACGGATTGTTATACAGCTTTCGTAGATTTCCTCGAAGATTTTAAGAGGATCAGCTTATTGCTGCTATTGGTATTGTGGAACTTCATGGCCAGATCATCCATACTTGCAGCCAATTACAGTGTGTTTCCATATTCGCCTCTAGTTTTTCACAGTTTCAATAATTTTTATGAAAATCCAACAAAACTACATATAACTGCAGTTTATTACTTATTAGCTAGAACTACCACTAGCAAGCAAACAAAACAAATTTGATTTGACACTTACCAACAGGTCCTCTCTTTATGTCACAATTTTTTGACAGATTCAGCAAAATTGAGTGTGTGTTGTAAAATTCACTACCACCTTGTTAATTACATCATACTCAGCTCTTTTTAAGTATTTGCGTCACTCCTGCATTCTACTCTTGCTTTTGCAAGCTACAGCAGCGATGTTCAACAGAGCTTTGTCGCTTTGTAGTTTCTCGTTGTCCCATTGGTAAACAAAGCATTTTACATTTGCTCAGTTTTACCTATCTTAATGACAAAATATTCGAATAAAAACTATATTGTGCAAATCTACTCGAAAATACCTATCCATTGATATAAGTATCATGTGAATATGTTGAAGGTAACACAGAAAAAAGGGAACACAAACTTTTTTGTTTGCGTATTAATATATAGATAAAATAAAATTAAACCTCTTACTATTGCGATTGCATCATAATATTTGCGGTATTTTTAAAAGTATTGGATCATAATGGTAAGCACTTTTAATTTTTTCAGTGTGTTTTGCATTCTTTAACACTAATTCCGACTATAAAAAAAAATTAAATGCTAGTTAATTGAAAACAGGTGTTTCAGCATTTTCAGCAAGATAAATAAAGATTTACACTTACTTACCCGATCTGAACTTTTACTTTGAAAATATAAAAAAAAAAATAAATAACTGGCCATTTCAGCCCTTGAAAGAACTTTGACCTAGCTTCTTATGATCAATTGTGTTGTGCGTGTTATTAAGTTTGTACACAATTGACCGAGAACCGGACCTACATGTTTAACGCCGACTCCGATCGGCGATGAACGGAATGTTCTCGTTCTCAAGAGGCTTTACATGGCATTTTGATTACTCTCTGAGGTTTGCCATTGTATGCAGAGAGGTGGCGGCCGTACAGAAAAATTATTTTAGTTCAAATAATTTTCTGTGGCTGCTGGGGTTCGAACCTGGGTCTCCAGGTTCTTTGACTTAGCGGCCACGCACTTTAACCAACTACGCCACGGACGCCACTTTGAAAATATATTAAACCGAATATTTAATCGATTGCACGAGTTATCTACATAATTTTTTTCATTTCATGTAAGCGAAGCTTTTGCTGTTAAGCTTTCCTTAAACATTTGTCACTCAAAATAAGGTCTCCCAAAAATTTACAGAACGCGTCAAACTAGATTATTGATTTATTTTCAGCTTTTTTATTAATTAGCTACGAAAATATTTTGCCGCCGTGTCGATTCTTCTACAACCAAATTGATTTCGTTTCTAAGTTTCATTTTCCTCAAAATTTTCCAACCCTCAAAATTTTTTCGCCCCTAAAATGTTGCCGCTCTAGGCCCGGTCCTCACGTTTTTTTATGTATCTAGATCAGTGGTGTTCACACGCATACTACTACAATTTCCGACTTTTGCGCTTGTGTTTGTTTGTAGCTCTCTCGCTCTCTGCACTGACAAAAATTGCTGTGCAGGTTTTAAGCAAGAATTGTGTTATAATTATCGTTGCCATCATCATTATCTTTATCATTATCATTATCATTATCATTATCATTATCATTATCATTATCATTATCATTATCATTATCATTATCATTATCATTATCATTATCATTATCATTATCATTATCATTATCATTATCATTATCATTATCATTATCATTATCATTATCATTATCATTATCATTATCATTATCATTATCATTATCATTATCATTATCATTATCATTATCATTATCATTATCATTATCATTATCATTATCATTATCATTATCATTATCATTATCATTATCATTATCATTATCATTATCATTATCATTATCATTATCATTATCATTATCATTATCATTATCATTATCATTATCATTATCATTATCATTATCATTATCATTATCATTATCATTATCATTATCATTATCATTATCATTATCATTATCATTATCATTATCATTATCATTATCATTATCATTATCATTATCATTATCATTATCATTATCATTATCATTATCATTATCATTATCATTATCATTATCATTATCATTATCATTATCATTATCATTATCATTATCATTATCATTATCATTATCATTATCATTATCATTATCATTATCATTATCATTATCATTATCATTATCATTATCATTATCATTATCATTATCATTATCATTATCATTATCATTATCATTATCATTATCATTATCATTATCATTATCATTATCATTATCATTATCATTATCATTATCATTATCATTATCATTATCATTATCATTATCATTATCATTATCATTATCATTATCATTATCATTATCATTATCATTATCATTATCATTATCATTATCATTATCATTGTCACTATCATTATCAATATTATTATAATTATTCTGCAAATAACGCATTTTCATATGCCCCAAACATTTCGTGCAGTGCAAAACACACTACCAAGAGGCGCAAACCACCCAGCTTGAAGTTTTAACGCCAACTGATTGAGAGAACTTCGATAGTTTACGTGTTTCGATTCTCGAATAAAGGTTTCGAGTCTTACCACGCGTGGTACAACGTGAACATCACTGATCTAGATCAGTGTAGGGCGAGTAGTGGCTCACATGCCAGAGACTCGTAGAGACTCGTTAACGAATTCTCTCTTGTGTCTTACATATATAAACCAGAGTGGTGTCAACCACACGGAAATTATAGATTTCTACGAATATTTAATCCTTGTACATATAAACATACAACATCGGTAAAATAAGGTAAATCTACGGATTTTTAAGAATTTCACACAGAATTTTCGTAGATTTTTTTTTAAAAATATTAAACACTGATCTAGATCAGTGATAGACACACTAATACTATTATATTTCTGTAATTTTGTACTTGTGGTAGTAGAGTTTCGCTCTCAGCAATGAAAAAAAAAATTGTTGTGCAGGTATCAATAAATATAACGACTCGGCTCGCTATTATATACATATATATATATATATATATATCGCTCATTTACTAAAAGAGTGTCATAACTCAAAAAACGCGATTTTGCAGAAAACGCGTTTGAAGTTTTTAATTGACTCCCATATTGCACGGCATCCCAACGGCGCTTTATCTTCTCACGCAGAGAGTATATAACTTATGAGTGTGAAATTTTTACACAATATAAAGCATGCCATTACGAATAATTCTGCATCAATAAGTCGAAAATGACGTTTTTTGAGTTATGAAAGTCTTTTAGTAAATGAGCGATATATAAAAAATAAAATTATATAAAAAAACAATTTATATATATAAATTTTTATTGAATTTCATCCATTGCCCAAACAAATTTTCTGAAAGTAAATAATCGTTCTCCCACTCATCTATTTTTTTGGGTGCATAACAATTAAGTTCAAAGCATGATACAGCGTGTACCCCACAGTATGAAGTCTCTGCCCCAACCAATTGAAAGAATTTCTTGTCGGTGTTTATATATGTGAGACACGAGAGAGAGTTCGTAATCGAGTCTCAACGAGTCTCTGGCACGCGAGTTACTACACGCCCTACACCTGATCCATGATACAATTACAAGGTATGCTCATATTAGAGAGTAGGATTAGCTTTAGTATATATGAGCTATAGTATAATAATTACAAGGTGGCATTGACAGGAAACCATCTCCTGTCAAAAAATATACACAAAAAGATAGCGTTCACAATCGGCCATTGAAAACACAAACAATGTTGAAAACGTTGAAGTGAAAAAAACAACAACCTCAGCTGCTGCAGATCCATTTTCACAAACAGCTATTTTTAATAGGACATATTTTCTTGTAGAAGAGAAAATAAGCATAATAAGCATACTCATAACCTCACAAGAATTTATTTTCATATGCTTCAAACTTTGTGTGCAGTCAAAACACACGATCAAGCGCCGTGAACTTCGTGAATTTGATCGTGTACGCATTTCGACTCTCGAATAAAGCCGTCGAGTCTCACCATGCGTGGTACTACGTGAACATCACTGATCCATGATACAATTATACAAGGGTAGGAGTGACAACTGGCTATTTTCTCACGAATGTCTTGCACCGACTGTCATTTGCCTGCATATTTTACTTTATATTTTCTTTTTTACTTTTTTCGTTCCCTAATTTATACTTTTTTTGACAATTGGTGCAAGACGAAAAAACTATCACTTCTATCATGTATAAATGTATAATTGTTGTTTTTTCAGCAGAAAAGCATTTCATTTATCAAAGTTGTGTCCTTTTAGATCGAGACATTTAGTCCAGCGTTTTTCTAAATTTTGTATGCCTTGCAAATAATAGTTTTTAGCAAGGTCCTCTAAATAGGTGTTTGTTTCAGTGATGACTTCTTCATTAGGCCCAAATCTCTTATCGCCGGGCCATTTTTTCAGGTTTGGAAATAAGAAAAAGTCGCAGGTGACTGCTACAGCTGGAGCATATGGTGGATGAGGTAAAAGTTCGATCAATTTAAGGCTTTTTGCTATGCTGTCTACAGACATGTGTGCTGGTGCGCTGTTATGGTGGAAATGCACGTTTTACTTCGCCAAATGTGGTCGTTTTTGCTTCAAATCAAATCTGTCTAACAACTGTGAACAATATTCGCCGATGATTGTTTTGACCTTTTCAAGGTAATCGATGTGAATGACTCCGTATGCATCCGAAAAACACTGTTGCCAAGACCTTGTTGCCGACAGACCCACATTAGCCTTCTTTGGCGCACGTTCACTCGGATAAGTCCACTTCTTTGACTGTTCCTTTGTCTATGGTGTGTTGCGATCTATGTGTGTTTCGTCTGTGGTTACGAAATGGCGCAAAAACCTCCTTCGGATTCTGGTTGAACATTGCAAAATACTCTTTTGAAGTGGTCCCACACCTGCGCTTATGGTCTGTTGCATGAATAGCTTTATTAGGTCACATATTCATGTAAAATGTGATGCATCCGCATACTTGAGATGCCACCTCACGTACTTTCATTCTCCTATCGTTCGATATCATTTCATGGATTTTATCAGCGATTTCTGTCATGACGACCATTTTGGATGAACTGGATATTCAGCATCACATGTGCTGGTACGTCCACAACGGAATTTAGTAAAAAATGTCTGAAGCATTAAATTGATGGTGAAGAGTCCCCATAGTATTAATCAAGGCTTTCCTTAGTTTCGGTGATGGGTTTTTTACGCAAAAAGGAATGATTGATTTGTACATGAAGTACACGAGGTTTTCTGCTTCCAAAGGCTGTCAAACACAAAATAAATGTGTCAAATTTTGACTCAGCTCGCTCAAAATTTGACGGTAGTTTATTAACAGCTGGTAGGAATCCAGGACCAGTGTTGCCTTTACAGCTACTAGGCAGAAAATTCCTTCTTGACTTCTCAAAATTGCCCACGTACTCATCGTGTAATAATTTCATGCAACGTCGTTGCATAATTGATGCATTTTCGATCTTATTACGGTTCAATCCGCGGCCTTATGACGTCATAAATTTTTTGTCTATTTCTGTCAGGAGGTCTAATAACCAGCCTTTACGAGGGTTGCCTTTAAAGTCTTGCGCCTAACAATGATAAAACAGTGGTTTATCAGTGAAAATGCTTAAATTGCTTTTCTAAGTAATCTCCAAGATGATCAACACACTTTAGTATTCGCTCAAACCAATTTTAGAAACAATTTTGCCACTCTGAAGTTGGTACCTCCAAAATCAGGTTTTTGAAGGCCTCAACAGTCTATTCGGGCGTAGAAAAATGTTTTCTTAATGTGAGGGAACAAAATGAAATAATTGGGAGTCAAGTTGGGAGTGTAAGGCGGATGACCCATTAATTGTACGTTTTTTGTTTTGTTTTTTTTAGACTAAACCCAGGAGATGGCCCTTATAAACGCGAAAGCATTGTGTTGATTCGGGGTGGTAGTTAGGGTGATAGTAAGTTGGAGGGTGGACAGATAGAATAGTGTCGGTGAAGATTAGTTTTAAATTCACATAGCTCAAAATTGCCGGGAACACGCTCGCAGGGATATTGTTTCACAATTTTACTGTACGACCGAGGAACGAATTATCTCGGCAATGTGAGGTTCTATTGTGCATCAAAGCAATGTTATAGGGATGGGCTTGCTGAGCTGACCGAGTGAATCTGGGAAACGCACGAGCTGATGGCGTCAGGTCATGTATCTCACTTGAACACTTCCCGTGATAGTACCTGTATAAAAGGCTTAGGCAACCAACATTGCTTCGATGCCCAAGAGAGTTGAGAGAAGATGAAATGTTTTTATCTCCAATCAGATATACATATAGCACGTCGTTAAATTCGATCCAGAAGCTCCAAATAACATCTTGAAGCTCCTAGCCAAGTGTGCGAATTGTACGAATCGAACGACAGAAGGTCGTTGATAAAAACCAGAAACAAAATTGGTGATAGGACTGAACCCTGCGATACTCCAGCGCCGATGGCATGTTCAACCACGACACGAATCGACCTGTCCTTTAGAATACACGTTATCAATCGAGCAAAGTTACTACCAACACCATATGCAATTAGTTTCGACACGAGAGCTTTATGCCACACTTGGTCAAACGCCTTAGAAATATCCAGACCAACAACCCTGCTTTCACAGAAGAAGTGAACACAATGGTTCCATTCCTCCGAGAGGAACGTCATGAGGTCACCAGTAGAGCGAGCCCTATGACGGTCACTAAGCAATTCGTTGCGCTCCAGATAATTCATAAGGTGGAAGTTTATTACACTCTACATGACTTTGGAGAGCGTAGAGCATATCGCAATGGGTCGGTAGTTCTTAGGTACTGGCTGAACGTTCGCGACCTTCTAACAAGATGGAAATACTCCTGTAGGAGATGTTGAAAAGGTTATGCAAAGGTCGTGCCAGTGTAGAGGCACACATTTTTAGCACAATTGGTGGTTAGGTATACCATCGGGGCCAGAAGATTTGTTTGTGTTGAGGTTTGCAAGGACTCTTTTAACTGCTCGCGTTCGAAAAAATATCTCCTGCATCGTAGATGATTTTTCTTCTACAGAGGGCGGTGGCTGATTGCCAGCCGCGATTGTAGAATTTTGTGCAAACAATCCAGCCAATAGGTTCGCTTTATCAGCCGAGTGAATTATAATTTTCAAACCACTGTAAACAACACAATAAGTGCACATACACCAAAACTTTGTGAGTACGTTTATGCAAGAAAATGCCAAATTTTCGAATGGAACTGTCAAAATTTATCTGGTCGAGGCGCATTACTTAAAAGGCAGCCCTCGTATAAAGAACCTGAAAAGTTCGTTGAATTTGAAAAAACAATTTTTTTTTGTTTTGGTAATTTTAAAATACAAGCAAATAAGTAACTCTTAGAAATAAAAAGAGATTCACAAATCATTGTGCTAACAATTAGTATGCATGATAAAGGCTTAACCAGGTGCTATTTAACTTTTGACAATAATTCCTATTGAAACTTTCTTATCATTTCCGCTTAGAAAACTTTTTTAATTAAGTTATAACTTTTAATGGTTAATTTATTTTATTTTGGCAAGCCATTAAAATTCTAGGCTAATTAAAATTCCGACATCCCCCCCACCCCCGCTACACAAACATTAATAAATTGAATAATGGACGTGTATAAATAGCACAGCTACAATAGCATAAAACGCGCATAACTCGCGCAAGGGTGCTGCTTAGAAACCTAAGGTATGCTTCTTCATATATGCTACACCTAAAAGTATGCTGTATGAGAATTACTTTTATGTATTTTTGTGTGGTTGGTTGAAACTGCTTCATTTTCTCTTTTTTAGAAAAGCGGAATAAGCAAAACAAAAAACGAAACAAATATAAATTTAATTTTTTGTTGTTTTTCGTGCGTTTTATTTGTTGTGCTTTTGTGTTGCTGTTTTTTTTTAAAATATTATTTAACTTGTTTCATGTTTCACTTAATCACTTAACAGAAAAATGTATTTTATTTCGAGTTCTAGGCACAGTTAGTTATATAATGAAAACATCATTCATTAGGGTGGTTGACATTTTTTTAATTTGGTGTGGTGTGTTGCGAAGTGGGGGGGAGATTAAATTGCCACGTGCTAGAGTTGCCTAAATTTTCATTGCCACGTGTTGATGTTGCGTAAATTTATGCAAATTTATTTTTCCGCATTTGAAATAATCGCTTGTTCGAGGCAATTGTTTTGCAGGATATGCTGTTTAAAGTTAAAAAGATGAAAAATAAATAACTGAAAAATTAACGGTAGCAATTTATATTCAAGGTTAAGACCGTGACATTGCCTAAAGTTTTACTCTACTTATTAAAACGGTGATTTTATCGATTTTAGAGAATTGCAAGCTTTTAAAACTCCTAAAAAATATATCGAATTTATTGATTGTTTGATTATTGATTGTTCGATAATCGATTTTTCAGTAGGAAATTTGTTTAAAATTAAAAGATTTGATGAGAGATTAATCGATGCAGTATAAGTCGAAGGAACATGAAATGATTATTATTTAGAAATGATTATTAATTATCGATTGTTCGATTTTCGATTGCTTGAGTTTCCTATACGAAAGTCTTGAAATCCTCTAGGCGATTTTTCTAAGATTGTTTTTACATCAATTCCTATCAGTTAAAGAAATCGATAGTCCACTCAAAAATACTTTCTTGATTTTCAATACAAATTTATTTTTATTTGTTTTTAAAAATTATTATTTTTATTTTTGAAATTTTGTTTTTTATTATTAAAAATTTATTTTGCATATATTTTTAAAAATTTATTTTGTAATATTTGTAATTTTTTTTTTTATTTATTTTTAAAAAATTATTTTTTTTTGTTTTTAAAAATTTATTTTTACTTATTTTAAAAAATTTATTTTTACTTATTTTAAAAAATTTATTTTTACTTATTTTTAAAAATTTATTTTTACTTATTTTTAAAAATATATTTTTACTTTTATTTAATTTTATTTAAAATAAAAACTTATTTTTGAAATTTTAAAAATTATTTTTTATGTATTTAAATTTTTTTTATTATTAAAAATATATTTATGTATTTATTTCAATAAATTGATTTTTATATATTTTTAAAAATTTATTTTATATTTATTTCTAAAAATTTTTTTATTTATTTATAGAAACTTATTTTTATTTATTTTTATAATTTATTTTACCTGTTTTTAAAAATTTATTTTTATTTATATTTAATTTTAGTTTAATTTTAATTTTCAATAAAACTTTATTTTTATGCATTTTTAAAAATTAGTTTTTACTTAGCTTTAAAAATTTCTTTTACTTCTTTTGAAAAATTTATTTTTTATTATATTTATCTTTAGTTTTATATTTTTTATTTTTAAATTTTTTTTTATTATTAAACATTTATTTATCTATTCATTTTGATAAATTGATTTTTTTTTATTTTTAAAAATTCATTTTGTATTTATTTTTAAAATTTTTTTATTGTTTTATAGGAACTTATATTTTATTTATTTTTAAAATTTATTTTTACGTATTTTTAAAAATTTATTTTTATTTATATTTAATTTTAGTTAAATTTTAATTTTCAATAAAACTTTATTTTTATGCATTTTTAAAAATTAGTTTTTACTTAGTTTTAAAAATTTCTTTTTACTTCTTTTTAAAAATTTATTTTTTATTATATATATCTTTAGTTCAATTTTTTTATTTTTAAATTTTCTTTTATTATTAAAAATGTATTTATCTATTTATTTTGATAAATTGATTTTTTTTTATTTTTAAAAATTCATTTTGTATTTATTTTTAAAATTTTTTTATTATTTTATAGGAACTTATATTTAATTTATTTTTACGTATTTTTAAAAATTTATTTTTATTTATATTTAATTTTAGTTTAATTTTAATTTTCAATAAAAATTTGTTTTTATGCATTTTTAAAAATTAGTTTTTACTTATTTTTAAAAATCTTATTTTTATTTATACTTTATTTTAGTTTCATTTTTGTTGTAAATAAAAATTTATTTTTATGTATTTTAAAAATAATGTTTAATGTTATGTAATATTAAAAATTTTTTATTATTAAAAATTTATTGGTGTATTTATTTCAATAATTTGATTTTTATTTATTTTTAAAAATTTATTTTGTATTTATTTTTGAAATTTTTTATTTATTTATTTATATTATTTATTTTTACGTATTTTGAAAAATTCATTTTTATTTATATTTAATTTAAGTTTCATTTTGATTTTCAATAAAAATATATTTGTTTTTTTATTTTTAAAATTTTTTTTATCTTAATAATAATTTTTTTTATTATTAAAAGTTTATTTTTCATTTATTTTTAAAAATTGGGTTTACTTATTTTTAAAATATTATTTTTATTTATTTTTAAAAATGTATTTTGACTTATTTTTAAAATTAATTTAAATTTTGTTTTGATTTTCAATAAAAATATATTTTTAGTTATTTTTAAAAATAATTTTTTTTTTATTAAAATTTTCTTTTGTATTTATTTATAAATACGATTTTTATTTATTTGTAAGATTCTATTTGTATATTATGTGAAAATTTTATTTTGTAAATTAAAAAAAATTTATTTCGTGTTTATTTTTGAATATTAAATTTTTATTTTTTAACTTATTTTTATTTAATTTTTAAAATTAATTTTTATTTATTTTTATATACTTTTCATTTATTTTGTTTTTTAGTAAAAATTTATTTGTATTAATTTTAAAAAATTATATTTTCTTCTTTTTAAAATTTATTTTTTTTATTATCAAATATTTATTTATTTTATTTGTTAATATTGGGTTTTGCTTTTTTTTAAAATATTATTTTTATTTATTTTTAAAAATTTATTTTTACTTATTTTTAAAATTTATTTTTATTTAATTTTAGTTTCATTTTGATTTAAAAAAAAAATATATTATTATGTATTTTTAAAATTTTTTTTTTATTTAAAAAATTAATTTTTTTTTATTATTAAAAATTTATTTACTTTATATTTTTTAAAATTGGTTTGCTTATTTTTAAAATATTATTTTTATTTATCTTAAAAATTTATTTTGGCTTATTTTTAAAAATTTATTTTTATTTATATATAATTTAATTTCATTTTTGATTTTCAATAAAAATTTATTTTAATTTTTTTTTTATTTTTAAAAATTTCGTAGCCGGAGTCGGAACCGGAGCCAAAATCGGAGTCGGAGTCGGAGTCGGAATCGGAGTAAAAGATGTGAGATGTGTGTGAGATACGTCGAATCGACCGAATCAATGCGTTTCGATCTTCGTTATAACTCCGATTCAAAATTACACGGTGTAACAGTGAAAATAAACTCGGCTCGAGACATAGTAGAGGTTGTAGGTCTAGTTGAACATAAGATAACTGCATACTTAGTTTTTTGATTATACCCTCAAAATCGGGATTTGTGGTCAAAAACCCGATTTTAGGTAGGTGCATGTATAGTTTGTTATGTAACTCCGTTATATCTAGCTCAATTTTAAAAATTTAAATATTGATAAAAAGAAGAAAAATATACCCTTAATATAATATATAGACCGGTTTTTTTACAAAAAGAATTGACAAAGTTACAGGTAAAATCATTTGAAAATTTCTCATTTCTTTTTACTTTTTTCAACTTTAACAGCGTTTTGTTAACAAATTTTGTTTTTTGGCACTATTAGTTTTTGTAGGATTCTGAAAGCCTGTTAAATTTTGCGTTCAATAAGCTATCATTTACTTCAATTGGCTGAAATACAAATGCACTATCGAATTTTTAGTATTCGTAATAAAATACAAAAAATTTTATTTTTTTTTTTTTTTCTAAAAATGTTTATTTTATCTTTTTCGTTTATATATATTATAATCGATTTCATGTTTTAGGGACCAGCAGTAGTCTGCCAGTAGGTTTATGGAATTTTTTCCCTGAAAGCCGGTTTCTATAGCTTCCATCTCCTGGTGGAACCTTTCTCCTTGTTCATCACTAAACTGCCCAAGGCTATTCGGGAAAAAGTTTATATGGGAGTGCAAAAAATATATTTTGATTGACATATTGCAGCCCAGTTTTTCGTAAGCACTCAAAAATTCATTTACAACATCTAAGTAATTTCGACTCTTCTTCTTGCTGAGGAAATAAATGCATAACGAAATAAAACTCTTCCAAGCTCTTTTTTTCAACTGGATTTAATTAAGAAACGAAATTAGTGTCCAAGAAAATTTTCCAAATTTGTGGGCCCACAAATAAACCTTAGAATAACCGAAATGAATAAATAACTTTTATAAAAGATATGAACGTGCAGGATACTTTCTTTGATTTTGGCCTCACTTAACCTAGGAAACGCTGCAATCAGATTTTTTTTTTTTAAGCTTTGAACCAAGGATTTCAGGTCGAATACCTATTCAGTCAAGTCTGCCTTGGTTCGAGGTGCAATACCTATTCAGTCAAGTCTGCCTTGGTTCGAAAATGGGATAATAGATTAGTGGGAAGAAAAGGGCAATCAAGTGAAACACGTGTAGGATGTTCTAAGCATGGTGGAAAGCCAAAGAAACATATGAATTTGAATCAGACGCAAGTGTTATGCCTTTACCTCAATCAATTCAAGTTATAAGTCAATCTCATCCACAAACTTCTCTACCATCAACTACAACTTCATGTCGTAAATATTGATGAATTTTTAATTTCAGTTAATTAGAAATGAGGATAGAAAATTAAGAAAGGTTAAAAGCGAAGGCCATGGCCATGGCCAGGAATCGAACCCGAGGCCTCTGGGGTGGCAGTCGAGCACGCTACCAACTCGACTACCGAGGCCGCGGTAGGATTACATTTTCAGGTCGCACCAGTGGAGTATTCAAAACATATTTTTTGCCAACTTAAAATGAAGCACTCCTTTTGCTTATATTTATTAGTCGCACGACTATCCCATTCGCAAATAATGCAAGGATACTTGGTATATCCACCTTGCATTCCAAACAGTATTGTTAGAGCCTTTAAGTCGGCGACATACGTATATCAGAATTTAACATATCAAGAATCACACAAAAAGTTTTTAAATAAATCATACTCTTGCAAGATCCCTCAATAAACAAACGCCATTCATTCGGAGCGTGTTTGTGGTTGAAAACTGCAAACAGTTCCGTCACATCCAGGCAATACACCAGATTTATGATAATATATATAAACGAAAAAGGTCAAAAAAACCTTTTTAGAAAAAGAAAAAAAATTTTTTTGTATTTTATTACGAATACTAAAAATTCGATAGTGCTTTTGTATTTCAGCCAATTGCAGTAAATGATAGCTTGTTGAACGCAAAATTTAACAGGCTTTCAGAATCCTGCTAAAACTAATAGTGCCACAAAACAAAATTTGTTAACAAAACGTTGTTGAAATTGAAAAAATTAAAAAAAAATGAGAAATTTTCAAATGATTTTACCTGTAACTTTGTCAATTCTTTTTGTAAAAAAACGGTCTATATATTATATTCAGGATATATTTTTCTTCTTTTTATTAATGTTTAAATTTTTAAAATTGAGCTAGATATAACGGAGTTACATAACAAACTATACATGCACCTACCTTAAATCGGTTTTTTTACCACAAATCCCGATTTTGAGGGTATATTAAAAAAACTAAGTATGCAGTTATCTTATGTTCAACCAGGCCTACTACCTCTTCTATGTTTCGAGGCAAGTTTTTTGATTTGTTTTCATTTTGTAACACCGTGTTATCGGACCCCAAGTTGGAGTCGGAGGTATAAAATCAATCGGATGTTCTGACCTTTCGGAACCGAATTCGAAGCTCCGTTACAACCACTTGTTCCGACCTTTCGGAACCTAATTCGAAGCTCCGTTATATCCCTACTTGCTACATAAGCTTTTGCTCTCGAAGTTTACTCCGTGCCCATAGCTGATCATAACCGATACTTTGTTACTCTGACATCGATTATATTCGATTATAGGAGTCTAAATTCACTCGCGCAATTTTTCTAATATTTTTTAATAGATATTTTCATTTATTTGCTTTTGAAATTGGAATTTTTCGATAGATTTTCCACAAACATATTTTATTACGTTTAACACGGATCATTACGGATCATTACTTCTTCTCTAAACGATTATTTGATAAAATATAAAGCGGTATTAATTAAATTATTCGATACTAAAATACATTTTTAATACACATATACATTCTTGGTTAATTTATTGTTGAATTATCAATTTCTTAAATTTTCTTTTATCGATTATTTTATAGTTCACAATTTTTTCCTTTCTTTATCGTTTATACAAGCTAAATCGATACTATGATTATTCAACTAAGATTAAATCGATTATTCAATATAATCGACATTTATAATCGCTAGATCGATAAGTTTAAAATGTATTGCTCTTTAAATTTTAAGAAAGATAGATTATTTTTAATCGACTTTATAGTAGTTTTTTTTTTCATAAGAGATTATTCTATATGATGTCTTCGATTATTCGATTAATTTTTAACAAATTTAACCGAATATTTTTAATTTGATGATTCGATAAATAATTTGTGTTTATAAAATCGATTAAATTCTTCGTTATTAAATAAACTTCGATTCGTCTTTTCAAATGATTTGCTCAAAAATTTTTAAATAATTGATTTGTCTGTAACAGGTTTGTTTTTATTCTCCTGTAATTGATTATTTTTTAAAATTTATTGCATTTCAATGACCTTTGATTTTGCTTTTGCTTTTGTTTTTGCTTTTGCTTTTGGTTTTAATTTTGATTTTAATTTTAATTTTAATTTTGATTTTGATTTTGATTTTGATTTTGATTTTGATTTTGATATTGATTTTGATTTTGATTTTGATTTTGATTTTGATTTTGATTTTGATTTTAATTTTGATTTTGATTTTGATTTTGATTTTGATTTTGATTTTGATTTTGATTTTGATTTTGATTTTGATTTTGATTTTGATTTTGATTTTGATTTTGATTTTGATTTTGATTTTGATTTTGATTTTGATTTTGATTTTGATTTTGATTTTGATTTTGATTCTGGTTTTGATTTTGATTTTGATTTTGATTTGATTTTTGATTTGATTTTGATTTTGATTTTGATTTTGATTTTGATTTTGATTTTGATTTTGATTTTGATTTTGATTTTGATTTTGATTTTGATTTTGATTTTGATTTTGATTTTGATTTTGATTTTGATTTTGATTTTGATTTTGATTTTGATTTTGATTTTGATTTTGAATTTGATTTTGATTTTGGGTTTGATTTTGATTTTGATTTTGCTTAATTTTCTGGTTTTATTTTTGCTTTTGCTTTTGTTTTTTCTTGTGGTTTTCTTTTCCTTTTATTTTGCTTTTCTTTTCTTTTGCTTTTGTTCTACCTTTTGCCTTTGGTCTGCTTGTACTTGTGATTTTGCTTTTGCTTTTTGTTTTGATTTTTCTTTCTACTTTTAATCATAGTTTTTGTCATAGCATCTATATTCAGCTCGACATAATTCTATGCAACGCTGATGCATTTTGATGAAACTCGTTTCTCAACTTTTTTGGAAACCTGCGCTGTAAAAAGTAACGCTGTAACATTAAAATATATTCATAATTTTCTTGTAATTTTTTGCAACTGACAAAAGTAAGGTGGTTCCTGAAATTTGAATTTTTCGTTAAAAGCTTTTTCCGCATAAAAGCCTAAATAAATTAATCTGTGTATTTTGAAGCACCTGATTTATTTTTCAATTTATAACCTCACAAATATTTCACTCACGGACGCTTCTTTTGATCTCAGCATCTGCTGAGAAGAAAATTTACTCTTCTTATTTCAAAAATAAAAAAACACAATGTTGTTTAAAATTTCTAACCACTTTAGAAGGACAGTAACATGTGCCCACAGGGGAGATTCAGGAAATCGTGAAATTACATTATTTTTTATTTGTTTTTGTTATTTGTTTGAATTTTTCGTCGAGTTGGTGACACTTTTAAAATTGAAAAATGTTTCATGTCGCTGCTGGTGCGTATCTTAAGGGGGCGTTACATTAACATATGAAGCAGGAGAAAAAAAAAAGTTAAAACAATTTGAATTTTAAACTGTTTTTGTTATGTTTCACGTGAGTGTGTGTGTGTGTTTATGCGTGTTTGTTTTTGTTTCGTTGTGTGGGACGCAGGTAATTAGAATATTTTTGTAAAACTTTCCCTTTTATTGTTTTGAGATGTTCTTCTTAAGTGTTTAGCTGTTGTGTGCTTTAGCGTCAGTGAGCTTTTTTGTGTAAATGATAAAAATGTGTTTGTTGAAATATGCTTCCTAAAAGTATTTGTGTAGCTTTACAATTTCTTTGTATTGCTTCTTAAAGCTTTTGAAAAGTGTCGCGAAAAGCTTCAAATGACAAGCATATTAAATAATGAATAAGAAGTATATAAATAATATAAATAGAATATATTTTTTAAAAATTTTCAGTTTTTTATCTTAAACGTGCGCAAAACAAGCTTTAAAGCATTTACTTATTCACAAAAATATTGATTAAATGTTAACAAAACTAAAAAACAAAATTATCAAAAACTACTTTAATTAAAAGCTTATTTAAGGTTTGGTATTTTTATATTTTTTTTTATTTAGCATTAGTATATTTTGTTTAAATTAAGCACACACGGTTTATGCTCTGCACTTTTTTTGCAAATTCTAAAACGGAGTTTTTCTAAGTCTGGCTTTTTATGTGTATTTCAAGCTTTTTTGGTTATGTTGCTTAGAAGTAATAAAAAAAAATCAGCTTTTTCTGATCGAAAATAATTAGCAGCTATAAAATTTTAAAGCTCAACTTTTTCAAGATATTGTCTGATGAGGAATATCTTAAAGCTAAATAGTCAAACTAACAAATATGGCCTCATAAGAGTAACACAAACTTAAAAGCTTTAAAGTCTGAAAAGCTGTGAGAGTTCAACATAGCGTTAAATAAAATAAATTAAACAATGTGCGTATACATACATGTACGTATAAAAAAATTTGTAAGCTTTTTAAGCTGAAAGCTAGGTGTAAAGTCAAAACTGATAAAAATTGTTCAAGATATGACTTAACAGTTGAATAAAAATAGTACAAGAGCGGCAATTGATGCTTTTAATAGCTTTTAAGTGCAATGTTAAGCTCAAAAAGTAAAGTGATGATGAGATGTTTAAAAATTATTTTTGCATTTATATTTATATTTATACATATTTCATTTATATTTATATTTCTTTACATATTAACACTTATACTTAAAGCAGATTTTAAGTTCGAAGCTTTAAGTTGAGCTTAAAAGCTCAAAAAAGTGAAAGTTTATTAAAAACCTCTACACATAGGACTAAGTTATGATTAATTAAATTTTTTATTATGAATGAGTTAAAGCGATAAGTAAGATTTAAAGCCTTAAATATAAAGTTAAGCTCTACTTAATTTAAAAGCTCGAAAAAGTTTTAACCTGTAAAAAACCTGTACACATAAAACATTATGAATGATTAAATAATTCGTTATGAATGAGTTAAGGCGGCAAGTGTCTTTTTAAGCTTTAAAGTATTTTGTAAAACTTTTAACTAATTTAAAAGCTCGAAAAAGTGAAACTAAAAACCTGTACACAAAGGACATTATGAATGCTTAAATTGTTTGTTATGAATGGAGTTAAATCGGCGAGAAACTCTTTAAGCTTTAAAGCTTCTTGTAAAGCTTTTAATTTATTTAAAAGCTCGAAATACTGAAATTTTATTCACAACTTGTACATATAAGACTAGGTAATAAATTATACAATTTTTCATAATGAATGAAAGTGTCTTGTAAAGCTTTTAATAAATTTAAAAGCTCGAAAAATTTAAAGTTTAAAAACAACCTGTACACATGGGACTAGGTAATGAATGATTAAATTTTTCATTATGAATGATTTAAAGCGGCGAGTCACTCTAATTTTTAAAGTTTCTTGCAAGGCTTTTAAGTAATTAAAAAGCTTGAAAAAGTGGAAGTTCATTGAGAGTTTTTATACATAGGACTAGGTTATGAATGATTGAATTTTTTATTATGAATGACTTGAAGCGGCAAGTAAAGCTCGAAAAAGGAAACGTTTATTAACAACCTGAACGCATAGGATTAGTTTGTGAATGATTAAATTTTTCATTATGAATGATTTAAGGCGGCGAATAACTTTTGAAGCTATAAAGTATCTTGTAAAGCTTTTACGAATTTAAAAGCTCGAATAAGTAAAATTTTATTAACAACCTGAACGCATAGGACTAGTTTGTGAATGATTAAATTTTTCATTATGAATGGTGTAAGGCGGCGAATAACTTTTGAAGCTATAAATTATCTTG
The DNA here is from genome assembly GCA_943735915.1 of Pherbina coryleti. Taxonomy (NCBI): domain Eukaryota; kingdom Metazoa; phylum Arthropoda; class Insecta; order Diptera; family Sciomyzidae; genus Pherbina; species Pherbina coryleti. The sequence continues at coordinate 165,851,172 of OX030948.1, forward strand.
TAAAGCTTTTACGAATTTAAGAGTTCGAGTAAGTGAAATTTTATTAACAACCTTTATACATGGGACTAGGTTATGAATGAATAAATTTTTCATTTTGAATCGGTTAGAGCGGCGAATAACTTTTGAAGCTTTAAAGTATCTTGTAAAGCATTTATGAATTTGAAAGCTCGAAAAACTAATAGTTTGCTAACAACCTGTACACATATTACATTATGAATGTTTTAATATTTTATTTTGAATTAGTTAGGCAGCAAGTAAATTTTTAAGCCTTAAAGTTTATCGTCAAGCTTTTAATTAATTTAAAAGCTCGAAAAAGTGAAAGTTTACTTTCAACATGTACACATAGGACTAGGTTATGAATGAAAATTTTTCAATATGAATGAGTTAAAGCATCCAGTAATTCTTCAAGCTTTAAAATGTCTTGTAAAGCTTTTAATTAATATAAAAGCTCGAAAATATGAAATTGTAGTAAACACCTCTACACATAGGACTAGGTTATGAATGATTAAATTGTTCATTATGTATGAGTTATGACTACAAGTAACTGTTGAAGATTTAAAGTTTCTTGTAAAGCTTTTAATTAATTTAAAAGCTTGAAAAAGAGAAAATTTACTAACAAATTGTACACATAGGACATTAATTTAAAACCTCGTAAAAGTTGAAGTTAATTAACAATCTGTACACATAGGACATTATAAATGATTCAACTTATTATGAACGAGTTAAAACTGCGAGTAACTTTTTAAGCTTTAAAGTTTCTTGTAAAGCTTTTAATTTAAAGTAAAGGTGTGCTCTTTAAAGCGTCTATGGTTTTAAGTTTTCGTTCGTAAGTGCTGATAGCTTTGCTATAATAGTCGGTATATGAGCTGTTGTTAGTTAGATATTTGAGAACATTCCAAGCTTTTAAAATTTTCATGAAACTCACATGATCAAAAATAAAAAAAAAAAAATTAAAAAAAGGATATATATTTTTTGGTGCGTGGTGCATTGTGCTTCTTAAAACTGAAAACAAATCGATAAAAATGTTCCCTTCATGGGGTGAAAGTCGATGAGAGTAGTTGATGAATGTCTATTTTAACAAATCAAAATTGTTGACGTAATCATAACCCTTACGGATAAATCAAAGCTACTCGCAGGTATTTTATTTCAATTTTTTTATTTTTTTCAATATAAGTTTATGGAAGGCTAAGAAATTGGGTTGGTTCTTATAACTAACGAAAATAGGTTTTTGAAGTTATTCATAACCTGTTATTTGATAACTTTTGAAAGTGGATCATTTGAAAGTTGCGTACATAACAAAAATATTTGAAACTTAAAGTGAGTCACTGTTTAAGGGTTAAAGAAGCCAATACTCAAAATTGTTATAATGACTAAATTCTTAAAACTTTAAAAGTTGTTGTCCATCCTAGTTTTTTTTAAAGTTTTTCCTTTTCATTTTTCAAAGGTTTTCTTGAAAAAACTTCAATTAAATTTATATATATGCACCGGCAGTACTCATAAAGTACTCACTCTGGAAGTACTCAAACAGAGAGCTTTTTATCATTTAAAACATAGAAATGAGAAAACTTTATTGTAAATACCCAAGAATGATTTGCAATTTACAGAATGAAACAAGATTACGTGTTCCGCAAATGAGAGAGAGAGAGAGCATGATGTCACACAGCACCTTTGTTTACATTAACTACATGTATTTATGTTCTATACAGTGTTGCCATGTGGGCAGATAAAACTTGTTTTGCCAGTTTTTTGAGAGGGTAGAAAGTTTTCAAGTTTTTCCCTAAAAAAATAAAGTTTTATTTTATTTTACCCAGTTTTTCAAGTTTTTACCATTAAGGTCGGAAATATACCCAGCGGCCGAAGAAAAAAGGTCATGTTTGTGCATTTTTTTTAGGAAACCTAAGGCATATTTTTAAATGAGAGTTTTTATACCTTCAAATATACACATTCAAGAGTATGTTTAGTGTTTTTTACTAAAAAGAATTAATACTAAGGTAGATACAGCATTTTTTGTAGAGCGCTTTGAAAATGCGGTGACCAAGATTGCTCCTCCTAAATTCAACTGAAACAAAAAAACGAAATATATTATTAAACTAGATACTTAAAACTCGTACTTGTCATATCCGATTTTGAAAATATTGATTTTCGGCGGACTTCCGAACGTAAATTAACGATTTTCGAGCAAAAATTCGTCATTATTTTGCCTATAAAAAATGAATGAAGCTACGAAAAAAAATCCTATGACAAGTACGAGATTATTATGAAAATAAGCCTGCAAAAAATTCAAAGCGATCGGTTCACTGAGCTTCGAGAAATTTTGGTCACCGACTTTGAAAACATGGTTTCGAGAAAAACGCGTTTGAAAATAAGGGCCAGCACTGCGCGCTCTAGAAGGCGGTTCACTTACTAAACTATAACTATGTTATTTTTTGAGATATCGACTTGAAGTTTTCACCACATATTGTTGAGACATAAAGCTTTAAGAAAATGTTTAAACTTTTAAAAAAGTTCTGGGTATATTTCCCCCATTAAAACGATGCTTTCTATTTTAGTGAATCTATGAATCAAATAGATAAACTAAATTGTATGTTACTACAGAAACGTAAGTATCATTTGAAGCTGCTACTACTAATTTTCACTCCTTTTCAAAGTTTATTTTTATGGCAGCGCTGTTGCTATTGTTGTTGCTGTCATTGTTTCTGTTCTTTTGTCTCGGTTTCCCTTAGTCGAGTCTTGGCGGTCAATTTTTGGGATTCCTTTTTAAACTTGACGCTTCAGTTTACATATATTCAGAGTTGACGATCAAGTCTTCCGTATTTTCTTAAGAAATTAAGTAGCCAAAATAATGGGACAACGAGCGAACAAAGCGAATTGCCAAAAATTTTAAAGCACACATTTTAAAAATACATGTTTTTTTAAGAAAAATATGGCAACGCTGGTTCTATATACTAAATATTTTTTTTCTTATTTTTACAATATGTTTATGGACCTCCTAAGCCTATTGGTGTAATATAATTTTATCGTTCTCGAATGGTTTAGGAGATAAAAATCGTGAGTTTGAAAAATTTAAATTTTTTCGTAAACGAAAATATCAATTTTTTATACAGAAAAGTAGTTACATTACTTCACTTTTTACTTTAATTTTCCGCAAGAATTTATTTTCAATTTTCTCAATTTGCTTAAGTGATCGCACATTTTCATTCATATTGTAATGCAGAAGTGCTGTGTGACGTCATGCAGTCAATTGAGAAAGAGGGCATTAGAGAACGGGACTGCGGAACGCGTAATCTTGTTTCTAGCATTCTTAGAATCTTATTTCTCAATAGTAAATACCTATTGCTTAATAAAAAAAAAAATGATGACACAATTATATAAAATATAGATAGGATTATATAAAATAATCGTGTTATAAAAGAGACAATAATATAAAAAACCAGGTTAATCCCAGAAGTACCCGACATAACAAGGAAAACACAAACAATTTGGGAGAAAATATTTTTATTTCTCTACATAGCCTCCTCTTAGCTCGATACAATTTTCCCAACTATGTTCGATACCCTGTTTATACTGAGAAAGTTCGAGCTCCTCAAAATAGTCACCAACTGCAGACTCCACCTCTTGATTGTTGGCAAATCTTTTATCACCGAGCCATTTTTTCAAGTTTGAAAGCAGAAAATAATCCGAGGGGCCTAACTCTGGCGACGAGGGGGTGTGAGGAAGTAATTCGAAATTTAACTCATTGATTTTTTGCTATCGAGAAAACGAATGTGTGAACAAAAACTCGTTTTGGTTCTTACTAAGACCCGGGACTTATTGAGAGATGTTACGCAAGTACATTTCAAAATTTTCTATAGAATAAATTTAATATTTCTAAGCATTTTAAGTACGGCATTAAATATGGCTATGATCATAATTAAGTTGATTTTTTTTTCTAATAAAAAAAAAAAAAAAAATTGAGAATATCTGAAATATCTGTCACAACAAAAGGTATGCGACGCAAACCAAACTTTGCTAAGCTTCCACTAAAAACTTATAATAACTAAAGATAGAGTTTGAAATTTAGTAAATAACGGTATACAACCCAACAAGAAAAGATGATAGTACATATTTTTCAAAGTAATAAATTAATTTTCTAAATATTCTAATTATTATGTTTAAAAAAAATAAATTCAATTTCCAATAGAATGTTTATCAAAATGCAAAAAAATCTTCAAGTAGAGAGATAAAGAGAGTGAGAAAGTTATTTGTTACATGATGAAATAAGATGAGCTCAGAAAATAATAGTATCAGTAAAGTTACAGAGAAAGAAAGAGTAAGCAAGACATGTTTAAGAAAGTAAAGCCGTGTGTGCAAAGTTTAAATAGAAGCTTGTTGTTGGATAGAAAAAAGCTTTTGTTTGAGAGAAAATCATATGAGTAAAAATTGTTGAAAACTGGCAACAATTTTCACTTTATGATTTTTTAAGTTTTGCATGAATATCGACAGCTTTGACAAGAGCTTTTTTGTTAGTTTTTAAAAAAAATTATATATATTCGTATATACTATATGTTTTAGTTTTAAGTTTAGCGTTTATTTAAATTGGTTTTGTTTAGATTTTTGTTTTAACTTACCAACGAAAGCCAAAGATTTGTTATAAGAAGTTGATTCTTCTCGTCCTACAAACATAAAATTAACAACAAAAACATAAAAAAATTAGGAAGAAAATAAAAAAAAATATTCAACAAAATATGATTCAAACCACGAATAAATGAATGAAAAAAGTACAAGAAACAAGAAAAAAACAGAGCAAAAATAACAACAAACGGATTAACAACAATTATTTAGTTTGTATAATTATTTAGTAAAATATTTTTGTTTTATTTTGATTTTAGATAAATGTGTGTGTGAGTTTACTTTTTAAGTTTTTTTTTATAATTATTATTATTTTTAATTTAAAACAATTTAAAACATTACAAATAAATTTGATTGAGCTTTAAAAAAGCCTTGCTCTTGTAATGCTTTAATGAGAAAGCTTTAAGTTAATGATATTTAATTTGCATGTATAAGTTAGTTTTTGTTGCTAAGTGTTCAACTTTTTCTAAGCGGTGACGAAGCTTGATTTAGACATTAAGAGCTTTACCCCTACACTTCGTATCACAAAATAGCACACCAACGATAAGCAAGAAATGATAAGCAATAGGTTTTTTGTATGGAAGAAAGTAGTGCTGTTCGTTTCTTTTATGTCGTTCGTGCCTTGTTTCGTGATGCAGCATGATGGGGTAGATTTTATTTGGTTTTTGGAAAAATTCTGAAAAGCTTATCGACGATCTTCCACCAAAATTGCCTGAACTATCCTTTTTATTTATATCTTTTGTAAGAATTTTTGGAGTATATCCATGCGTACATTTCGTTGTCAGTTATTTTCTATCATCTGGAGCTCCCGGATAAATAACTTTTTGAATGCACGTTCGGTTTATCCGGGAGCCCCACAGGATCGAAAATAATACTTTGCACTATGCACTTTGTAAAATTGCTCTATAGCCATTTCATATATTAAGAAAACTTATGACGAATGGGTTCTTGTGGTAATTTTTCAAATTTACTTTACCTCTAAAGTTGGTTTCTAGAACGCTTAAAAGCTATTGAAGGGTACATTATGCATACATTTTCAGTAATGTAAAAAATCCGGTATATTTTTTATAGGTATGTGCTCCATACTCAAGAAGCTTTCTATGCTTTAAGTAGCACATTTTTCTAAAACCTTCAAATGTTATAAAATAGAAAACTCTTGGCCTAATGACGAAAAAAAAAAAAAATAAATATTATTATCACTTCGTCAGGTCGCGGTGGTATGAAGCTTATGGTTGGTAGCTTATGAAACAAAAATGCAATATCGTTACATGGAATTATTACTCGCTGAGTAGAAGTAGCGTTACGGTCAATTTTATTTTATTTAACAATGAAAATTCGTTGCATAGAATTATAACTTGACGACTATGGATGCTACGTTAAATTTTATGAAACGACAATAAAGCTGAGGTTTTCAGTCACATGATAAACCCTCTCGGAAATTTTAACATTCCCGGATATATGCAGAAAATATTCCATAGAATGTAGGAAGCATTCCCTTCTATTGGATACTCCTTTTCTTTTTTTACACACTATGTTATTGGAGGAAAGTGGCGGTCGTGGCGCAGTGGGTAGAGTGCGTTACCTATACGTCAGAGAACTCTGGTTCAATTCCATCCAATACAGAAAGTTTTTTCAATTCAATTGATTTTTCTGTTCGGCCATCACCTCTCTGCAGACAATGGCAAACCTCAGAGAGTAAATAATGGCATGTGAAGCTGCTTGTGAAGATGCACATCAGCTGTTCGGAGTCGGCATTAAACTAGTGGGTACAGTTCTCGATCAATTGTGTTCAAACATTTAAAAACACGCTCAACACAATTTGATCGTAAGAGTCCTTTGAAGGGCTGAAATGGCCAGTTTGAGCGCTTTCCTCTGCATTCTCTCTGGTAAAAATTGGAAGGCTTCCATATGTAAATGATTTGAAAACATTCCTCAGCGTATCTTTTGGAAAATTATAGGAAGTTTTAAATATATATTGTTTCCAAACCGCTTATGAATGTATGTGGAATCAGTAGCATTGGAAGTGATGGGGAAACATTCCTTATCGTACTTTTTGGAAACTTATGGAAAGTTTTAAATTGATATTGTTCCAAACCGTTTTTTAAGGAATGTATGTGGAAACTTTTGTTTGTTTTGGGCAATTTCAATTTAATTTACTTCCAATAATAAAATCTTGAATAATAAGGCAGCCGTGGTAATTGAGTAGGTAGCGTGCTTGACTGCCAGCCCCGAAGTCCTGGGTTCGAATCCGGTTTCCAAAAGTTACGATAAGGAATGTTTCCCCATCACTTCTAATGCTATTGCTTCCACACACATTCTTAAGGAAGTGGTTTGGAAACAATATCAATTTAAAGCTTCCTATAAGTTTTCAAAAGATACGATGAGGATCATTTCCAAATCACTTCCATATGGAAGCTGTCCAATTTTTCTCAGAGAGAAAATAAAAAAGAATTGGCTTCATAAGGCCTCTCAGGGAACCCCCGAAAGTAACTTAAATGCAACAAATGTAAAGCAAAACTAAGAAAATAAAAACGAAATTCAAATTAAAATCAGGACAAGTTTTAAGGATAAGGATTTGGATAAGGATTTTGGCAAGAATCGGAAAATTATTAGAAAAATAATGAGGGAAGGATAAAGACAAATATTACGACCAGCAATAAGAGTAGAAGAAAGATTTGGATCAATATTTGAGCATAGAATTGCATAAGGATTGGGGCAAGAGTTCAAACAAGTATTGGGGAAAGGACCATGACAAGGATTGGGACTAGGTAGGATAAGGTCAAAGACTTAGACACGTCAATATTTAGGATAAGAATGGGAAAATGATAAGGAATAAAACAAAACACTAATAACAAGATTTAGGACAAAGATTGGAAAAGAAGTGGGACAAGTATTTGGAAAAGGATTCTAGAGGAATAAGATCAAGAAATTGGACATGGAATAAACATAAATTTAGACAAGGTGTAGGGTAATTATTAGGAAAAACATAAGAATACGGAAAAGGATAGGTTTTGAAACAAAGAAAATTATAGGAACAAAAATAATGGTAAAGATACGCTGTCACGTCAAAACCTACGAGTATGTCTGTCCACGATACAGCAAAATTTTTTTTTTAAATTTTTCTGTTTCCTTATGAAACCACTGTGTAGCTTTTTTTTCCCAAACTATTGCAAACTGCTATTTTTCCGTTTTACATGCAATAACAATAATTTTTATTGTCAAAATATTTTATTCAATCAGCCTTGAAAATCACAAATCCCTCCATTCTAAAATTGTCCCTACATAAATGTTGATTTTGCATTGAAATTCAATTTCACTCTGCTAACTGTTAATTTCCGTATTCCTTGTCCCAATTGCTGTCACCTGATCCTTTAATAAAATATTTCTTTTCAATTAAATTTGTATTTTTAATTGAATAGCATTTGAGTGCAGCTTAGAGCTTAGAAAAACCGACATAGAGCGAGTGAGAGAAAAAGCTTTAATAAATCAACAACGCTGCTGCCTCGCCACTTGCAACAGGGCAACAGCAACAAAGGCATAAATCAATGTTGCCAGCCCCCACACACACAAGTAGAGAGAGCAAAAGCCACTGTGACAGACATGCTCGTACTACAAGCATTGTTATACATTTGTTTCACTCTTGCTGGTAAAATTTATGGCTTGGTTACATTTATTGTTTTCTCTGTCTTGTTTTTTTTTCTTATTTTGTTTTAACTCCCCAGTGTTGTTGTTTGTGTGCTTTTGCTGTTCATAGCTTAATTTATGCATATAAAATACAAAAGATTTATTTAAATCTTCTTGGAAAACAATTGTCGAGGCAGGATGCAATGCTGCTAACTTTGCATAAGACAAAAAAATAAAAAAAAAAAACAAAAACATTTGCTCTCTGTCGTGTCGCTTCCTCAACTACTTTTGAGGCAATTTATTAGATGGATGACATGCTTCGTCTTCCGCTGCAACTTGCTGCTGCTGCTGCTGCTGCTGTCGCTTTGACAAAAGCTCATAATTGTCGAATTGTGAGAATTTGATATCGCTTTGTTGTGCATCAGAATCATTTAATTATTTTAATTCAAGCGAGAGAAATGTGCACAAAAGAAAAAAACTTTTACAGCAGCACTGTGCAGTCAAAAGTGAAAGAACAGCCAAAACTATGGCGAAGCCAACCAGCAGCAGCATTGGAAAGTTTCTTTTGTGAATTCAAATGAAAAATTAAATTAACATTAAATGAAATTTTTGGCAAAATCATTTGTGGTAACTTGATATTTATCGCTCAATAGATGAAAGAAGCCTGTAGCTTACAAATTATTTTGGGTGTGTCTTAGTTGGGGTGGAGGTGGTCTTAAGATTCAGTTTGGAAGTTTTCCAAATAAATTGCATACTTAAGAAAAAGCAATTGCATTAGCTTCAACAAATTTCAGCTTACGTTGGGGCACCCTGAAACTTTTCTGTTTCATTCAGACACACTGACACGCTTATCTATACTATTTAATGCAGGATTTTCTTAAGGCTGTAGCATGTACAACTCCATCATCATAATCATCTTCACACTAAATGGTTTTCAAAATACTTGTGAGAAACGATGGCGCTCATTAGAAACTCATTAAAAAGCTATAATAAAAGCTTTGATAGTTAAAACAACACACAATCAGAGAACACGTTTCGGTTTTGGTAAGTTTGACAAGTATGGCCGTTTGTTGCTTTTACTTAACAGAGCAATTCGAAGTGTTGCTAAATGGAATGGTTGCACAGTGGGCAAAATTAAAAATCTGTTAGTAAACTGTTTGCATTGATTTATAAACATATACTGAAGAACAGGACTTTAGGAGGATTAATGGAGCCCGGTATTGGAAGATTTCTTGTGACGACATCAATGAAATAAATATAATTAATATTCTCACTTAATATCTTAGGCGTTGAGAGATAATTTATATCTATATCTATATCTATACTATGAATATAAAATTAAAGTGAACATTTTTTGTTGCCGCTTAACTCCAAAACTACTGGTCCGATTTTTATGAAATAAATTTTAAAATATCACATTTATGCTACAAAAGGATATAGGGCTGTTTTCTCTACAAAATTTTAATAATTAGTATCTTTAATTAAGCTGTAAAGTTTTAAAAAAAAAAAAATCATCCACAATGCCATGCATTGCTTGATCGTAAGTTTTTTTATGCGTTTGTGCTGCGAGAGCTTCAATAAACTCCATGTTGCTCTCTACTCTATTCTCTATGTTCTCTCAAAATAAACAAACAAATTCATATCCATACATAATTTGGTGCGCTTAAAGCCAATTGGATCAAAGTAAAATCGAATATGTTGAAATTAGTTTTGATTTGGTGAAATAATCCAACAAAGTTTTGTTAAAAAGGGACTCACTAACCATCTTCAGCATGTTTAGGAATTTTTTTATATGGAGTTTTTCCGCTTTAACTCTCTACACTTTTAATGAGACTCAATCCGACTTGATGTATAGTATTTCAGGTATATTTGTTTCGCGGCATGCAACTTTTCACTACATTGTTTACTGTGAATTTTCTGTGATTTATAAATGAGTAAGAGGAATAAACGGCTCACTTTTTACTTTTATTGAAGTGACATTGTGTGATTCAATCAGTTTTTTTATAAATTGATCGAGATAAACTATTGATAAAGAGAAAACATCCTTGGGGAAACCGCGGACCACTGTGGCCATATAAAATTGAGGACACTTAATGGTCATCTGACATCTGATCTCGTCGATAAGATAGTCTTTATGTTTCTATTCAGCCTTCTGCTCGACGTTGAATCCGATTCGAAAGCTCCTAATTAGATCGTGAAGCGTGTGTTCCACGGGGTGACCCACGAAAGACAGACTGATTTGAAAACGTCATTGCTTATTAATTTAAAATATTTTTTAAATTGTTTTTTTTTATATCTTTTACAGAGAATTCCTTGGAAATTTAAATGGCTACATACGATGTCCACCCTAGAGTCAAACTAATTAAAACTCAGAGGAAATTTACGGAACGTCATCAAACAAAACTATGGATGTAAGAGAACTGTAAATTACAGGGTATTGCATCAGCATTAATTAATTTCCCAAATATGCACTGTTTGGTGCGAGTTATCGGGTTTTTTTTCTTTGAAAATGAGGGCGATCACTCAGAAACAATCAACGGGGTTCAGTATAGGAAAATGCTTGAAAATATTACATGCAATAGTACCGCAATACGTGCCACGGGGAAATAATGAGAAAAATATGTATGTATTTGTAAAAGTTTAAGTAGTAGATCGTGCGACAGAAATGAGGTGACAGAAATGAGGTCCGAACATTTTGCGAAAAAAAAGAAATCTGGGCGATGGTTTAAAGACTGGGGCCTCTTCCTGCAAGGATGAATACGGGAATGTAGTGACAGATATCCAGACGGGAATCTAGTGACAGATATCCAGAGTAAGCTGATTATGTGGAGGGAACACTTCTCTAGTAAACCCCAAATACGGACAACAGCATTAAAGTTCCTCAGCCCAACTATAAAGTAGTCTTGAAAACTATAACTGGGCTTAAAAAAAACAAGAAAGACTGCAGGAGCTAATGACTTATCTGCTGTGCTCATCAATAATGGAGGTGAAACTCTATTCAAATGCATTCATGAGCTCCTATGCGGAATATGGTCGGAAGAATGCATTCCAAACGATTGGAACCTCAGTGTACTCTGCCAAATTCACAAGAAAGGCGATCCCACAATTTGCGCCAACTACCGTGCGATAAGCCTTCTTAATATCGAATATAAGGTCCTGTCGAGCGTATAATATGAAGAATGAAGCCCATCGTAAGCCAGCTAATTGGACCTTTTCAGTGTGGCTTCACACGTGGCAAATCCATCAAAAACCAGATATTTACGTTCCGACAAATCTTGGAGAAGACCCTAGAAACACAAATCGACACACACCATCGTTTTGTCGATTACAAACCTTCGACAGTCCAATAAGGAATCTTCTATACTCCACCATGTCTGAATTTGGTATTCCTGCAAAGCTTATCTGTCTTTGCAGAATGACACTGAGCAACATCAGCAGCACAGTTAAAATCAGGAAGGATCTTACTCCTCCATTCGATAACAAAAGAGTTTTCAGAAAAGGTAATTCCTTATCGTGCGACTTTTGAACCTGATGATGGAGAAGATCATCCGAGCTGCTGATTTGAGACGCAGTGGCACGATATTCTACAAAAGTATTATGCTGCTGGCGTATGCTGATGATATCGATATCATTGACCATAATACGCGCGAAGTCACTGCAGCATTCTCCAGATTAGCAAAAGAATCGAGTCGGATGGGTCCTGCAGTAAACGCAGATAAGATGAAATACCTAGTGTCAACAAATAAACAGTACCAGCGTCTTGGAAACCACGTCACTGTTGGCAGCATCTCCTTCGAGGTTGTTAAGGACTGCGTCTACCTGGGATCCAGCATAAACTCTTTCAACGATGTCAGTATTGAGATAAAACGAAGGGTAACTCTTGCCAACAGGTGTTACTTTGGGCTGAGTAGGCAATTGAGAAGCAGAGCCCTCTCTCGACTAACAAAACTCACACTCTATAACTCACTAGTCATGCCAGTCCTATTATATGCAGCACAAACCTGGACGTTGAGCAGTTCTGATGAAAAGACTTTGGGAGCCTTCGAGAGAAAGATACTTCGTTAGATCTTCGGTCCAATCTGCGTCATTGGCAAGTTCCGAATTTGATGGAACCACGAGCTGTATGAGCTGTACGCTGACATCGACATAGTTAAGAGCATTAAATTCGAGCGGCTCCGCTGTCTAGGTCATGTTGAGCGAATGGAAAACAATGCTCCAGCGAAAAAAATATTCGATTTGATGCCCGTTGGTGGTCAACGCAGAACAGGACCCCACATCTTCGTTAGAAGGATCAGGTGTTGGATAACCTGACCACGTGGTGTTTCCAACTGGTGCCAGCAAGCGCAAAACAGAAATGGCTGGCAAAATTTCTTATACGAGGCCAAAACCGACCTACGGTTGTAAGCGCCAGATAAGTTAGTAAGTAATGAGCTTCTATGCATTCGGAAGAATTGTCAGAAGAATGCATTTCAAATGATTGGAACCCACCTTAAGTCTTGCGTGGAACCCACTAATGAGCTTCTATGCATTTTGGAAGAATGATCCGAAGAATGCATTCCAAATGATTAGGACCTACCTTGAGTTTTGTGTTAGCTAAACCAATGGTAGTAGGTAGAACCGTTGACATACAACGGTAGCGTTATGCCTGCAAAGGAGCAGCAATGTTTCGATTTAATTTCTTAGCATGGGGATAGTTTTTACCTGACTAACACAAATACGTTGACACATTAGCATATTTTTTGGGTGCATAAATGAATGTTTGGAAATGGGTGGGAGTTTTACTGCAAAGTCGTGGGATTGCTCAAAGGCATTACATGGTGAGCTACCAAATGCGTCTGACAGTCTAGTTTTGACAGTAGTTAATGTGATGATTCGAAGAGTAATTTCGAAGTATTATGGGTACGAAGAGATGAAAGAGTTCCCCCCAAAAGTAATTTTGGAGTGTTTAGGGAGGTATTTCTGTATTTGCTGAAAAGTGATGCAAATTTGTGATGCTAGACAGACTGTTGGATGTTTGTGACTCAAGGTTGATCTTGTCAGTAGTAAATGGCGAATATAATTCGTCACAGTCACGTACGATGTGCAAAGTGTCAGTGTGTGTAAGTGTAAGTGTAAGGATAAGACCCTTTTTCCCGGCAGACTATCACAGGGTTGGGCTTTCGGGGAGTATTGGGCTAGCTGTGGAGGCTCATTGTCGTGAGTATGGTCGACATAGCCGGTGTGGAGTTTGTTTAAAACCGCGTTGCAATGCCCATATATTGTCAGAGATTTTAGGTCGGTCTCGATTTCTAGCAATAAATGTGGATGGTGACAAAACTACCCATCCATGATTGGTTCTAAGGTTCCAATACTGGTATGCAATCAATAGATTATATTTATTAAATTTAGTGTGGTGGTGTAACCGGTATTGAATCTATTAAAAGAAGTAGGACGTTTGTCGCGTCTGGGTTCAAGGAAGTGAAGCACAGGAGATGATCCGAAGGACTTTAATTAATGGAACCTAGCTGGCAACAACGTCCGGAAGGCCATCATGTATTGGATGGAAGTTAATCACCCTACGTTGCTGGATTAAATAGCATTCCTGAAGATCTATCTGTCTACGTTAAACGTTAAAAAAATGATTTACTATTTTGTTTAAAATAAAATAATAAAAATTTCATAGCTTCGTCCCACTGTGCCAATGTGTGTTATTTAGCTTTTCGAGTGCCTAACAATTACAACTTTTAATGCGACAAACTTTCTTGTTGACATTGATTATGTTTGACGTTAACGTTCATTACTTTTGCATATCAACCAAAAATGTTGACAACATTGACAGCTGTTTGTTTCGGTGCCATTGCCGAATCAAGCAGCTTAAAATGTGTGCAAAATGAAGCTTTCAGAGGCCGGAAATGGTTACAGAAGCAGTTCAACATTATTAACATGAACATCAAGCGGATCAGCATCAGTAGCACGAAGTAAGCGTATCAGTATCGACGACAACGTAAGTGTTGGCAGCAGCAGCGGCATCAAATGCCATTGAATGTCATTAATGAGTTTATGATGCAAGCGATATATTGCTGCTGCTGATATTGTCGCTGTGTTGGTGCTTTTGCTGGTAGGAGTCATTAAATTGTCATAAATGTGTTCGTTTTTCTTTTACATGTCAACATAAAATTGTGTGGTTTTTTTATATGTTTTTAAGATGGTGGCATATCCTCTGCAATACGAGTAACACAAAGCAACATACACAAAAAAAGAAGAAGGAAGAAAATAGAAGCAATGCTTTTGCTATAAAGTGGAAAGAGCAAACAGGGTGGGCACAAAAGTCTTTTTGATACTTAAATGTCGTTAACATGAAAGAGACATTAAAGAAGTAAAAGCTACTTGTTGTTGTTGTTGTTGATGTTGTCGTTTTTGAATGCTCTTCACCAGCAGTGGCTGTCGACTGTAACAGATCTGCATTTGACATATTTACAGCGTGAGAATGCATGAGCTTGAGTGGTAGAGCCAGTAGCGGATCTACATACGGGCTGAAAGGGGTTTACCCTCCCCTCGGAGCATTTTTAGTGTGTAAAAAAAATGAAAATAAGCCATAAAAGCTGTTTCAACCCCCCTTGAGCAACATAACTGCCAGCATTTCCCTCTCTGGTAAATCCTAGATCTACCACTGTGTAGAGCGGCGAGTAGGGGTAGCAAAGCTCGCCAAACTTTGGCGAAAATTGAAAGAAAGGCTTCTGTGACATCTGATTGATTGCATAGGAGTGAACAAGTAAGCACGAGCACGCTGTACTGACAGTTGAGTAAAATTATTCAACTGCCAAAAAATTATAGCACATTTTTTTTATGTTTTTATTTAATGTCCCATTTGTTGAAAAAATATGCAAACAACTTTATTTTTACATACTTTGAGTTTAAACGCTTCGTTGCGTCATGTTTTTGACGTTAACAAATGACAGCTAAGTGGCTTCGAAAAATGTTAAGATAAGCGTGGCTTAAAATTGGCCAATTTTGGCACCAGTAATTGCAGAATATCATTATAGCACGGATGAAATATATTGATAAGCATTTTTTTTATTAATGACAGCCAGTTCAAGTAATATTTGTCGTGAAAGCTTTTGATAAGCTTGATGAATGGCTTTTAAATTGATAGATTTTTAAATAAAGGAGGAAACAGGTCATAATGTTAGTTTAAAAATACATTTAGTGAACACGTTTCGTTGGGTATTAGCCATAAAAAAATCATAGGAAAAATAAAATCAAGGAGGATTAGGTTCTAAACATAATTTTTCTACCAAGTTTTCTACAGAAACTATGAAGAATCGAAACAAAAAAGAAGAAATAGCTTGTATTTATGAGTGGAAACTTCATTTTAATACCTCCCATAACGGAATGAGACGGATTGACTTTGCCACAGCATGAAACATGACAATACCACCGATAACAGAATGAGACGAATTGACTTTGCCGCAGCATGAAACATGGTCATTAATAGCACTAGATTCAAGCATCTCAATATTCGTAAGGCCACCTCGGTGTCTCCTGATTAAAAGAAGCACAACCAAATTGATCACGTTTTGATTGACAGAAGGCATTCTCCCAATGTTTTAGATGTATGAATGACCCGTGGTGCTAACATAGACTCGAATCATTATCTTCTCGCAGCCAAGATCCGTGCACGTCTGTGCGCAACCAAGAATGCGCGCAATCCAGCACAGAGAAAGCTAGACGTCGAAAAGCTTTAGTCAAAACGAACAGCCAAATACTTCGCTACTTCACTCTCACTTCTACTTCTAGAAAGCACTCCTTCGATCCGCGACATATGCGCGCAGTGGACACACATTACCCACTCTATGCGTACGGCTGCCGAAAGGTGATTGGCTACCAGCGCCATAGTCGAAACTACTGCCAAGACCTGGAATGTAGCGACTCCACTGCAGAAAAAGACACCTCCTACAAAGTCACCCTGCAATCGGTTGTAGCGTGTGCTGTCGAAGAACGATACAAAGAGAAGACAGGAATGAGGTCCGAAAATTTTTCGAAAAAATAAGATGCCTGGCCGATGAAAACTGGAAATGCCTTCCTGCAAAGATGAAAACTGAAATCTAGTGACAGATATCTAGAGTACACTAATGATATAGAGGGAACAATTTTCTAGGCTTCTAAATGGCGACGACGACAGCAATTCCATCAATAGATATGGTATCTCGGAAACTCCAATTGTGGGCGACAGCGTTGAATTTCCGCTGCCCAACTATTGTGAAATCTTAAAAGCTAAAAGCTAAACTCTTGAAAGCTATAGAGGTCTTAAAAGCTTAAAAACAAAAAAGCCACAGGAGCCGATGGCTTACCTCCACAGCTCTTCAAGAATGGAGGCGAAGCTCAATTTGAATGCATTCATGACCTTCTATGCAGAATATGGTCGGAAGAATGCATTCCAAACGATTGGAACCTCAGTGTACTCTGCCCAATTCACAAGAAAGGCAATCCCACCATTTGTGCCAATTACTGTGCGATAAGTCTTCTTTATATTGCATAAAAGGTCCTGTCGAGCGTATTATGTGAAAGACTGAAGTCCATCGTAAACCAGCTGATTGGAGCTTATCAGTGTGGCTTTATGCCTGGAAAATCCATCATAGACCAGATTTTTACACTGCAACAAATCTTGGAGAAGACTCTAGAGAAACAAATCGACACGCACCATTTATTTGTCGATTGTAAAACCGCCTTCGACAGTTCAATAAGAAATTACCTATACTCTACCATTGAATTTCGTGTTCCTGCAAAGCTCATCCGTATTTGCAGAATGAAACTGAGCACCACCAGCAATACAGTTAAAATCAGGAAGAATCTCACCTCTTCATTCGATAATAAACGAGGTTTCAGACAAGACGATACCTTATCGTTCGACTTTTTAACCTAATGTTGCAGAATATCATCCGAGTTGTTGATTTGAGACGTAGTTGCACGATATTCTACAAAAGTATTATGCTACTGGCGTTTGCTGATGATATCATTATGTATACAGCATTCGTAAGATTAGCCAACGGGTCGAATCAAATGGATCTTTCAGTAAACGCAGATAAGACGAAATACCTAGTGTCAATAAATAAACAGTCCCAGCGTCTTGAAAACCATATCTTTGCTGACAGCATCTCCTTAGAGCTTGTTAAGGATTTTGTCTACCTGGGAAATTCCTCCATCGATGTTAATATTGAAATAAAACGAAGGATAACTTTTTCAACAGGTGTTCCTTTGGGCTGAATAGGCAATTGAGCAGCAGAGCCCTCTCTCGACGAACAAAACTCACGCTCTATAAGTCACTAATCATGCTCGTCCTATTATATGCAGCACAAACCTGGACGTTGAGCAGTTCTGATGAAAAGACTTTGGGAGCCTTCAAGAGAAAGATCCTCCGTAAGATTTTTGGTCCAATCTGGGTAAATGGCGAGTACCAAATTCGATAGAACCATGAGTTGTACATTGACATCGACATTAACATTCGCTGGCTATGTCATGTTGAGTAGATAAAAAGACGCTCCTGCAAAATAAATATTTGATTTAGTGTCCGGTGGTGGTCAACGCAGAAGGAAGGCTCATGTGTTGGATAACCTGCCAACGCTTGGTGTTTCCAACTGGCGCAAGCAATCGTAAAACGCAAATTGCTGCTGAAATGTCCTAGATGAGGTAAGTAAGTAAGTAAGTCATAATTGAAAAGATACGTCAATTTCTTATTAGAACCAATTTAGAACCAAAAAAGTCTTGTATCCCTAGGTATAGACCCAACGGGGTAAAATCGGAGTGCTTCAGTAAGAGCACTCAAAGAGCACTATATAATGAGAGCATTTAACGAACGATTGAGTGCTATACTTTCGCTGCAGTTCGGAACACAAACGGAGCATAGTATTGAGTGCTATACTTTAACTGTAATTTGAAGCACCAATGAAGCAGTAGTGCTCCTTTTCAATGACATGTTATATGTAGGCTTGGGTAGTTCATGAACGAACTAGTTCAATTGAACGATTCCCACTCATGAACTATGTGAACTAGTTCCGTGTTTCTCGTTCTTTTAGTTCTTTTAGTTCTTTTAGTTCATTTTAGTTCAATTGATATTGCAGCGAGTAGGAACAAAACGAACGAGGGTAAGAATAACTAAATTTACCATGCTATGGTTTGAGTCCATGGTTTGAGACACTTTTTGTTTATGCACTAATACAAATGGTGAATTTGATGGATATCACATATCTATACCAAGTTTGTTTCATTTTGTATACCTGGACATGAACGAGTAAACGAAATGAACTAAAAGACCTAACGAACTAAAAGAACGAACGAACTAAAAGAACTAACGGACTAAGAGAACAAACGAAGTAAAACATGCAACGAACAAAAAGAACGAGTGAACTAAAAGAACTAAATGAACGAACTAGTTCATTACATACGATTGAACTAAAAAGAGCGATCTTTGTGGTGAACTAAAATGCCCAAGCCTAGTTATATTAAAATTACTATGTAGATGGAAATATAGACGGAGCGCTTCGTATTGCATAAGACCGCTCCAAAGCCCGTTGGGGAAATACCGTAAGGCTTTTTGGCTCTATTATCACAGAGTATAATAAAATATAAGCCAGCTATAAGCAGCTTCTCTTCAAATCTTAATACCCAGACTAATCTTAACACCCAGATGTCGTTCTACGTATAAAACTACAAAAACGAGAGATATCACTTTTATATATTATATTTATATTTATGAACTATCTTGGCTTTAACTATACTCCACGAAGCTGAAGAAGACTTATATTTATAGATAAAGGAGAAAGTTATACTTGTAGCTAAAGCCGAGGGTCAGGATCATGAATAGAAACTTTAGACCAATAAGCCAAAGGTAATTTAGACTAAAAACTCTTAAATGAAATCTAAATATAAGAGGGTAGTTTGATTAGTTTTTGACGAGGTATTTTTTTCGCAAAACGTAGTTTTATTTCTCAACAGAGTCTCCTTCTAGATATATACATTAAGTCGAGCATTTTTGAAATTTTTTTATTGTTTCCAAAGAATAGGTTTTGTCAAGGCTCTTAAAATTGGCGTTTGTTTCAGTGATGACCTCTTCATTTGACCCTAACCTCTTACCACCGAGCCATTTTTTCAGGTTTGGAAACAGGAAATACTCTCAGATGTCTAAATCTGGAGAATATCATAGAAGTTTGTTGCCCAATTTATGGATTTTTGCCATGGTGACTATAGGCTTGTGTGCCAGTGCGATGTTATTGTGGAGAACTTTTTTTCTTCGCTAAATGCGGTCGTTTTGTTTCAAATTAAGGTCAAATCTGTCAACAGCCATGAATCGCTGATAATCGCTGAGAGTGACGATGTGAATGACTCTGTTGACCTATAGACTCACCTTAACCTTCTTTTGTGCACGTTGTTCACCCGGAGAAGTTCACTGCTTTGACTGTTCCTTGCTCTCTGGTGTGTTGTAATGCATCCATGTTTCGTCCACGATTACGAAACGGTACAAAACTTCTTCGAATTGCGATTGAACATGAACAAAGACTTTTTTGAAGTGGACACATGGCTGCCCTCATGGTCAAGTGTATGTAATTGCGGCACCCATCGTATGAATAGCTTTTTGATGTCTAAATATTTATGTAAAATGGGATGTACCCGCTCAGTTCAGATGCCTACAGCCTCAACCACTCCACGTACTTTCATTTGCCGATCGTCCAATATCATAAAGCCTCAATGAGAACAGAATTAGGCTGGTTGACTTTTTCACAGCATGAAACATATTCGTGAGAAGTACTATAGAAGGCAGTCTTATAGTGCGTTTATATATCGAGATTGAATCAAGATTAAGCCCTTTGAGGAGATTAACTCGCTACCACATAAAAGTTAATCTCTTCGGAACGAGATAAGAAACTAATCTACTTCTCAATCTCCTCAAAAAAGGTTTGCAACCGTGTAAATATAGATAATTTCTTAAAAAATGCAACGCTGTACAGAAGTTACAAAATTAAATGTCAAATAATTGTCTGGTGAAGGAAAACGGCTGCAACAACAAATACATGGCTGAAGGTAAATGCAAAAATCAAAACAAAGCAACGAAATGTTAAAGTAAATCTCGATCAAGCTAGTGTAAACAGTTGAGATTACAAAAGGATATAATCCTAATCCCATATAAAGGATATATAGGCTAATATTCTTTCTCTTAATCGTCTTATGTAAACGTACTATAACAGTCTTTCTGAAAAGGTGATTGGCTGCATTCACGCTTTCAAAAATCACTGGCATGATCAGGAGTTCCGCAACGTCACTGCAGAAAAAGTATCCGTCCACGAAACCACTAGGAAGTCGGTTGTAACGCGGGTTGCTAAAGGGTGATATAAAGAAGCAGAGCAAGAGAGACGCTCTTCCAAAAGATTAGTGTGCTTTTTTCTAAGATTAGATTTGTGTGCTTTACGCCAATCTACAAGAAAGGCGATCCCACAATTTGCACCAACTTTCGTGGGATAAGCTTTCTAAATATCGCATATAAGGTCCTGCCGAGCGCGTTATTATGTGACAGTCTGCAGCTTACGAAGGAAAGTTTGCCAATTGAACCTTATTAGAATGGCTTCAGCGCTAGAAAATATTCCATTGAGCAAATAGTTAAGCTACAACAAACCTTCGATAGGACCCCAGAAAAACAAATGGACACTGAATATATTTATATCGTCTACATAACTGCCTTCGACAGTTCAATAAGAAACTACCTACCCTTCACCATATCTAAGTTTTGTACATCACCAAAGTTGATCCGTTTCAGCACCATGACACTGTGCAACAGTAGCAGCACACTTCAAGTCTGGAAGTATCACTCCCCATCCTTTTATACCAAACGAGGTTGTAGACAAGCTGACTCCTTATAGCAGTGGGGCCCAAGAAATTTTAAGCGCGGGCCAATTAAAAAACAAAAAAAAACACAAAATATTGCTCATCGTTGCGTTTGGCAAAAAATCAAACAAAACAAAAAACAATAACAATGCAATAAAATCACATGTCATGAAAAATTACTCGACACACAAGTAACGGGACAGTCTGATTCAGCATCGAAATCATCTTTATTTTTTTTTATTTTGGCGTTGCATGCATTTGTTTTTATAAAGTTCGCTGGAAAATGTGCTGAACACTGAACGAGTGCATTTTTTGTTGTTTTTTGCAGGCATTCTTTGATTTTGGCTCATCGCAAAGACAAAACTAAGATAGAAAAATATTTGTATGAAGGGCCACGCGGGTCATACGGGCCACTACGTGGGTACGTGGGCATGTTTGCCTTATAGAGACACTTTTCCAACCAGATGATGTAATGGCTTGATATTTTATAAGAGGTCAAATTCAACACTTTACACTTCGAAATCAACTTTTTATAAATCAACTCAACTCTGAACTCTTTAATTTTTCATGACTATATAATCAATATTTTCTCATCCATCTCTATTTATTTCTCTAACATGACTAATTCCTACAAAATTTATCTAAGAATGTGTTTTTTTGTTTTATTGTTTTTTTTTTTTTTTTTTTGCAGATTTCTGTGTCCCTTTTATTAAATTATTCACACATTATACGCAACTTTATTGTAATGTAAGGTAAAAAGAAAAGTGTCCAATCATGTAATGAACCTTGCTATGTAGCACGCCTGCAGCCAATAGCACCAGCATCACCGGCATCACTTTATTTATTAACATCTCAAGAGAACAAACAAGTTCTAAAGATGCTGCAAGGAAAACAACGACAACATCAACAACATCATCCAAGAACAATAACAATAACAACATTGCTAGTTAACTTTTACCATAGTTAAGTATGAGAGTATCTATCTAGTGCTTGCATAGCGTTGCCACCTTGACGTTGTGGTCTTCGACGTCGTCTCTGATGAAGCAGCTCGTTAAAAACACCTTGACAGGCGATGAGCAAATGACAAGCATTAAAACTGACAGACATAAGGGCCTTGAACTGTTTGTGTGAGTGCATGTGGATGTGTGTGAAGTTTTGTGCACGTGTGTGAATACCAGCCACACACTAAGTAGACATTTTTTTTTTATAATACCTACATATTTAGTATTCACACTCATCTATATATGTATGCGCATATATATTGTATTTTACACTTGTTTATGTGCTTGTGCTCGCTTTAAGGCAAAAAAGCACAAGTTGAGTGTTGCTTGTTTTCTTAAGAAGGTTAAGATTATGAAAAATAATTATTTTAATTATAACATTACAGAAAAGATGGCAAGAGAATGGCAAGCATTATAGAAGGACGAACAAAAATTGAGAGATTTCCCTTTATATCAAAACTTGAGTGGATGACTTTACCTCTTGACATTGGAAAGATGCGAAAAAATTATAATTTTTTCAAGTGTATTTGTTGCTTAAAGCCGTTAAGAAGAGCAGGAGATTTTTAAATTCCAGCAAATATTTAATTGTTTTAACTTAAAATTTTTTTTTTCAATCTTAAATTGCTTCGAACAAATTATTTTTATTTTTATTTTTTTTTAAAAGTAGGGAAAAGTGGAAAGTTGTTAACTACGGCAATATCCGCCATGCTGCGAATGATAGAAACGTTCCAACGACTATCAAATGCCCCTCTTGACATAATCTCCCTTTTTTATTGGGACACTTTTCGCATCAACACTCGTTTTTAGGTTTGTCTGAACTAGCAATTAAAAAATCACACTAAAAGCTTTTTTCTCTCATTTGTGTTCTTGGTATTTGGAGTCCGATTTTATTTATTCATTTATTGGCCAAGCAAGGCAATTTACTTATTCTAACAGGATTTATTTTTATATTTTTTTTATTATTTTTTTTTCTCCCCTTTCCTTGTTTTGGTGTTCGAAGATATGCAATTCGATGTGGGCGTAATCTGCCCACCTATATGACATGATTTTACGAACACGTCAAAAAGAAAACGCAAGAAGAAAAGAACAAATAAAAGTAAAAGCTACTTACTTAAATACTAGTATATTTTATACATATTTAATAGTAGAAAAGGAAAGAGGAGAAGGAAAGTAAATAGAAAGCTCAAAGAATGAGTTGATTAGGAAGATTAAGAGACTTGGATAGAGATCGCTTGAATGATGATTTAGACATGGAAGGTGAGTAGTGGTCGGATATACTATTAAGTTCTCTACAGCAACGACTGATGGGTTCATTACTTGCATATGCAGTATGATGCTGATATTCAGTTAATAGCCGAGTATGTCTAGTACGTCTTATAGGGTCATTGAGGGTAATCTTCTTAGAGATATATTCGCAATTAGTAACACCGTTCTGAACATCGAAAGTAAACCATGAATCCAATACCGTTCTTCTTATTGATAGCGGTATCAAATTTAATAGGCTGAGTCTGTGTTCATATGGTGGATGGTTACAATATTCGCGGGGGTTATTAGTCTCTCTCAGAGCGAATAGGACAAATTGCTTTTGTATGGATTCGATTCTATCACAATGGTATTTAAAAGCTGGGTCCCAAATAATGCACCCATATTCGAGTATTGGGCGCACTAGTGCACAGTACAGGGATGTAGTGACCCATACATTCTTAAATTCATGTGCTCGTCATTTAATAAATCCGAACTGTTTGCTGGCCCTGGATACAATCTTACCATAGTGTAGATTAAAACGCAGTTTGTTGTCCAAGACCACCCCAAGATCAACTATATAATTGACCCTGTTAAGTTCGATATTATTGAGGCGATAGTTGTAATTCGTAACTTGGTTTCTACGGGAAAAACTTATCACGTTACACTTATTTACATTGAGGTAAAGTCTGTTTTGGGTACACCAGGTCTCAAGAGTTAAGAGGTTTAACTGTAAGAAGTTGAAATCTTCCTGCGATTTAATTAGGTTGTACATTTTTAGGTCGTCCGCATACATAAGATGTGGAATATCCTTCAACACTATGGACAAGTCGGATATCAAGATATTGAAGAGTAGAGGACCAAGGTGGCTACCTTGCGGTACTGCAGAGGAGACTTCGATTTTATTCGACAAGATTCCTTGGAATTTACCATATTGGGATCAACCATGGAGATAAGTTGATAGCCAACTAAGTAAAGCTCCAGAGAAACCGAATTTTTCTAATTTATTTATTAAGATGCCATGATCAACACGATCGAAGGCTTTACTGAAATCAGGATAAATAGCATCTATTTGGTCTCTTTTCTCCATCTTGCTTAAAACGTCAGAAACCATGATCATGAGGTTAGTAGTGGTGGATCGACCTTTTCGAAACCCATGCTGCTGCTCGTTTAGTCGAGGGTTGGCACGGCGTGTTAGCTGTTCGCATATAATTTTTTCGAATAGCTTTGGGATGGCTGACAAAATGGCTATGCCTCTATAATTTTCAACAGAACTTTTTTCACCGTTTTTATATATTGGTATTAGGTGGGAAGTTTTCCAATAAGAGGGAAACACTCCAATAGAGAGTGATTTGTTAAATATTGTATATAAGGGCAAAAGTAGTTTGTCCAAGCATCGCACCAATAATGAGGGGGGAATTAGGTCTGGTCCAGGCCCAATGGTTGCATCTAAGCCCTTTATTGCACTTGATATGTCTTCTTTTGTCAAACTGAAGTTTTCAACCCTGTATTGTGAATACGGAGTGGGGGGAAAAACATCAGACTGAGTAGATGGAGGACAAAACACCTCCTTAAAATTATCTGCAAAGAGGTTACATATTTCCTGAGGGTTGGAAGAGGTAACATTATCTTTATACATGGATGAAGGGTAACCGGCTGATTTTCGCTTCAAATTGACAAAGTCAAAAAATGTTTTGGGGTCCTGGACAATTTTTTCTCCAATTAAGTTTGTGTAAAACTTGTAAGCTACTTCTGATTTTTTTACAAAACTGCCTAAAACTCACAAACCGCTTATGCGATTAGAATGAAAAGTGGTATACAGTAGTTTCATGTACGTTGAGTGTTTTGCTGCTATCCTTTTTGACCTATATTGAACACCAGAGGGCGCTGTAGTACAAATTTTTTGCAAAACCACCTAAAACTCCCAAACCGCTCATGCGATTAGAATAAAAATTGGTATATAGTAGTTTTCAGGTACGATGATTTTTTTGACAGTATCTTCTTTGAGCCACCTTGGACACCAGATGGTGCTGAAGCACAAATTTTTTACAAAATCGCATATTTTTAGTTGTTTTCTCGGGTTACATATGCAAATATTTACAAAATATAACATATTTTTTAAATTTAGTAGAATTAAAAAAATTTCCGTTATTTTGACATCAAAAACATGAAAATATCTTGAAAAATATGAAAAATTTTACTACAACGATATATTTAATGCTCAAAAATGAGAAAAACACAATCAGACATTTTATTTTGTGACTTTCGATTCAAATATCTCCGCTGCTTTTTTATACATTTTGTTAAATTTTTTTTGTCTTAAAGCTTCATCAAAGTACTATGAAAAACTTATTGCAAAAATACCGTTAGTTGAGTATATATATTTTAAATATTTTTTTCAAAAAAGGTCTGAAATTTTGGAAAAATTCAACTAAGGTTATGGCATACTAAATTTTGACCACGCCTCTTCCGCCCCTGTACAAGTAACGTAAATCTAACTACTAGCGTATTTTTTTCAAGCGAAAATGCTCGACTTATTAATTTTAAGGAAATTCTAATATTTTGACATCAATAACATTCATATATCTTTAAAATTGCACAGATTTCTGGTACAACGTCTTTTCCTAACAAGATCGTTTCCTTAGAATAACAAAAAAACTATCAGAAATTCGTATATTTTACTTGCGATGCAAATAACTCCGTTGTTTTTGAATATATTTCATTAAAATTTTTTTCGTTGATAAACTCAATTCAAGCACTTAATAAAAACAGTTTAAAGGGTACCGTTATCTTAGGGGATATATTTTTAATATTTCTTTCAAAAAAGGCCCAAAATATTGACTTTGTACTCAAAAAATGACACAAAAGTTGTTTTTGTTGTTAAAATAATAAAAACTCAAAATTGCATTTTCGACGCCCTTTTACATGACATATAGCAAAAATAGCAAAAATGCTTCCAATTTTACAAAAAAATTTATTAACTGTTTCTGTCATCAAAAAACATGTCCCTACTACCCCCATTGATTTTTAAAGAAATTAATTTTTTCAAAAGGAGTTTTTATTCTTTTTATAGAATAGTTAAGCTCAAAGAATAATTTATGTCAAAAAATTATACCAATATCTCTTTCCCATCAAAAATTATCGCAATAAATATATTTTTAGACAAAAACCAAGCTGTTTTTCAAATGCTTATCTATATTAATAAAAATAATTTTCTGTGAACATTAACACTACTGGGAAACTGTGACGGGCAGTGGAAAATGACAGTGGTGTCAAATTATGAGTCTAAGAAAAGTTTTGAATACACCTATTAGGTCTGCAAGTTACTTGAAGTTGCTTGAAGGCGCTTCTTTACACATTTTTCGAGCTCGAGAGAGAAGAAGAATAGGCAAAATACCACTCTCTCGAGCCTCGAAACTAGCTTGAACTTTGCTTGAACAATTTCTTCGAGCACGATAAGAACAAGCATCAAGAGGAACAAGAAAATGTCAAATTGGTGTAAATAAATTTGGTGCTGCTTACGTTTATAGGCAATCAGCTGTTTTTGTGCTTGAAACTCGCTAGAAGTCGTTTCCATACTTTTGTGTAAATTCTCTCATTTCGACAGATTATAAAATTACTCTCACAGCTTGAACTTTACTTGAACTTTTCTTCAAGTTTGTACGGAAACGGACCTATTATGTTCCCATATAGTTGCAGGGTGCAGCAACGCGCGCCGGGAAAAGGCTAGTAGCCAATAATCTCTATCCAAAATATAAATATTTACAAAAAGCTAAACGCTGTTTGTGTGATGTCTGGAAACTTCAAAATTACTGAGCCGATAGAGCTGAAATTTTGGCAATACATTTTTTTCAAGTACGAGATGGCTTTAATTTCTGTCACACCCTCTTTTACCACCCACAAATCAATAAAAATGCTATATTTCCTACGGTTTTTGACGATTTGGCTACATTTTGATAATTTAGTTTGTATGCTCATTGTCGGCAACTGTACTAAAACTGGGTAATGTCTATCTACTAGAAAACTGGGATGGATATTATATAAGGAGGAGTGGGTCCACCCATACAATTGAAATTTGTATTATCGAATAACTTTGAAAGTAAAATTAGCAGTACTTACATACAAACTCAAAATGGAGTTACTATTTGGTGATGTCCTGCTACTGGAAAACTGTAACGGGCAGTGGAAAATTACAGTGGTGTCAAACTATGAGTTTAAGAAATGTTTTTAATACAACTATTATGTTCCCATATAGTTGCACGGTGCAGCAACGTGCGCCGGGAAAAGGCTAGTCTATATATATAAAAATAAGTTGCATTGTGTATGAAATTGATGTTCTCTGTAATGCGTGAACCGATTTCATTTCCCATGAAAGGTGACGTCAATACGAAGGTTTTAATGTATAAACGGTCTTTTTATGTGTATTGGTTCATGAATTATAGGCATTTTAGTGAACTTATACAACAATATAAGTGTGAACAAATACAGGTGCGCACATTTGGTGTATATGGGGAAATATTTGCAAGGGAAATTGAAAATAAATGGAATATTGGAATAATTTGGCAAGTCTCACTTTAGTTTGCTTTTGCGCAAAAAATATAGGCATAGTAAAAATTTTCCACGCCCCTTTTTTTCCATACCCACTTTTACCGCCCACAAATAAAACAAAATACTATATTTAAGACGGTTTTGGTCGTATTAGACTAAAATTTAGTAAATAAGTTCGTATTGTTACTATCGGCAACTAAACTAAAACTGGGCGTGGTCTAACTATACATAGACGCCCACATTTTAGAAATCATTATTATTCCTGAGTTGTACATGTTTTGATAGTAAAAATTGATATGTAGATGCTATGGGCCCAAGAGGCAGTTACTTTATATTTGAACGAACATTAGACAAGGGGGAATTTGGAAACACACGCCAAATTTATGATATCGAATTGCTTTGGCACTAAATGTCGTATAACAATGAAGGTCTTTCTACTGAAAAACTGGCACGGGCATTCGAAAAGGGGGCGTGGCTCCACCCATATAAGCCAAATTTACGATACAGAATAGCTATAGAAGTAAAAGACAAAGAACATAGAAGTAAGAATGAAGTTACTACAGTGGAGTCGGGGTAGGGTGAACCGCTTGTGCCGTGAACTCTCGCCAGGGTGAACGTAAAATTGTTTATATTGACTACTCTATACCGTGAACAGTGCAAACCTGTGTAACATGAACAAAGTTCTAAGAGTAAATTCCAACAATTACATAAAACAAAAGGAGACGAAAATGAAAAAATAACTAACGGTAAACACTATTTATCGTTCTTTTTCATCTAATTTTTTTTGTGAAATGTAAGCATGAATAAATATCAGTCAAGTTCGTGTTTAAAGTATAGCAAGAAGCAATCGCAATCATGGCTTAAAAAATAAAAACCAACATTTTTATCATTTAATGAAAAAAGAGGTTTTATAATTGCAAAATCATGTATGTGTGTATTGGTCTTGTATTTTAAATTAATGATTTAAATGAAAAGGTACAAAAACTCATATTATTCTGAACTGAAAATCAATCTCGATAGTATGAACAGCCTGGATAATATGAATACCCCTTGCAAAATTAGTTCACGCTACCCCGACTCTACTGTACTTGGTAATATCCTGCTACTGGGGATATATGTGGTCATTCATAAATTACGTTACCAATTTAGTAGAGTGAGAGGTTTTAAAATTTACTACGATAAGTAACGAATGGAGGGAGGGGGTCTCAGATATAGTAATGTGAGCAAAAATAAAAAAAACTCGAAAAAATTGAAATCAATGCAACCCAACATTTCAAGCCATTTTCATCCTTACACCTTCATGTTTGACCGTCTAAATTGACTGTTAACTATTGGCAAGTGTAGTAAGGGCATACTTTTTCTTTGCTTGCTTTTCGACAGTTATTTTTTCTATTTTCGAATATTTTTTAATCAATTAATTTTTTTATTTCATATACTACGCTACTTTATGGGGGTGGAGGGGAGTGTTTTTGAAATGCACTACAAAGAATACTGGAGGGGGATAAAAAAAAACGAAACGAGACAATTTCAACGTGCCGAACGTTTGCAATCGTTACGTCTGTTTTTACATATAACCCAAAATGAAACGAGTACCTCCAATCGTCTGACAAAGAAGAAGACTACTCTGCACAGCTGTTAATTAAGAGTTGGGACGCTAAAAGTTCGGTTTTTATAGAACAGATATCGTTAAACTGTTTCGTTAAGTTTCGATAAGTTTACGTTTGTTCATTTTGGGTTGCAACATTGAAATGCATTAAAGCAGTGGTCATCAAACTCTATACAAGCATACTTTGTTTATGTATAAAAGCTCATTGAAAGCTTTGCACTGAAAAATAATACTACTTGAGTCTCAGTCCAGCTTTCATGCAAGACGATGGTTCGCTTGTTTGATTATTCAGTGGCGCCGGAAAAAATTTTCATCTGGTTTATTACAAATCTATGGAAGAAGCGTGAGGGGGAAATGTTTTTAAAAAATTTTGCGATTTACGTATGCTTACTACTGTTCATAATAACATAATGCATATCGAAGAAACATATTAAAATTCAGTATTTTATTCACTGTTACAAAAAAGGAGAAAACTTTTAAAAAATAGTAAAAGTTAATTTCATAATTTAATTTCAATTTTTAAAATTCAATTTTTTTTTAGAAGTGTCAATACTTACTAATCGAAACTGTGTTTTTTTGTTTTTTTTTTTTTTTTTGCTTTTGTGTTTTTTTTAATTCTTTAGGTTTTTTGATTTAATTAAACCATACATTGAGGTTGAGAAAAAATATTTTCTCCAAAACAGAATTGCAACTTCCATTCAAGTAGAGACATTTTGCATAGAAATAGCAAAAACTGAAATTTGTATGAGTGTAGCCTAAAGGCCTGACCAAAATAGACGAAACGAGACGATTGCAACTTGCCGAACGTTTGCAATCGTTATGTCCGTTTTGACATTTAACCCAAAATGAAACGAGTACCTTCAATCGTCTGAAACAAGAAGAAGACTGCTTTGCACAGCTGTTGTTGACGAGTTGAGACGCTAAAAGTTCGGTTGTTACGGAACAGAACGTCTCGTCGCAATGTTTCGTTCAGTTTCGATCAGTTACGTATGTGCATTTTGGGTTTTAACATTGTCTTCCATTTGTTCGAACTTACTCGTTATGTCTCGTTCTGTCTATTTTGGTCAGGCCTTAAGCTGCGTATGCGCAACAAAGAAAAACAATCTAACAAGCATGTATGTGCCGCAGGTCTGTTCTGCATGAAATTTCAATAGATACTGACGCAGTTCAGTGCTCGTCCGTGAGTTAATATGTATACAGAAAGCTTTTAAGCACAAAAGCTCAAATGCCCGCGGGCATAGGCTTTGATGATCACTGCATTAAAGCCTTTGGAGGGCATTCTTACACAGCCGCAATCTTGGCGTTTATGTGTATTTGTGCATTCAAAAGCTTTCCAATGTTAAAAAAGTGTGTAAAAGCTCTAACAGCGTACGTGCGAAGCTCTAGCAGCGTACGCGTGGCGGCAGAAAAAGCTCTTTGCCCGCGAGCGACAGAATGCCCGACATTAATTTAAGCGAACATTTTCGTCTTCACTCGTTATGGAGCAAATAGTCTATTTTGGTTAGGCCTTGAGTGTGAATCGTACAATTAAACTAGTTCGGTCATGAACTACCCAAGCCTACTGTTGTGTCATTACTTCTATCATAACATCTTTATTTAGTGAGACTCGATTCCATGTGAAGCCGATGATTTAAAAAAAAAACAAAAAACTGCAACGTTGTCCTATCAAAACATATATTTTACAATATTTTATCTCTTTACGTCTACCTTAGAGGACATTTTTTTATGAACCCGTTTCTGATAAGGGTAAAATTAGACCAAGAACATGAAGTGCCAAGGACTACAACACACAAATCGACAAGATAAACCAAAAAAGAAATATTTATAGAACATTGTTTTCAAAACGAAGTACTGCACGGACTATTTTTCCATTATACTAAGCCATATACTAAAGGACTTATGCCCTAGAACATAGAAAACTTAGTCCAAAGTGGTTTTTCCATATAAAAAAAGAGGTATTGATGAAAATAAGTCAATTTGAAAAATTTTCTTCAAAGCTAAGTACGACTAAATTTTATCTTAAGGTCCTACATTTCCTTGCTAAATCCAAGTGTTTTATTAATCATAGGCAGGAAGTTTGGGAAATCACACGAGTGCTAATGCTACCATTTGAAGCCACACAGTTATTCAAAACCTTTAAAATTTAGCAAAATGTAAACATATCTAATGCTTTCAGGGGAAAAGAAAATCGTCCACATTTTTCAAAAATTAAAGCACAAAATAAGAAATCCTGCTGTTTCACTCAAAGTCCATCAACGTTGATGAATCTATGAATATCACAAACATCCACATTTAATAAAAGATTTTAACCAAATGTGTTCAAATGTCACGCTTGAGCACAATGTCAGAATGACGACAACAATCAGAGACTGACTGTCTTACTAACACCAACAACAATTATAACCACAACATTTGAGAAAAAAAAAATGAACTTTTGTGACAACGGAAATGACATTCTTAGCAAGCAGATGTCAAGCGACATCAAGCAAAGTCAAGCAAAAGTCAAAAAGAAACACAAGCAAACAACAAAACAAAAATAAAAAAAAAAAAAACTGACAAAAATCTAAACAACAGCGACAGTTTAGGAAAAAAGTCAAATGCCTGTAGCAAATAAAAAAAAAAACAACAACAACTACGAAGCAGATAAAGCATAAAAAAGCACGTTGTCAACAAAACTTTAAAAGCTCAGCATCAAGTTGTTTTTGTTCTGATGATGATTGTGTTTGTTGCTTTTTTGTCACTGTGTTGATCGCAAGTTTTGTTTGTTTATGACACAAAAAATTAGAGCGCAAAATGACAATGAAAAAAGAAAACAACAATTCCAAAGGAAATGGTGAACAAAAATGTCACTTTCACATGTGCGCGCACACACACACACACACACACGCTTACCAAGATAATGCATTTTTAATCGTTTTTGCATGTTTATGACTTTGAAACATTAAGGCTTGTGTTGTTGTTTTTTTCTGTGCGCATCATGAAATAATATGAAGAAAAAAATCTCAGTGCTTTGCATACATAGCTGCGAAAAATGTTAGAAAAATTCGTAAATAATATGGAAAAAATGTCAAAATGACATGACATGACTTTTTTCCTCTGTGACAAGAAAATGGTGTGGTGTGGTGGCAGCATTTTATCAATTCAATTCAAGTCATATTTTAAAGTATAATTCTGCGAAAGCTCTGGAGTTGATGTTTGGCTTGGAGTAGAACGTGATAAATCATCACGAAAGAATTTGCAAGCTGGTTACAAATGTAATTTCTGTTTTCTTTTGCTTGTGATTTAGTAAATGTTAGAGAGGTTTAAGCTTAACGTAAAAATTTGAGTTGATTTAAGAGCTTTTGTTGAAATTTTTTATGAATTTAACTCTTAACGTTTTCCCCATAAACATAACTTTTTGTCTTCAAATGAAGAATTTAAAAAAACTTTTTGAACTCTCATAATTAAAATCTAAAAACACATTTTAAAAGGGAAGCACTTAAAAAGCTTTTATGTATTTTTAAAATTTTTGATGGTGTAAAAATCTATTAAAACTATTATTCTCTTACCGTTTTAAATTGACATGGATTAAGCAGTTTTGAATTTCGAAAGCTTTTCAATAGCTTCAGTGAATCTCGAAATTTTTCCATTTTTCTTAAAGTTTTCGGTAAAGTTTCAGTAAGTGGTTTTTCGATAAATATAAGATCTTAAATAAAGAATAAGAAAGCTGTTTTCTAGAAAGGTTTAAAAAACCTATCAAAGAAAAACCCGTGAGAACATTTATATTGAATGCCGTGGAAGGAAATATTTAAAGCTTACGAATGCGTTTTTTAACTTTGAATTTCTCAAAAATATTTGAAAGCTTTTGAAAATTTTTCAAGCTTAATTTGTAAATTTAAAAATTAAATTTAAATTGAAAGCTTTTTTGGTGTAAGAGGTTATTAAAGGAAAGAGCAAGCTAAAAATGATAAAGCTTCAAAAGTAGGAAAGAAGAAAAATAAATTTGAAAGCTATGGAAAAAACGCCGTGGTAACAATAATAATGAGACATCTCTTGGGAGTAAATATATAAAGGGTAAGGATGCGTTTTTTTTTAATTTATGAGCATAAAAAACTTTATTTTGAATTTTCAAAGTTTTCGAGATTTTAAAGAAGGTAATCAAAAATATTTGAAAGCTCTGAAAAGCTTTAAAAACATTTTATAGCTAAATTTTAAAAAATTGTAAAATAGCTTTACAGTAAAGAGTTATCTGAAAATGTAAAAGAGCTTTAAAATCAGAAAAGAGAAAAGAGCTTTACAGTAAGGAGCTATCTGAAAATGTAAAAGAGCTTTTAAAGCATTAAAGAAAAAAAAAATTAATTATAAAACTTTAGATTGTTTGCAAATTTTCAATTTACATTGAAACTTTTAGAAGTTTAAAAAAATACGTAAATCTCGAATGTTTCAAAGCAAAATCATCAGAAAAACAAAACGAAGTAAAAATTTTAATCAGTTTATTATAAACTATAGATAAAATAAGCTCTACATTTCTTCTAAAGCTTTGAACTTTTAATAGAAAAAGCCTCTTTAATAGAAAAAGCTTTTAGCTCCTCAAATACTTGAAGAAATCTTTGAAAAAGGTTTTAACAGCTCTTAAAACAGTTTTTAATTCTGGAAAAAGCTTTTGCAGAACTCTTAAAGCGCGTTATTTCTAAAAAGCTTAAAAAAAATTCTACAACTATTTCAACAAGTTTTTTAGTTTTCATAGAACTATTTTAAAAGGTTCTATTTCATAGAACTATTCTAATAAGCTTTCGAAAGTTTCGGTATATTATTTAAAAATTTTCAAATCTCTAAAAATCTTTTAAAGCTTTCTTTCAAAGCAAATTCTTTCAAATATCTTCAAATATTTATTTGAAGTTTCTCTAAAATTTCTACAGAGCTTATTAAAGCTTAGAAAGCCCTCAAAATGTTTTCATTTTTAAGGCTTTCATCAAAAAAGCTTTCGAAAAGTTTATAAGTGATTATTGCTATTTTTTCAAATTTCTAATGCACTTTTAAGTTGAAATAATAATTTTAAGGTTTTCAATATTTTTTTTTCAAGTTCCCTCAAAATATTCAAAAAAGCTTCAAGAAATCAAAATCTCTAAAAATATTATAAGAAGGCTTCAAATAAATCTCCAACACTTCTCAAAATGTTTTCATTTAGCTTATAATTTTTATGAAACCATTTTTAAAGCTTCCATCGAATAAGCTCTCGAAAAGTTTCAAAGTGCTTGCGACAAAGTGTTTGTGATTTTTAAAGCTTTTAACATTTTAAGAAATGCTGTTTGTTCAAAGTGCTAATGCACTTTTAAGCTTAAAAAATAATTTTTATGTTTCCAATATTTTGTTTAAGTTCTCTCAAAGTACACAAGAAAGCTTTATAAATTTAAATCTCTCAAAATAAAATTAAAAAGCTTTAAAGACTTCAAGAAGAAAAGCTTACCATAAGATTTTAAGTTTTCATACAAGTTTTAAAACCTTGCTTTGGAAAACTGTAAAATGTGTATAAAAGCTACAATTATTTTTATAAAAGCGTTCAAAATTTATTTAAGGACCTTAAAAAGTTTTCAAACGCAGTTTGTTATAAGCTTCATACAGTTTTCTTGTGCACGGTAATTTTTGAATTTTCACGAAAACTTTAAAAGCCTCTAAAAGCTTTTAATTCGTTCAAAATTTATTTAAGGACCTTAAAAAGTTTTCAAACGCAGTTTATTATAAGCTTCATACAGTGTTCTTGTGCATGGTAATTTTTGAATTTTCACGAAAACTTTAAAAGCCTCTAATTCGAAAATATTTTAAAATCGTTGATTTTCTAAAAGAGCTGTAACCATTTTTAAAAGCTTTCAACTTTTTTTAAAGTTCATCGAACAAGTTTTTAAAAGCTCTAAGTGTTTTTTAAATTTCTTAAAATTCCTTACATAAAAAAATAAAAACATTAAAAAGGGCCTAAGACCTTTTAAATAGCTTTTAAGAGTATTTTCAGGTTTCCTAACAAATTATGAAAGCGTCCAACATTTTTCGAAAAGCTGTTCACAGCGTTAAAAACAAATATATATTTTTTAAAAGCTTAAAAAAAGGTTTAAGCTCCTTTAAATTTTTCAAGAAGCCTAAAATAAGTTCCAACAAATTTAAACAAACTATAAGAGCTTTTTACCCTTTTAAAAATGTTTAAAAGAAGTACTAAAATTTCCATGAAAACTTTAAAAGCTCCCTATAAGATAAGAAACTGTAAAAAACTTATAGCGTATAAAAGTTCGAAATATTAATCAAGCCTTTCAAAGCTTCTCCAAAACTTTCAAAAAACTCTTAAATATTCTTTAAAAACACTCATAGACCTTTAAAGCGTCTTAAAAGCTTTGAGAAATTTTAAAATGTTTTTAAAACCTATTTAAGATTTCTGGAAATCTTTGAATGCTTCCAATAAGGAAATAAAGCAAGAGTTTAAGAAGAGCATTAAAGCTGAAAAGCTTTTTATTAAGCTTTCTAATATTAAGCTAGAGTACCTAAAACTTTTTAAAGGTTCCAACAATAAACTTCAAACAATTTCTAAAAAGTTTGTAAAAGCTCTCAAAAACTTCTTTAAAAATCTCTAAAAAGTTTATAAAAGCTCTTTAAAACTTAATTAATATCTGCAAAGCTTTGAGCCGATTTAAAATATTTCCATGAAGTATTTAATGTTTCGTGAAAACTTACAAAGTTTTCAGTGATAATAATTACTACATGCATATAAATGCTAAGCTAACCTTTAAAAAATTATGTAAAGCTCCTGAATAATTTTCAAAAAGGTATGAGCATTTTTATAGCTCTTAAAAAGTTTGAAAATTTAAAAAGCTTAAAAAGTTTTGTTACCTAGCATATGTTGTCAAGTAATTTTGAATGAAAATTTTAAAAGCTTCCAACAAGCTTATGGAAAATTTTAAAGTATTGTGAAAATTTTTAAAGCTTGCAATATTTTTGAAAAATTTCTAAAATCTAAAACATGAACGCTTTCTATAAAGCTTTTCAACATGTCTATAAGAGCTTGCAAACATTTTTCGAAAAGAAAGGCAGTTTTCAAATAGCTTTTTAAAAGCTTCAAAGGCAAGCTAGTCTGTAAAATAAAAGTGAGTACAATCTCCCAACGAAACGAATTAAATTGATGATGATATATAAAGCTTTCTGACATTGAAAAGCTTTTTTTTAGTTAAGTTAGAAAGTTAAGTTTGTAAAGTTAGAGAAAATGTGTTTTAATCGCACTAACTATTCACTTTAATGTCAAAATGAGATAAATTACTGCACTCTTCTATGCAACAGCTTTTTATTTTTTACATCATCAACATTAACCCAAATGTGACAAAATCTTTAACGACTTGCTTAAAATTTCAAAACTCTGTCATTGCAGATCACTATGCCAAACAACCCCTATCCACAACTTGCTGTCATCAACCATTAAAAATAAACTTTCATTCACATAAAATATTCTAATGACGAAAGCTCCGAAAAATTTCACCTTAATGTATGAACGTGGTTAAAATGCAGTTAAAGCTTCAACTGCTCACACATCAACCAACAACACTACCGCATGACAAAAAAAAAAAAAAAACACAAAATCAACATCAACAAAATTGAGCCAACACTACCGCATCAAGCAACACTACGTAACAAAAAAGTTGCCATGATTACCTTCAAAAAATGTACACTTTTATGCAGCAGCAACAACAAGAAACAAAAATCGCCGACAACCTGCAACAACCTTAAAAAAATTGTATAGGCACAACACACGGCAAAGTGGGGAGGATATATGGTGAAAAAAAAGTTGCGCACTTTAGGGCAACACTTGCAGCTGAAAAGAGGGCAACACTTGCATATAAAAATTATGAAGCAATTACCGCACATTAAGCCGCCTGTAGCTGTGTTTGTTTTTCCGCTCGTATTTGCATGCAAACAAATACATATAAATACAAACAAAACCATACATGCACACAAACACACAAATATGTATGTATATAAGCAAATATACTTTGTATTTTCATTTGCTGTGCCTTTTTGTAAGCTTTTCACTTAAAAGCTTTGCTAACTTTGACTACTTTGTAGCTGCTTTGTTGATGCTGATGACTGCAAACACTGTTGCCAACATAAAGTGACAAACAATGGAAAGTTTGTTTTTGTTTTTTTTTCAAAAGTCAAAATGTACATTTGTCAACAATCTTAAAGATGTTACTTACAACTGAAGTTTGCCTTATTTTGAACTATTTTTTGTAAATTAAGAAAAGCTTTTTATAAATGTAAAATTTGTTATGAATGCATATAATTTTCAGTTAATTTTTTTTTTTAAATGCATTAAAGTCTGTTTTTAAATTTCAGCTTATATTAAATGCTTACTGTGGCTGACATGCCTTTAATTGCTGACAGTTCATATTTCATGCAGTTCAGTGTTGCCAGCTTATTTATCAATGTTTTCATTGGTTTAAACATATTAATTAAATTTCATATTAAAACAGAAAATTATTTGATATTTTTAATTGGCTTCAAGTTTTTTGTCAAGTTGCAATCACGTGCAAGCTGTGAGAGCTTCATGAAATGTTTACACTGTATAAAAAATAAACTTGCGAAAGAAAGTTTAATTATAAACTTTGTCGCGATAAATTTAAATAAAGAGCTTTTGCGCAAGATTTGGACACTCGAGACGACAAGTGCAATTCGCTGAGAGTTGAAACAAAAATGACAACAAGCTAAGTGTTGTCTTTAGCTGGATTCACTGATCACCTTCAACATGTTTTTTGCAAAAGCTCTATTGCTTTCAAAAAGAGAATGTGGCGATTTTGATTCACTGACATGTAAAACATTCCGCAAGCTTGTTGTTTTTCATTGTCATTCAGCATTGCCAGATGTAATGTTTCTTCATTATAAAGACATAAAAAATAAAATATGCCTATTTCAACTTAATAAACTCCATTCTGGCAGTTCCGCTCAAAAACATTCAGCAAGAAAATTAAAATGAAGTTAATCAAGTTCAAGAGATGAAACAAGTTTTTTTACTCTCTTATTCAGAGTGAGGAGAGATAGAGCGCATCAACTTCAAAAACTTTGTGACTGCCTACAAAGAGAACACAGGTAGCTGAGCCGATTGATGATGGAAAACGCATTTGGGCAAGCGATGACAATGCATGACTTGCGTTCTTTATTACTCCCATATGTTTTCGGCGTCTGTCTGCTAATAAATCGGCTCTCGCGTTCACTCTGTGGGCATCCTCACCTGAAATAAGCTTCATGTATAATATTATGGAAAACAACTCAAAGAGTTTTTGACATTTTTTAGCACAAAATCATTCAATACTTTGAACATACCTTGTCATCTAAAAAGTTGCAACTGAACGTACCTTTTCATTTGAACATTAGCTTACTTTTAGGCATTTCTTAAATTGGGTTTTGATATATTCAGAAAGTAAATTGACTAGAGTTGAGTTTCAGCTTGAATAATTGTTCTGAGAACTCAGAAGTTTATTTTGAGTTCAATCGCAAAACTCAACATTGTACTGGAAACTCAAATTAAATTCTCTGTGTAGACATATCATAAGGCAAGATAGATAATAGCTATCTTAATCGACTATTTTTTTTTGGGTCAATTCGAACTTTTTTGAGCTTTGTGGACTTCTTGGGCAACAATCGATGACTTTATGGCCAATACGTTCCACATAAGGGGTTATGCATTTCGAGTTTCGCAAAGTGCAGCCCTGGCATTTTGGAGCTGTCAAATATTCATGTCGTTCAAACTAGTTTTTGTGTACGTAAAGGTTTGCCATTTTACAGTATGGAACGTATACCACGTTATGGATAAAAATGCGTTAAAATTGTTAAATTGTTGATTTATTTAAATTTTTCGAAGCAAATGAGGCCCATTCAAAAATGAATGGACTCCAAAGCTTCAGAGATGAGGCCCATTTTGCTATAGGTGGATACATGACCAAGTAAAATTGCCATATATGGAGCTCTGAGAATCCTCAACCGATTGTGGAGAAGCCATTGCATTCGCAAAAAGTGACTGTCTGGTGTGCATTATGGTCTGGTGGTGCCATTGGTCTGGTACTTTTTTGAAAACAATGAAGGAGCAATCGTTACAGTCTATTCTGAGCGCTGTGGCCATATGTTAATCGATTTTTTTTTTAACTGAAATTCAAGATATGGATCTGGAAGATATGTGGTTTCAACAAGATGGAGCCACAAGCCACACAACACCACCAATTAGGGCTTTGTTGCAACTGGATAATTTCCAGGGCGACATATTTCGAAATTTGGTGAGTCAATTGGCTTCCGAGATCGAGCGATTTGACGCCTCTAGAATTTTTGTGGTGGTGCTACGCAAAAGATCATGTTTTAGTGAACAAACCCCAAACTCTTGAGTAGTTAAAAACCAACTTTTGTCAAGTCATTGCCGAGCTAGTGCCCGAGTTTTTCACAAAAAATCATCGAAAATTACCTCAAAAGGATTGAGTCTGGCAAAAATTTCTATGGAGTCCATTTGAATGATATTGTATTGGAATAAATAGCAAAGTCTATATATTTAAATGCAATAAAAATATAAAAAACTGTATTTTTAGAGAGTTTTTCAAACTTCACTCCCCAAATGAAAAATATGGATAACTCTGTATATTTCTTGCGGAACTAGTTAAATCATAGGAACGTTTTTGGTACTGTGGACTTTTTGGATTTTCGGAAAAAAGGTTCCACTGGGATTATATATGGAACTAGCTAGATCATTGGATCCTTTTTTGGGTTTTGTGGACTCCTTGGACGGAAATCTGTGATAACTAATGAAATAGATTCCAATGAATTTTGTATGGAACTAGGTGGATTTTTTGATAGATAGATAGAAAGAAGATGATGCGTTACGCAGTTCCGTTATCTAATGTTCCTTTCTGCATGACGTCAAGTAGCGCTTCTGCTTAGAAAAAAAATGAATGGAAATGTGCGATCACTTAGGCAAATTGACGCAACTGCAAATAAATTCGTGAGGAAAAGTAAAGTAAAAATAACTACTCTTCTGTATAAAAATATGGATATTTTCGTATACGAAAAAATATCAATTTTTAAGTTTTCACGATTTTTATCTCCTAAACCATTCGAAACAAACAAAATTTCATTGCACCAATAAGTTAACCCTTTCAGTGGATTTGTCGAGTATATTGTACACGTTCTACGCGTTATTGCATAAAATTCAATTTTAATTATCAGGGAGAGGGTTAAGACGTCTATATACATATTACAAAAATTAAAAAAAAAAAAATATTTCGGCGCGGGCCCCTAATTAAAATTATTCCAAAGTCTGACAATAGCGCTGGATGACGTCATGCTCTACTCTCTCTCATTTGCGGAATGCGTAATCTTGTTTCCATCATTCATCGGTTTTTATCAGTCAAATGGCCCAGCTTTCCTTCTTGAGCCATACTTCTCACGAACTGTCTCATGCACATCAAAAGTCTCATCTGACCTCTTTTTGTTGAGTTCATAAGTTTTGGTAGGTACACATATGATAACTTATTTCTCGAAGTCTCACCCAAGGGTACGCGCTTGCGGACGAGAGCTACACAATTTTTGTTGGGTACGCATTTAAGCCCTTAAGCGGTACTCTAATGGAAACATAACCTCAAAATTTCTCATTAATTCAACAAAAATTTTGAAAAAACAACGAATATTGTTATATATTGTGGTTTACGCTAAAGAAAAAAGGTTTTTTCAAGGGGTTAGGACATTCAAGACGCCGGAAAAATATGCTCTCTTTGGATTTTTTCTTTTTTCAGAAATACTAAACAATAAATCGAGATTTTTTTGGGAGCTATTATTTTAAAAATTGCGTTTTTGCGATGAAATCTCCGTTTTTTTAGGGTCCACGGCTGAACAAACAGCTCCTGTTATTTTTTAATTATATAAAACCAATGAATTTTTTTCGATTACATATAATAATATCTGCTAAAGAAGTACTTAGGATATTTTTGATATATTGGTTTTCGGCCAAATGGCGCATTTCTAACGTGGAAAGTGGAAAATTTGCCTAAAAAATCATCACATTATTGTTGTCATCTGTTACTGTTACTGTTACTATTACTGTTACTGTTACTGTTACTGTTACTGTTACTGTTACTGTTACTGTTACTGTTACTGTTACTGTTACTGTTACTGTTACTGTTACTGTTACTGTTACTGTTACTGTTACTGTTACTGTTACTGTTACTGTTACTGTTACTGTTACTGTTACTGTTACTGTTACTGTTACTGTTACTGTTACTGTTACTGTTACTGTTACTGTTACTGTTACTGTTACTGTTACTGTTACTGTTACTGTTACTGTTACTGTTACTGTTACTGTTACTGTTACTGTTACTGTTACTGTTACTGTTAATGTTACTGTTACTGTTACTGTTACTGTACTGTTACTGTTACTGTTACTGTTTATATTTGAATCACTCAACCACAAAAAGCTTTCATGTGAATGGTTAACAAAATCACTGCGGAAGTTTAATTTCTAAATTAATTTAATTATTTTCACAACATAATTTATACATTTCTAAACTTATAAACACTAAATAAATGCCAAAAATTTACACAATCTCAGTTCCTTTTGAAAATGCACAGTTTTTAGCGCAGTGTGCATTGTAATATGATTATTTAAAATGTACTTAATTAAAACATTGCATCACTTTTGCAGTCTGCTTTTGGGCGCTGATTTATGTTAATTTATATCATGTTTTGCCTGTCGTTGTTGTTGTAATTAATAAATGTTTTACATAAAATATGCAAAAAATTTCAAGCTGCTTTAAATTTAATACCATTAATTTTATTGAAATTGATGTTAACACTGTATGCTGGAGATAAAATTTTTTTCGTTGCTTTAAAATAATCAAAAATATATTTCGTTAACTATATTGTTACAAGTTCTTTGACCTTTGGGTTTAAAAAGATTTGTAATTGATTGGATTTCATTAAAATTTAATTAAAAAAAAGAAACAAATATGGAAGATGTGTTTCAAGTGAAACAATGTCTTATTTTATGTAAGTAAGACTTTAATCTGTGCCGCACTTACAATTTTTATCATTACCTAACAAATTTTTCTTTCATAGAGACTTCTTCGTGATAGATCTTCAGACCCATTATTTCATAAAATAGTCCCAAATTTATATATAAATACTCAAAAGTCGATACTTCTTTAAGTCAAGCGTTTGAAAAAGTTGAACACCGCAGAGATTTTAAAATTTTATCTTGTGAGTTTTTAAAATTAATTGATTTTTTTCTTTTATTTTAATAAATTGTTTTTAAATTTAACATATTGTTTATTAAATATGTCAAGTTTAATAAAATTTATATGTTTATGTATTTTAATAAAACGTTAAAAAAAGCATTTTAAATTAAACTTAAAGCTTATTTTAATGAACTTAATGTTTCATTTGGTAAATAATTAAAGCTTTTTTCTTGTAAGCATTTCATTTGCAACGAAAACTTTTTAATATTTTTTTTTTTTTTTTTTTTTTGGCATGCAAAGTTTTATAAGTTTTGCTTTTTTATGACATGTACCCAGCAATGTATTCAAAATAGCGACACATATTTTGAAAGTAAACAAATTGACAAGCCTTTGTTTTTTCTTTTTTTTTATAATTAAAAATAAAAATTTAACTGCAGGCAGTTTTATTTTGGCAATTTTAAAAACTTTTTTTTTGTTTTGATTCAATTTTAAAACGTTTAGCTTTTAGTTTTTTTTTTTTTTTTAAAACACATAAAACGTTGTTTACAGACACTGACAAATCGAAACACTGAAATATTGACAGAAAATAATTGCAAGCGGATTTTTTATTT
Organism: Pherbina coryleti; assembly: GCA_943735915.1. Classification (NCBI taxonomy): domain Eukaryota; kingdom Metazoa; phylum Arthropoda; class Insecta; order Diptera; family Sciomyzidae; genus Pherbina; species Pherbina coryleti. The sequence continues at coordinate 165,894,481 of OX030948.1, forward strand.
CTATGTAAAAACTTTCAAGTTTTTATTAATTAAAAACGTGTGTGTGTTTTTTTTTGTATTAAATTATTTATGCTTTCTCTTATTTAATTGCAATGCAAACAACAACAATTTAGTCTTAGAATTTAGTAAACGTTTTTAATTGGTTAATTTAGGAAAACATTAAAAATAAAAAAAATTACAAAAGTATATTTTTTCAAATAAACAATAAATTAATGTGATTTTTTAACTTTAACAAAAAGTTTATATTTTCAAAATTATGGTTGAAATGAGAGATGATATTAATTGAATATATAAAGAGCCATTTCAAATTATAATTGGGCAGTTATGAAATAGTCATGCCATCGAAACTAGTGTTGGTGTAGATCCATTTTACAATATGAAACATTTTATTACCAAGTACACCAAAACACGTGGTGACTCTGCCATTGCCACGTATTTTACGCACTTTACGAGAAGATTATCGTTGTCATAATCGTCCTACTAAGCCAACAATTTCCAATATAGTTTGAAGAAACTGAAACGGTCATAAGTTATAAGTACGCTCCACCGATAATATCATTGCTGTTGTGGCTGAAAAAGTGTGACTGAAGAGCGTTACAGTCGATTCTGAGCGCTATGGCCGTATGTTAAGCGTTTTTTTTTATTTTGCCTGAAATTGAAGCTAAGTACCTGGACGAAATGTGGTTTCAACGAGACGGGGCCAAAAGCCACACATCAGCATCAATTAGGGCTTTGTTGCAACTGAATAATTTCCAGGACGATTTATTACGAGATTTGACGATTTCAATTGACCTCCAAGATCGTGCGATTATACATCTATGCATTTTTTTTTAGGAGCTACACAAAAGATCGTCTTGACATGAAAAAACTGCAAACTTTTGATCAATTAAAAACCAACATCATTTATAAACTCATTGCCGAGGTAGTGCCCGAGTTGAATTGTTCACAAAAATCATCGAAAATTACCACAAAAGGATTGAGACCGGCAAAAACTCCCGTGGAGGGTATTTGGATGATATTGTAAGATATTTATAATTATTTAATTATAATTATTACATAAACAAAAAAAAAAAAAAAAAAAAAATAACTGGCCATTTCAGCCCTAGAAAGGACTTTGACCGAGCTTCTTATGATCAATTGTGTTGTGCGTGTTATTAAGTTTGTACACAATTGACCGAGAACCGGACCTACATGTTTAACGCCTACTCCGAATGGCGATGACCGGATTGTTCTTGTTCTCAAGAAGCTTTACCTGGCATTTTGATTACTCTCTGAGGTTTGCCATTGTCTGCAGAGAGGTGGCGGCCGTACAGAAAAATTATTTTAATTCAAATAATTTTCTGCCACTGCTGGGGTTCGAACCTGGGTCTCCAGGTTCGTTGACATAGCGGCCACGCACTTTAACCAACTACGCCACGGAAGCCACACAATTATTATATAATTATTATAAATTTATAAAAATTTATATACTGGCAAAGTTCAGACATTAGAACAAAATGAAAAATTTGTTCAAAATTTATTGACATACTTTCCGAAGGAATAAATGGATAACTCTGTATATACATATGTTAATATGAAGGTATGCATATGTTTTGTAGTTGAATACTGATCGTCAAGAAATTCGAAATCTTTTTCAATAATATGTAGAATCAGTTATTTGCTGACAAAGTAATTTTTCCGATTGTTATCCTAGCAACACAAAAATATACTTTTTACTTTTTGATTCTTTTAATTTATATTAAAAAAGTTTATAAGCCCCACAATTACGAGTAGAAAAAGAAATATTTCTGTGTTTTCAATATTTGTGAGCATTAAGGGCATTAAGGTCTGCACACCAGCTTTTCAATTAGAATCAAAAGTATTTCATACTTTTCAATACTTCTGAAGCTATACAGTCAAACCTGTTTTTGTGCGGTAAATAGGGACCGTAGAAAAGAAAACGCACAAAAAGAAAAAAAAATATATATTCACAAACAATAACAATAACTATAATTAATATCTTTTTCATAACATATTAAAGAAATTCTTTTTTATGCCATGGATAGTGACTACATAAAAAAAGTCATGCTTTCAAAATATGTCAAAGCTTTGCGAAATAACGATAAAGTGCTTTCTAAACAAGATAAATATTTCAACAATATTTATTACAAAAAAATTTTTATTCCTCATTTTTTCATGAAGAATTTTTAAGAGTGTTCATAATTCAATGCTACTCGTTGTAGTCCAAAACGATCATAGTCTTGTGTTGAACTGATTCGTAATCGTAAGTTTCTGCCTTAAAAACTAAAAATCAAAAATTACCGGTTATTTTGTGCTCAAATATATGGGGAATATTTTTATTTTTATTTTTGCCTTAAAAAAATAAAAGCCTAAAAAATACTTTTTGGCTCAAATTTTAAAAGTGAAAAAATATCTAAAAGTTGTTGTTTCTAAGTGCAAAATGCACACTCAAACCGGTCTCTGCATTATATGCCAAATAATAAAGAGTATTAGTTATAAAATGCCCTTTATTTGAAATCACTGAGCAAGCAATACTGGTTTTGGTCGGTACTGAGCGCAATTAAGATTTTCGCAATGCAGACCAGCGTTGCCACTTAAGACATTTTTTGACGTGACGAAGTTACGTTGTACTGCTCTTGTTTCCAAAAAAGTTGAAAAATGAATTTTTTAAAAATTCATCTGCGTTGCATTGAATTGTTACTCGCTGAGTATTAGAGCTATGATTAAAAAAATGGTATGACCATAAAGGTTAATTCTTTGACCTCATTATAAAAACAAAACAAAAATTCAAAACATCATCAGGTCGCAGGGGGAACTGTTTAAGCAACACAACTGAAAATTTGTTACATGGAATTATTACTCGCTGAGTATTAGTGCTAGGATTAAAAATACGATACGCCAAAAAAGGCCTACTGTAAGTCCTCACAACAAAATTAGACAAAAAATTTCTGTCACCATGGGGACGCTGACACAGCCGCTCAAAGATCGATAACACAACATTCATGCAGCGGCGTTGCATTGAATTTTTACTCAATGAGTATATAACCTACGATAAAAGTTTAAAAAGGAAAATAAAGTTTTTATACATGGCTTTACGACAAAAATAAAAAAAAATTCCGGCGTCGTCAGGTCGTGAATATAGCAGCTTATGTAACAGAAATGTAGTATCGTTGCATGGAATTATTACTCACTCAGGAGGAGTGCTAAGGTAAATTTTGTTTTACGACGGCATGGATGTGTTATTAGGCTTCGCAACTAAATTAAAAAAAAAATTCTTGTTGTCATGATTTCAGGGATGCAATCACATAATGCAGTAAAAATGCTACAGCCATGAAAAAACGTTGCGTGGATTTTTAACTCTGTGACTACTGGTGCAACGGTAAATTTTAAGGAACGAAAACAAAGGCGAGGTCTTCGGGCATATGACAAAAATAAAAAAAAATTAACGGCGTGTCAAAGACCCTAAGGGAACCGCCAATGTGACGCATATGCATCACTTTTGCTGGATTAATTGAAATTAGAGTATAACCAATGGGGAAGCAAAAAAAAAGCTAAACGAAAAGCACCAACTCGAAATCCAACAACAACTTCAACTCCAACACCAACACCAACACCAACATCAACACCAACACCAACACCAACACCAACACCAACACCAACACCAACACCAACACCAACACCAACACCAACACCAACACCAACACCAACACCAACACCAACACCAACACCAACACCAACACCAACACCAACACCAACACCAACACCAACCTCAACACCAACACCAACCTCAACACCAACACCAACACCAACACCAATACCACCACCAACACCAACACCAACATCAACATCAACATTAACATCAACATCAACATCAACATCAACATCAACATCAACATCAACATCAACATCAACATCAACATCAACATCAACATCAACATCAACATCAACATCAACATCAACATCAACATAAACATCTACATCAACATCAACATCAACATCAACATCAACATCAACATCAACATCAACATCAACATCAACATCAACATCAACATCAACATCAACATCAACATCAACATCAACATCAACATCAACATCAACATCAACATCAACATCAACATCAACATCAACATCAACATCAACATCAACATCAACATCAACATCAACATCAACATCAACATCAACATCAACATCAACATCAACATCAACATCAACATCAACATCAACATCAACATCAACATCAACATCAACATCAACATCAACATCAACATCAACATCAACATCAACATCAACATCAACATCAACATCAACATCAACATCAACATCAACATCAACATCAACATCAACATCAACATCAACATCAACATCAACATCAACATCAACATCAACATCAACATCAACATCAACATCAACATCAACATCAACATCAACATCAACATCAACATCAACATCAACATCAACATCAACATCAACATCAACATCAACATCAACATCAACATCAACATCAACATCAACATCAACATCAACATCAACATCAACATCAACATCAACATCAACATCAACATCAACATCAACATCAACATCAACATCAACATCAACATCAACATCAACATCAACATCAACATCAACATCAACATCAACATCAACATCAACATCAACATCAACATCAACATCAACATCAACATCAACATCAACATCAACATCAACATCAACATCAACATCAACATCAACATCAACATCAACATCAACATCAACATCAACATCAACATCAACATCAACATCAACATCAACATCAACATCAACATCAACATCAACATCAACATCAACATCAATATCAACATCAACATCAACATCAACATCAACATCAGCATCAACATCAACAAGAAACTTCGTCACGTCAAAACCTACGGGTGTGTCCACGCCACAGCCAACTCTTTTTTTTTTACCAAATTTTTACTGAAAATCTGCCTCAAATTTGTTTGTAACCTATGCACTAACACATTTCATCGTAAGAAAAAACCATACATGCATTGTTACTCTACTTGTTTTGTACCGGGTCCGAACGGCTAAAGTTCATGTTCTCAATGAGCTTTATGTGGCATTATTTTTTCTCTGAGGTTTGCCATTGTCCGCAGAGAGGTGACGGCCGAACAGAAAAATTAATTCAATTGAAAAACCTCTCTGTGTCAGATGGAAATTGAAGCAGGGTTCTTGGGCGTATGGGTCACGCACTCTACCCACTGCACCACGGCCGCCACAAGCTGTTGTACAACTTTAAAATCTCTAGTCCTTATGAAAATAATAGATACATCTGAAATACTTCTTGGCATTTTTGATATATAACAGGGTTGTTTTGAAGTGAATTAATTTTATGTCAGACTTCCTAAAATTGTAGCAAGTGAGCAAATAATTTGTTACTTACAATTATTTTTGTTTGAGTTAGTTCTTAATTGTTTGGAATTCTGAAATTTTTCAAGCCTACCGTAACTTCGTTATTATTATTCCAACAAAGTAGGGCCGTTGTTATGTAGACGCTCGCGGGCTCATCACGGTCACGCATTGTTGGTGTTTCAATGTAAAAGGGAAATTTGAAAGAGGGAATTTATTTTGCCCAGAATGGTCACCAAATGATTCGAAAATAATATGGAATCACGAGATCAAAACAGTGTTTGCTCTGTCTAATTATTCACAACATTTGTGTTTTTGCATGAAAATAGTACACTTTTAGTACGAAATGTATCAAAGCATAATAAAACCTGCTTAACAGCAACACTCAGCATACTCATACTCGTGATACTTTTTTGCATAAAGTATTAAAAGTAGCAAGAAGTGTACTAGTGTTCAGGGATCAAATGAGCGTCTGTACAACATATGTACTTTCATCACAGAGCTCAGCCATGATACAATTATACAAGGTAGGAGTGACAACTGGCTATTTTCTCACGAGTGTCTTACACCGACTGTCATTTGCCTGTATATTTTATTTTCTATTTTCTTTTATACTTTTTTTCGTATACTATTTTTGACAGTTGGTGCACATCAGATGAAATAACTGTCACTCCTACCTTGTATAATTGTATCATGAGCTCATCAAACGAAAAAAGAGCGTAAAAAGGACTTGATCGAGGATCATATGAGCGTCTGCATAACAACGGCCTAACCAAACAACCAAATAATATTAATACAAAAATTGAATTAAAAATATATCAAGTTTGTATTCCGAAAAAAAAGTTTCAATCCTTTTATGAGGGTCTGCTTTGCGAAAATCATAATGCGCTCAGTGGTACTCTCTTATTCGCTTCTTCTTCGATCAATTTTCCTCTCTTTTACCCGAGTCATGGCAACCCCCCTAATCTTGCACACTCAGCACGCAGTCAGAACGCTCTGTCACATATTCTGCGCCTGTGTGCGCCTGTGCGCAATGTGCGCCTTTTGCCCAACTCTACACTAGAGGGTTAAAGGAGTATTTATATATATAAAAGTAAAACAACAATTGTAAAAAATTATGCCTAAAAAGAGATAAAATTTACCTGTCATTACTCTATAAAATGAATCCCTTCTTACTAGTCAAAGGATGTGTTGATATGTAACACATGGTCCAATAAGTCTCGAGACTAAGTAATAAAAAAACTTTTTTTTGCAAATATTCTTCTTTATTCATCAACATAGCTTCCTTCAAGAGCAATAAATTCATTCCACCGCTTTTCTAACTTTTCAAGAAATTTTTACACGTATTGTTAAAAGGGTGGAACTATCGAAATATTATCGTAGAGCAACATATTTAATAAGCAAGAAAACTGGCTTGACTTACAGGGTGCTTAGTTTTAAGCATAACGACTTCTAGTACCAAGTAGAAGCAACATTTTTGTTTTTTAGTACCCTTGTTTGTATAGCCAATACATAACCTATAGTGGTTATTGTGTATTGGGTTATGGTTATTGTAGGAGATGAAGGATATATAGCCAAAACACAGTCCTGTAGATTATTTTAATCTCCTATAACATAGTTTAAGTTAATAATTAATATTAAATCAGCCACATATATTGGCAAAAGCTTTTGGTTACGTGGTTAGAGCTTTCAATTTTCAGTCGAAGTGTCTGAGTTCAATTCCTGCACCAGACAAATAAATTATTTTTAATTTAACATTTTCTTGTTGCAATAGACGCTAGCAAAAAATAATATCAATTCTAAGAAAAACGGTATCGGAAAAAAGTGTCGTTTTTTCAGATTTCACTCCAGCAAATCACAGAACGAGCCGTAAAAAAGCTTCGCTTCAAAAAGGAATACCAACTTTGTTTGGATTGATCTTGAATGTCAAAATTCATGTACCGCACAAAACAAAAAACTTATAAAAATAGTAGCATTAAAAAAAAATTGTATAAAAAAAAATAAATTACATAGAAAACACCGCATAAAAACAGGTTTGACTGTACTTATTTTTGCTCATTAAGGGTATAATTTCAATTGTTTGTCGCGGAAATGACTGACATCAGAAGTCAGTGAAGTAAGTTTGCAATGATCTGTGAAAGAACGCTATAGCGCCCTCTGCCGCTCAAGGGAGTGACAAACGATTGAGAGTTGTTTTATTTTTTTTTTGTGTATGCATTTACTAGCCAAGACACAATAACATAAGTTCTATAGTGCTGCCATCTTTGAACGGTCTCATAGAAAAAGTTTTGCTAATCTATAAGTTCATCACACAATCCAAGCACTCAACCTTCAGTGACGACAACCTCATATAACTTCTGACGACAATGTTTTAGCAACGACTTCATTAAAAATATTAAATATTTAAAAGCTGTGTTTGTGACCTCCATTAACTAAAAACAGCACATTACAGTCAAGATTTCAGAGTTTAAAAATGAAGCTATGACTCGCTACAAGATTTTTTTCAATTAATTCATACTCTTTTCCGAAGCTTTTACCACTAGAACAGGTTAATAAGCAATAAGCCTCACTTGAAGGTATCATCAATCACTGATACAAATTCTTCCGTTTTTTGGACAACCACGGAAACCACTAAGCTTCATAGTATGTACAGTAGACCAGTTCAAAAATATATGAGGAAAATTATAGGCCTTTTTTTCTTCCATTCTTAATGAGAACAAAAATGCCTTAAGACCCAAAAAGACAGGTGCGTCACTGGACACACGAGAGAAGCGAAGCATTTTCGCAATTTCATAGATTTGATAATTTAATTGCATTTTTTAACCTCTCACCCCTTCTCCTCCGATACTCTTCGTAGTGCATTTCAAAACCCCTCCCCTCCGCCCATAAAGTAACGTAGTATATGAAATAAAAAAATTAATTGATTAAAAAAATATATTTAAAAAATATTATTACCTTGACTAGCTCTTGGTATGTGTGCAAGCATGACTAGATAAATTTAAGAAAAAATTTTAAAAATAAATTATTTTCATCGATAAAAACTATTCCTTCTTCAATCCAAGAGTCGATGCTATCAATCAATGAAATTTAAGTAGCTGAAAACTTTGGGGACTCTTCGAAATAGAATTCTTCAATGGATTCTATGTCGACCCATTCAGGTGTATCCTCATTTCTTATGCAAAGAAATTCGCCTGGTCTTTGAGAGAGTACCCGTAAAGGCTGCACCTGTGCAGCACCAAGTTCAGTGTTTTTATGAATATGCTTCCTTAAAATTGATTTATTTAAATAGTATGTACTTTTTATACCAATTTATTTTAAATTAAATAAAACTCACTTTTGAGAATTCATTGATGTTTTTGAAGTGAAATACAAGTCGCAATACAAATATAGGACACAATCTTGAACTGATTTCAGGATTTAAATTTAATTAATTTTTTTTATTTTTGGTCACGTTACTATATCTGAGACCCCCTCTCGCCCTATTGTTACTTATTGTAGTACATTTTAAAACCCCTCCACCACTCTAAATTGGTAACGTAATTTATGAACGACCCCTTCTTTATTTTTAAGAATAACGAATAACGAAGAATAACGACCTCTAGTAGTAAGTAGAAACAGCATCCAATACACAATCCTTAGTGAATATTGTGTATTGGATATGTAGCCAATGCTAGGCTTGGGCATTTTAGTTCACCACAAAGATCGTTCTTTTTAGTTCAATCGTACGAAATGAACTAGTTCGTTCATTTAGTTATTTTCGTTCGTTCGTTCTTTTTATTCGTTGCCTGTTTTACTTCGTTCGTTCTTTAAGTTCATTAGTTCTTTTAGTTCGTTCATTCTTTTAGCTAGTTAGGTCTTTTAGTTCGCTTGGACAAACCGAAGATTCAAACCAAAGCTTGGTAAATTTAGTTATTTTTGTTCTCGTTCGTTAGTTCTTTGAGTTCGTCGTTCTTTTAGTTCGTTAGGTCTTTTAGTTAGCTTGGACAAACCGAAGATTCAAACCATAGCTTGGTAAATTTAGTTATTTTTATTCTCGTTCGTTTTGTTCCTAATCGCTGCAAAATAAACTGAACTAAAATGAACTAAAAGAACGAGAAACACTGAACTAGTTCACATCGTTGATGAGTGGGAATCGTTCAATTGAACTAGTTCGTTCATGAACACCCAAGCCTAGACAATACACAATTCCTATAAATAGATTATTGTGATCTACTGCAAAATAGCGTTATTTATTACTTAATATTGAATCAGCGATATTCAACAATAAGGGCTTTTTGTTTGATGGTTAGAGAGACGAACCATCAGTCGGCGGGCATGAGTTCAATTCCTGCAGCAAGCAAGAAATTATTTTTAATTTAACATTTTCTTGTTGCAATAGACGCAAGCAAAAAACAATATCAATCCCAATCCTAAGAAAAACGGTGTCGGAAAAAAGTGTCGTTTTTTCAGATTTCACTCCAGTAAATCGCAGAACGAGGCGTAAAAAGCTTCGCTTCAAAAAATTTGACCTTTAGTTATTGCTGAAATCGTTTAAAGGTCACTTTGGAGCTATTTACGATATGTTGTCCAAACCGAAACACATGTTGAATATATTGTGATGAAGAATCATTTACAATAATCTAAGCTATTTTAATTTTTTTTTATTTTTTTAAAATATACTTCTGATATTTTTTGGCGGAGCTTTGAACATGCAATCGTCAAAATTACCGTATTTCCATATAAAATTTTTTTTCTTATTTTGTTCCAGTGACAATATGTTTGTAATTTTGTATTTTTGTGCAGAGCTTAAGGTTTTTTGCGATATAACTTACTGTATAATTTTTGGACCATAACATGAAAAAAAAAATAAGAAACACTACAAACATATGTTTTTCCTGAATTTATTTTTTAAAAATATGATTTTTGTTATGTTTTTCAAATTTTTGCTGCGGTTATCTACCACTTGCAGCCAATATTGTTTTTGCTCTTCATTTGAAGTATTCAAAGAAGAATTTGAATTCTTCATCACAATATATATTCAACATGTGTTTCGGTTTGGACAACATATTATTCAATATGATCTAAGTCGTAAATAGCTCCAAAATGACCTTTAAACGATTTCAGCAATACCTAGAAGTCAAATTTTTTGGGTCTTACGGCATTTTTGTTCTCATTAGGAATGGAACTTTTGGAAAATGGACGCGCACCGAATTGAAAATTTTTTGTATTTTAACATTTTTGAAATGTGAACCGGGCAACTGTACAGATTAGAGCAATATAATGAATAATTTTGTGGCAAGGTCGTAATGACACGATTCATTGCAACAATATTACTGTCGCCGGTTAGATAAATTTATAGGGCAAATTTAATTAAAATGTTCCACGACAAAAAGTTAGCACAATCAAAATATACAAGGGGTGTCTTTTAAGTCTTGTGCTTCGGCAATACTAACAACAAAAGGTAACTGTAAATAACAACAAAAGGTGACTCCCTCACCAAAATTCTCATTGAATTGGATAAAAAACAAAAGGATCCTATGCAAAAAATTATTATTATTTATTGAAAATTACGATTTAGCACTTCAGTGGTCAACGCAGAAAAGGACGCCTACATCTTCGTTGGAAGGATCAAGTAGCTTTTTAGAAAAGGTCAAAACCGGTCAACGGTTGTAAGCGCCAGATAAGTGAGTAAGCAATATATCACCCTTAGATGATATTTTAATCCATATTTCATTTGAATTCATATCTTATTCGAACTTTTTTTACCTTCAGTGTCCATCTGAACATTCAAAATCTATATTTTTTTTTGTAATATGTGAAAACTTTTTCTCAACCATAATAAAAATTAATGGCCATAAAAACTATCAGCATATGTTCAGCACAATGATTCGATCCAACTCAACACATCCTCTTTTCTATACAATGCAACATTTTTTAAGGCACACTTCAAAATAATGCTTTTCGTGCAAAATATTCTGCTTATTTTTTTTTTTTTTTAATTTTTGTTTTGCCATTTTTAGACCATTTGTCAAAATTTATGTGCTGTCGTCAATTTAGCTCTGTTTGAAGTATTTTCAGTTTTTAAATGTTATCAGCACTGTATGGCGTACGAGTAGAACGAACGGATGTGCACCGCTTGCGGCATGAGTTGCGAGCAAAGCTGCCTGTTCTCATTCATCGCAGCGACTGACTATTAGTCAGTTATTATGCGGCCATTTAATGTTGGCGTTGTTAATGTTGTTGTTGTTGTTGTTGTTGTTGTTGTGCTTGAACAGCTGCTGCTTGTTTCCATTTGGTTTTTGTTGTTCTACTTGTATATTTTGTTGGCATCTCCTTTTTTGGTTTATCTGTGTTGGCCATAAATTTTCTTCTTGAAGCATGCTTTATTTGCTTCAGCAACGAGATGAAGTTGGCTGCACGTCTGCCATATTTTTTTTTTTTTTTGTTTAGCAAACGAGCATTAGTGTTGGTCAGCACAGTGTTGTAGAGAGTTTGAATATTTGCTGCTTTATTATTTGTTTTTTTTTTGTTTTTCGTGAAATTTGTGTGTTTACAAAAATAGCTGAACACTAATTTGTGTAGCTTTTATGATTTATTGTTGTTGTTTAAATGTCGTTCTACAAAATGTTTTATGTTTGCTTTGCAAATACAAAAAAAAAAAAAAAAGAATTAATAGAAAAAAATTGGATGCAATTTTTTTAAATATTTATTTTACTGAGTGAATCTATTTGATTTATGTTCAAAAAAGATGTTTCTTGTTCTGTTGGGTGAAAAATTTATTGAAGTTAATTTTATATGTAGCTTGTAAGGATTTTCAATGTTAAATATGTGTTGTTTGGGGAGACGGGAGCGCGGAATTTTAGCCAACATAATTTGAGCTGTTTTAAAATCAGTTTGAATTTCAACTTGAAATTCAATATAATTGTATAGAAGTGAGAATAACAACAACAACAACAAAGAGCAGAGAACAACATTTTGCCACTTAGCCTCAATCAGTGTCAATTAATAAGCTTAGCTCTTTCGTTGCTTAAGAGGCACTAAGAAAAAGCAGCACAAATTGCGTGATCAAAGCAATCAAGAGCTTTCAAGTGCTTTTAAGTGGTATTGGATAATCTTCAAAGGGCTTCTAACGCATTTTTGTATGTTTGAAAGAAGTACAAAGCTAACTCATCAACTAGGCGTGGCACACAAAATTATGTGCTTAAAGCTTACTAAACATAGTTATGGACCTAAAGCTTACGAACATTGCTTAATTATTCATGGTTTTCAGTAGCTTTCCCTAAATGTAACCTTCTTTTCTGAGAAGCTGTTGCACTTTTTTTATTATAACAGCAGATTCGACAAAATTATTGAAAAAGTTTTCTGTAGGTTTTGAAAAGAAGCTGTTAAAAGCTCTTAACGGATGGGTTTCATAATGCATATCAAATGCTTAAAAAGAACTCTCATGATTGAAAAAACAAAAACAAAAAACTTTAAAATAATTAGTGTGAAGTGAGTATATGAATTGTGAAAAAAGAAAATAACTGATAAAAAAGTATGTCAAAAACAAAAAAAAAAATAATAAAAATAAATATAAGAAATAAAAATAAATATAAATAAAAAATTAGCAAAAAAAAAACCATCAATATTTTAAACAAACAATTTTTTGAGGAAAGAAATTTCGTCATAAAGTATTTCAAAAATAAGATTTTTAATAGTTCAAAAATTCAAAAGTTAATAAATAATTCAAGAAAATAGAAAAACTGAATTCTAACAGCATTAAGGAAAAAAAAATAAAAAAAAGCTTTCAAAAACTTTAAAGGAAAACATTTAAAAAGCTATTTGAGGGTAGAGCTTTCAAAAAAGCTTTTTAAAAGCTCTTTTACACATGAATATTATGATGCACAATAAACTTTTATAACTAAACAATAAATATAAATTATAGCGAACAATGCATGAAAAACATACAAACTAAAAAGCTTTATAGTTTTTACCTTCTTAGTACAAAAAATGGCAAATAAGTCAATGAAAAAAAAAAAAAAAATAAATAAATAAACAGCATTTAAAATAAAAATCAAAGAAAGAGCTTTCAAAAATTTAAGAAAAAAAACTTTTCAAAAACACTATTTGAACATAGAGCTTTCAAAATAAGTTGTAAAAAGCTCTTTTATGCATATGCTTTCTGATGCACATGAAACAGTTTAAAACTAACAGTCTATGGATAAAAAAATTAAAAAGCTTTTAAATAAAATGACTGAATTTTGAAAAAAATCAACAAATAATTCGATTGCTATTAAGAGACTGAACTAAGACAACATAAAGAATAAAAATCAAAGATGGAGCTTTCAAGAAAATTGAAAAAAAACTTTTTTAATAAACTGTTTGAGCACAGAGCGTTCAAAATAAGCCTTAAAAAGCTCAATGATACATGATACATAATACTTATAAATCTCTTTGAAACGAAGAGCTTTCAATAATAAGCTTTTAAAAAAATTCACTGATGAATGAGTTTCATGATGCACAAGAAATGCTTTAAATGAATATAATATGTATAAAAAGAACAAAAAGCTTGAAAATAAATAGCTCGGAATATGATTAAAGTTAACAAATAACTCAGTGAAATAAAAAGAGTGAATATTCCAAACTCTTAAAAAAAAATAAAAGAAAAAGCTTTCAAAAATTTCAAGTTAAAAGCTTTAAAAAATAAGCTTTTTATAAATTTTTTAAAAACAAACAATTCATGAATAAAAAATATCAAAAAGCTTCTAAATAAAAACAGTGAATTATGACAAAAATTACCGAAAAATTAAAAAAATAAATTATGACTTGAACTGAATTTAAAAAAAAAAAAAATTAAAAAATTATCCAATTACAATTCAAGTAGCTAAATTAAAAAAATCTTAAAACAAAATTCATAGAAAACGCTTTCAAAAATTAAAAAAGCTTTTAGATCATTGATCTTTCAAAAAAACCTAATATCTGTGATACAAGAGCTTTATAATGGTTATTAAACTGTTTGAAAGGAAAAGTTTTAAAAAATAAGCCTTTTAAATGTTCACTAATTCATGAGCTTCATGATGAATATAAAAATACACAAAGCGAATAATATATGAATAAAAAAGAACAAAAAGCTTTCAATTGAATAGACCAGATTATGAAAAAAATAACAAATAATTCAATGAAATAAAAAAAAGACTTAATAAAGACAACACAATAAAAAAAAAATCAAAGAAAAAGCTAGAAAATATTTTGACAAAAAACTTCTGTTCATAAAGCTTTAAAATATGATGTTTTATAGAAGTGTAAGAATGAAAAAAGCATAAATAAAAAACATCAAGGAGTAAAGATGAATTTTTCAAAAAATTAACAAGAGCTTTTTTAATAAACTTTCTGAGCATAGAGCGTTCCAAATAAGCTTTTTAAAGCTCTATGATACATAATACATAATCCTTACATATCTTTTTGAAACGAACAGCTTTCAATAATATTATAAAAAAATTCACTGATGAATGAGCTTTATGATGCAAAAGAAATGCTTTAAATGAATAATATATGTATAAAAAGAACAAAGAGCTTTCAAATAAATATATCGAAACATGATAAAAGATAACAAATAACTCAGTGAAATAAAAATAACGAATATTCCACACTTAAAAAACAATAAAAAAAAGCTTTCAACAAGCTTAAAAAGCATTTAAGCTTAAAGCTTTAAAAAGGAAACTTTTTGTAATTTTTTTAAAAAGGAACAATTCATGAATAATAAATATCAAAAATCTTTTAAATAAAAACGCTTCATTATGACAAAAACTAACAAAAATTGAAAAAAAAAATGAAAATAGACCTGAGATGAATTTGAAAAAAAATTAAAAAAAAATAATCCTTTTACAATTAAAAAGACTTAATTAAGAAACTCTTAAAACAAAAATCATAGAAAAGTTTTCAAAAGTTAAAAAGTTTTTTACAAAACTTTCAGAGTATTGAGCTTTCAAAAAAAGCTTTCAAAAAGAGCAATGACAGAAGAGCCTAATAATGTTTACAAATCTGTTTGAAACGCAAAGCTTTAAAAAAAATAAGCCTAAGCTCACTCATAAATGAGCTTAATGATGCACAAAACGAATAATATATGAATAAAAAATAACAAAATAGCTTTCGAATAAATTGGCCGGATTTTGAAAAAAATCAACAAATAACTCAATTCAATAAAAATGCTAAATAAAGGCAACACTACGAGTAAAAACAAAAATCAAAGAAAAAATTTAAAAAATTTTGACAACAAGCTTTAAAGCTTTACATCTAACAAGAGCTCAAAGCTTTAAAAATAAGCTTTTTTATAGAAGGGTTAAAAATGAAATAAAAAATGAAAAATTCATGAATAAAAAAGATCGAAAAGGTTTTGAATAAAAATATTGAATTATGACAAAAACTTACAAATAATTTAAAATAAGTTTTAAGATCTGAACTGAAATTGAAAAAAATTAACAAATAAAATAATTACAATTTAAAAGACTAAATTAAGGCTACACTAAAACAATAATAAATTTAAATAACTTTCTTAGCAAAGAGCTTTCAAAATAATATTTTAAAAAGCTCTTTGATAAAATGCTTTATGAAACTTTAAAGACCTTTAAATGAAAAATTGACTGTAATAAAAGAAAAAAAAGTTCAAAGAAAAAGCTTTCGAATATTTTAAACAAAAAACTTTTCAAGAAGCCTTTCAAATTAAAAAAGCTTTATAGAGCATTGCATTAATAAACGAATTGAGTGAATTGAAAAACTTTTTTCTTTGGAATTTGGTTTGATTTTTTCGAAATTGCGAAAGTTTTCTGTTTTTTTTTTGTTTTTTCTTTTGTTTTTGAAAGAAACTAGCAAATTGTAAACAGTTTTAATAGCTTTTGTATTCCTTATTTAAAAAGTTGGAAAAATATCGATATAAATGTTTTTGAAAGCTTTTAAAATAAAATAACTAATATTCAAAAAAATGGTTAAAAAGATTTCGATAAATGAAATAATAATTTCTTAAAAAAACAAATTAAGAAAAAAATTTGCGAAAGAGCTTTTAAAATAATATTTTTTTTAAATGGTTAACTAAAAAAATGGAAACAATTAATCAAACCATAAAAAATTACTATTAAAGTATTCAAAAACAACTAAAAAGCTTTTCCACTTAACATTATGATTTATTTTTAAGCTTTATTTTATTTAAATAAAAATTTTTGTACTGATTCGCACAATGCCAACAACATAACTTGCAAAATTTTATGGTATTTTTTTTTAAAAATTCTCCTTAAAACATTTATTGAGCTTGCTAAAGCTCTTAATTTTTTTTTCTTGTTACCACAACAAAAGACATTGACGTATATAGTATGCTTAATTGAGCAAACACAGAGCTTTCAAGTTTTCATAATTCCAAAAAGAAAAAGTTCAACACAAAAGTTTAAAAGTAAGTGAGTTCAAAGTTCATACAAAAACAAAAACGAAAAAAAATCAATATCGAAAACATAGAGAAATAAAAGCTTTTTTTATTTAGAGTCGCGCTTCATTTTCATTTTCATTCTTTTGTTACAAAAAAATAAAAAAAAAATTATTTTATTTTTTCTTATTGTTGTTGTTATTGTTAGTATAACGGGTACATGTCACTTACCAAATTTAACCACGCATTCGTGGTCAGAATCTGATTCTTTTCGTCCTACAAGAGAGTTGAATTAATTGAAGTAAAAAAGAAAATTTTATGCAATTCATTAAATGTTGAACGAGTTTTGTTTTTGATTTGTTTTTCGGTTTTTTTTTTATTTTCTTTTACATTTGCTTTAAAGCTTTCCGCGTATTCTAGGCTTTTTTCAAGTTTTGTACTAATTTTTATAATATTAAAAAATGAGTTATATTTAAAAGCTTTGAACACACAACTTACCACGTCGATAATTTGCTGCAGCGTCAGACCGAACTTGACTTCGAGCGGTTCAGATTCGTTGGCAACGGGACGTTCAAGTGTATTGTAGGTGGAGAGCAGGTGGTTGAGAAGGCGTTTTTCGTGAGGACCCTGGCAGCTTTCTGCAAATAGAAGAAGAAATAGAAAGTTTAAATTTTTTATTAGAGATATTGAGGTAAGGAAAAATTTAAAAATAATAAGAATAAAATTAATAAAAATTTAAATTTATGAACCTTGATGGTGGTTCTAAGATTTTCGGATTAAAGACTAAAAGCTCAATTTCGGGATAATCTTGATATCACATGGAATTAAATCGTGGAATCATTATCCTAAAAAATGTATAAATTATTATGAATGTGACATGAAAATGACATGCAAATGACCTTGAATTGAACCAGAAATGAAAATAAAATTTTATGGGCTGGTGGTGTTACTGGTCCATATTTTTTTGAAAAAGATAAAAGAGAAACTGTTACAACCATGAGCGCTATGTTAACCGATGTTTTTTTGGATCTTACTTTTACTTTTACTTTTACTTTTACTTTTACTTTTACTTTTACTTTTACTTTTACTTTTACTTTTACTTTTACTTTTACTTTTACTTTTACTTTTACTTTTACTTTTACTTTTACTTTTACTTTTACTTTTACTTTTACTTTTACTTTTACTTTTACTTTTACTTTTACTTTTACTTTTACTTTTACTTTTACTTTTACTTTTACTTTTACTTTTACTTTTACTTTTACTTTTACTTTTACTTTTACTTTTACTTTTACTTTTACTTTTACTTTTACTTTTACTTTTACTTTTACTTTTACTTTTACTTTTACTTTTACTTTTACTTTTACTTTTACTTTTACTTTTACTTTTACTTTTACTTTTACTTTTACTTTTACTTTTACTTTTACTTTTACTTTTACTTTTAATTTTACTTTTACTTTTACTTTTACTTTTACTTTTACTTTTACTTTTACTTTTACTTTTACTTGTACTTTTACTTTTACTTTTACTTTTACTTTTACTTTTACTTTTACTTTTACTTTTACTTTTACTTTTACTTTTACTTTTACTTTTACTTTCACTTTTACTTTTACTTTTACTTTTGATTTTGATTTTGATTTTGATTTTACTTTTGATTTTGATTTTGATTTTGATTTTGATTTTGATTTTGATTTTGATTTTGATTTTGATTTTGATTTTGATTTTGATTTTGATTTTGATTTTGATTTTGATTTTGATTTTGATTTTGATTTTGATTTTGATTTTGATTTTGATTTTGATTTTGATTTTTATTTTGATTTTGATTTTGATTTTGATTTTGATTTTGATTTTGATTTTGATTTTGATTTTGATTTTGATTTTCATTTTGATTTTGATTTTGATTTTCATTTTGATTTTGATTTTGATTTTGATTTTGATTTTGATTTTGATTTTGATTTTGATTTTCATGCGGTTGAAACCTTTGTTCTATACGAAAAATCCGTACAACGAAAGTGCATTTTCGTTATGTTCCCTGAGAGGCCTTATGACTTCGGTAATTTTCTTTCTGTTTTTTTCATGAGACCAAAGAACTAACTTTGAATATCTTTCATAAAATTACACGTAGTGCCAATAGTCACGGAGTTTTAATTCCATGCAACGTTTTTGGTATTTTGTTGCATTTTCACTCCATTACACTATTGCATCAGTAGTGTCATGGTTCCAAAAATTTTCTTCTTTTCATTATGAGTTCAAGAATCAATCTTTGCTGATGTAAAACACGTACATTTTACTGTAGCACCTCTTCTAGGTGAACAATGATTTTATGGAACATTTTTGAATCTTGCACATTTTTGTTGTAAAAGTAGCTGCTTAGTAGTATGTGACTTAACAACGTCATCGTTTATTTTTGTTTTTGTTTTAAAGCCTAGTATAAATTCAATGACATTTGTCGTGGTGCATGTACTCTCCAAACTGTTGTTGCCTTTTTGTTCTTGCAGCGGGTCTCTCTGCGGGCTCATGATTTCATGAATTTTTTGTTTAAAAACCAGCCTTCACGAAGCATCCATACATAGCGAGTTATTATTTCATGCAACAAATTTACAGTTTCGTTGTTTGAGTAGCCCTCTCCGCGTTCCGATGACGGAGTTTTTTAAATTTTTTATTTATTTTTCGTCAAGAGTTCTATAGTACCTAAGCAAAGCATTCTTTAGATGTTTTCGTTTCTGATATTGAAACCTGTTTGTGAAAGAACTAGATGCTATGGAGGAAAATGTATTTCAGATTCATCACAAGCGCCCCAATTATTTTAAAATTGTTTGAAAATTTGGCATGAAAATAATTATGTTGTACTGTGTAATCGACAACTTTGTTGATTTTGAGCAATGATGCAATTGAGCGTGCATGAATAATACCAAAAGAATTTTTCTTTCAGTTCAATGAACGTTTTGGCGGGTGTTAAGAAAAATAAAAAAATACGGCGTTGTACTTCAAGTACAAATAAAAAAAAAAAAAAAATTAAAAAAAAATGCTACAACTGTTACTCAACACTTTGCCAAAATGTCAAAAATTCAAAACTAACATTAAAATTGCTGTAAATATTTGCACAAAAGTCATTGCGTTAATGTTAAACTAACACTGACTGACTGACAGACAGACATACAGATAGACAGTACATAGCGAATGAAGTGACAGAGCAACACTAAAAACAGAACGAAATATAAAAAACACTAGCAGCATTCCTAATTGCACATTAGTCAATCCTAAAAATATGCAACGAAAATTGTAACGAAACAAATATTGACAGTCAGACAAAAACGAAACGGACTGTAAGAAGTACACGCAGGACGCAGCCAGGCAGGCAGCGGCATGCAGTTCAAACAAGCTAACGAATGAATGAATGACAAATACGCGCCGAGCAGCACTTAACGTTGACAATAATAAAGAAAGATGACGAAAGTAATGGCGGACTATTTGCGCAATTATGTGCGAATTTGGCAGCACTGTCACTGGGGATATTAGTGTGAAAATGAATGAGGTATAAACAGTGAGTAAATGATAGAAAATAGCAGGATGAGTGAGTGAGTGAATAAGTGGCTAGCTGGGTGTTGTTTGAATGGGTGAGTGGTTGAATGGATGAATGAGTGTGTGTCTGAGTGAGTGTAAATGAGGACAGCAGTAGCATCAGCAACAGCATGGTCGAGTTTGGGGCAGGCAACAAGTGCTGGACATATGTTTGCGCTCTGTGCTCTCCAAAGGCTAATTTGTGCACGCTACATGCGTTGCGAAGCTC
This sequence comes from Pherbina coryleti, assembly GCA_943735915.1. Lineage (NCBI taxonomy): Eukaryota > Metazoa > Arthropoda > Insecta > Diptera > Sciomyzidae > Pherbina > Pherbina coryleti. The sequence continues at coordinate 165,915,021 of OX030948.1, forward strand.
AACGGAACGGAAGCGCAAAGTGAGGAAAGTGAAAGTTCATTAAAGTATGCAACGTTTTGTTTTACTTTTATTACTTCAGGTTCTGCTGTTTGCCGCTTTATTTTATTAAGGCCACCTTTTACCTTTGATGATTTTTTTTGGGGATTTTTTTTTTACTTACATATATGAACTAACGGAGTATTGGGAACATACTGCAAAAATTTGTAGCAAACCTACAGAGTAGTTTTTTTTTGGATTTTTTTTTTGTGTAGGCAAGACAGGCACAAAATGCACACGTATCCTTTCACTCATCATCGAACTGTCACTGTCAATTTATTCTGCAAACTCAACATTTTCATCATGGTAAAGTACACGAACGAACAACGTCTGCAAATTATAAAAATTTTCTACCGAAAATCGATCGCAACTTTTTTTTTTGTCTCAATGGGTTTGTCATTAAGCAAAATATGCGTAATTGGTCGGCTGAAAATCCACATGTGCTTCATGAATCACCACTTCATTCACAAAAACTAACTGTTTTCTGCAGTTTGCATAGCTGCGGCGTCATTGGACCATATTTTTTCGTAGACGATAACGATCATAACGTTACTGTGAATGGCCATTACTGTATAGCGCCATAATTACCGATTATTTTTAGCCCCAATTTTTTAGATATGGAATTGCCGACATGTGGTTCCAATAGGACGGTGCCATAAGCCACACAGCATACCTTACAATCGATTTATTGAAGAGTAAGTTTGATGAGCGTGTTATCTTAAGAAATGGGCCAGTCGATTGCCCACCTCGTTCGTGCGATTTTACGCCTCTAGACTATTTTCTTTGAGGCTACGTTAAGTCATTGGTCTATGCCAACAAGCCGACGACGTTGGAAGAGCTCAGAGCCAACATTGAACCCAAAATAACAGCCGTTTCGGCTGAAATGTGTGGCCGAGTCATCGATAATTGGGTCCAATGAATCGACCACTGCATATGTGTCCGCGGTGGCCATATGAACCAAGTTGAGTTTCATTCATTAATGCTTTGATTGTACTTCAAGCTGATAATAAAGTTTTTGAATTACCTCAAATGGTTTGCGTTTTCTATTAAAAAAAACTTGTCAAGTCCTTAATGGAAAACCTTGTATTTGGAGATCTACCTTCTTTTCTCGTAAAGTACGCGAGTGCATTATTCTTAGAGCAGAAGAGCATATCATAACCTCACTACCATACTTGCACTATCTCGGTGTGCTCATTTTTCCTTTAAGGACGACCTACTGACAATCAGCGAAAATGCGTTGAAGGTTAACGGTGCATTATTGCGCATCACGGCAAACATCAGTGGACCAACATCCAGCAGACGGAAACTCCTAGCTAGAGTTACAAGCTGCATCATTCTCTACGCAGCACCAGTGTGGGCGGATTCCACACACAGAGCCCGGTACACATCGAGTATTCAAACTACAATCGTTCTACATTCGGGTTACATTTAGGCCTCAGTGCATTGGGGGTATTTCGCATGGTATCAGACGAAAAAATCAGAGTGATAGTGGCAATGTCATCGATTGACATACTGGCATACGAACTCCAGGGCTCCTATCAAGCTAGCGCAAACCTATCAAAGGCTGACGAGAGACGGCGTACCGTCGAGTCTTGTTACACTTATTGCGAGCAATGACAAAAGGGGAGATGGACACTTGCTCTTATCCCTGATGTCGAAAAAACCACAATCATGGTGAGGAGGACTACTACGTTCCGCAGCTTATTAGCAGACATGGCTGTTTCAAGCAGTACCTTCACCGCTTCAAACATGAAGACGATCCGTTCTGCACAAACTGTCCTGAGGAGATTAAAGATGTGGTGGGCATACTTTATTCAGTTGTCCATCGAAGAACGAGCTGAGATAGCGGAAGCCTTTGGTGTGGCTCCTACCTTAGGAAATATTGTGGATCACATATGCAACACACTCCAGAAATGGGAAGCGTTTCAGGCAGCAGCTGCGAAAATCATGATTGAGCTTCGCCGAAATGAACGGGTACGACACACCGAGCGCACGAACCTACGTAATGCAGGTGCATCGCAGTAATAAATGCCAGTCCCCCCTTTACTGATGACTGACAAGCGGACCGCCGATCTAACGGCGGGTCAATACTGACGATTGAGTAATAATGCTCTGACGGCCTCCAGACGAAATGCGTAACGGTGGTTCCTGGAGGATCCAACCGTTCGACTGAGGAGATATTTAGCGGGTTATGCACGTCTACGGGCACTTTCCCCCTAGTGAAACCAATCATCCGATTTGAATGAAATTTTTTTTCGTAATTATTAACAGTCAAATGACTCGCAAAAATTTCTCAAACTAATCGTCAGTAAATTTTATTATTTCGAAAACACTTGAAATGTGTTTATCTCGAAACCACTTTTTCGTGATTGTTTGTGATAAAAACTTATCGAAAAAAATTATCCTATTTGAATTATTGTTGCAGCACATACTTTTAACATCATTCATTCCTGTCGGTACTAGAATCATGAGGGTAGCTCCAAAAAACAATGGAGTTGGACATATCTTCTTCCTAAAATACCTTTTTTTTAAATTTTGAAATTTGTAGCAACCACATTTTTTTAACGAAAAAAATTGAAATTTTTGAACGACCCGCTTAATTCTAGTACGACAACGGTTTTAATTCTTTACACATTTCCGTTTTGCTTTTTTTTTTCAGAAGATGCATAAAAATGGTCTGAGAACAACCAGCGGCCTACCTTTTTTTCTTAGTCTACTTTGACATGACATACAAAAACAACAAAAATGATAACGACGGCAACAACAACAATAATTTTTTTACAAAGTTTGATATTTTATCTATTCAATAAAAAAAACCCTTTGTCGATATCTTTTATACTTTTTGTGCAATTTAATTTTTAGCGAGGCATTAAATTTTTGGTCGCCAAGGTAAAGAGTGCCCTTAAAGCCAAATGCTTCGGCTGTAGCACAGAGCATTGCATGAGAAATTATATTGAATTATTCAACGGTGTGCATGCATTGATTGTTATGGGAGTGAGAGTGACTCAGTGTGCGTGTGTGTTCGCATGTATGTTTTGTGCGCTCTGTTGTCAATTTTGACATTGGCCCAAACTGAGCTATTTTTTTTTCCGAATATTCAATGCAATAAAATCTACAACAACTGACCTACATACATCGATTGCTCAAGTGTCCTTGTGTGCTTTTGTGTTTTTTCTTTCAATGCACTGGACACATACACAGAAACGCACATACACCCCCATTGCATGGCAAGAGAACAACAGAGACCTTGCATGACACATTCACAAACACACAGGCACGTACTCTCATGTCAACTCCAATGGGTGTACTCGATGACGCCTACGAACGGGACGGACATGTACGCAACCTTTACACTTTTTGGTATCCTTTTTAAATATTAAAATGACCTTCTAGCGAATCAGTGCTATCTAGCGTTTATTTGTGTGTGTGTGTGTGTGTGTCTGCATAGCTGAATAAGCCTTGTAAATAGTTAATTTTATTCCGTGATTTAACTTAATTTTATATGTACTCTCTCTCTCTCTCTTTGTGCATCCTGTTGAAGTTTATGTTGCTAACAAAAGCATTGAGCGTTGAACTTCATTTATTATCGAGTGGGTAAAATTAAGTCATTAAATTTTGTTGACCTTTAGCGTGAATTTTCAGACCAAATTCTTGTCAATATTTCAAATTTAACCTTTAAATTTTTGACAGATTTAAGGTTATTGCCTAAAAAATGTTGTATAGAAATTTTATTCGAAGTGAAAAATTAGTACTAACCGCGAGCTTGTACCGAGGGAGACACAATTTTGTCATAGTGAAGACTTTAGAAGGAGGACGATCCTCACAAGGCAACGCGTGAAGGTCAGGGGAGCGATCTTCACATGGCAACGTATCAGACTGCCTCAACCTGGTGAGGCCAGCATTATCCATGTCGAAATCATCTCAAGCCAACTCAAACGTCTCCGTGGTGTCCTGTAGAAACGGAAAACTGGCAACCGTTAGTTTGATGGGCAACCTGCCTTTAAAGGGTTGTGCGTCGGGTTTGAAGCCCACCACATAAAAAAACCATTTCAATGAAACGTATAAGAAAAGAGATAAAACTGATCCCCAAATGTGATGACGACGACAGCAAACGAAAAACTGAAAATAATTTACGGATATGCACTTGGAACGTCCGAACCCTTAATTGGGATGGTGCCTCTATCCAACTGATAGATATCTTAGAAAGATACAAGACTGATATCACACCAACCCAAGAAATGCGATGTAAGGGACAAGGTTGCTCACGGCAAGCATCCTGTGATATCTACTTCAGCGGTCATGCGGAGAAGCACGATCTTGGATGCGGATTCGTGGTTGGCATGAGACTACGTCATCATATCTTGCGATTCACACCTGTGAACGAACGACTTGCCATAATCCATGTCAAGGCAAGATTTTTCAAGTGCGCAAGTTTTGTGCGCACGCTCCGACAGAAGATAAGGACGATGAGACCAAAGACAGCTTCTACGAGCGTCTTGAAGAGGCCTATGAGCGCAGCCCCCGCCACGACATAAAAATCGTGCTTGGTGACTTCAACGCCAAGGTGGGAAAAGAAAATATCTCTGGTCCAACAGTTGGAAAGTTCAGCTTCCACGACAATACCTCCGATAACGGAATGAGGCTGATTGACTTTGCCGCAGTGCGAAACATGGTCATTAGTAGCACTAGATTCAAGCATCTCAATATTCATAAAGCAACTTGGCTGTCTCCTGATCAAAAGACGCGCAACCGAATTGATCACGTTTTGATTGAAGGAAGGCACTCTTCCGGTGTTTTAGATGTACGCATGATCCGTGGTGCCAAAATAGATTCGGATCATTATCTTGTCGCAGCCAAGATCCGTACACGTCTGAGCGTAACCAAGAATGCGCGCAATCGAGCACAGAGAAAGCTAGACGTCGAAAAGCTGCAATCAAAGCAACAGCCGAAGACACTCACTCCTGCTTCTAGAAAGCACTTCTCCGATCGACGATATACGCAGTGGAACCACACTTCCTACTCTATGCGCACGGCTGCCGAAGAGGTGATTGGCTATCACCGCTCTCGCCGAAACCAGTGGCACGACCAGGAGCGTTGCGACACTTCTGCAGAAAAAGATGCTGCCTACAAAAGCCACACTGCAGTCGGTTGTAACGCGTTGTGCTAAAGAGCGATACAAAGAGAAGTGAAGGGAGGAGAGACGCATTTTCAGATGAAAGTAAAGAGAAGCTGAAAAGCGTGAGTGAAAGAAAATTGAGATGCATGGTGACAGAAATGAGGTTCGAAAATTTTTCGAAAAAATAAGACGCCTGACGCGTGATCCGTGGATGAACCCCTAACGCCAAACCATCGGGGTTTGAAGACCGGGGACTCTTCCTGCAATGGTGCAAACGGGAATTTAGTGACAGATATCCAGAGCATACTGAGGATGTGGAGGGAACACTTCTCTAGGCTTCTGAATGGCAACGCTGACAATAATCACGCCAATAGAGATGATATCCCGGAAACGCCAATTGTGGACGACAGCGTTGAAGTTCCGCTGCCCAACCATAGTGAAGTGTAGTGTGTATATAGGCAACATGCGATTCATAGCGTATCAATAACCCACTCAACAGCAGCTATCATATGCTGACTAACTAGACCGTCGCTTATTGTTATGACATACTAGTAGCGTCAACTTAAAGTGTGACAAACTGCAATTTGAGCGACATGCAGAGCAGAATTGGTGTGTGTCCCAATGACTGACTTTTCGTTTATTTTTGTGCTATGTTTTGTTTGCATTGCATTTACTTGTAAATATCGGTCAAAGATGATCGATTTACACATGTTACCAATATGTCACATATTTCCGAAATTTTATATTAGTAGATTTATATATGTGTTAAGAATTGTAATTAGAATATTATTTAGAATAAGAACAAGAATACCAAAAATCTTGGTATAAATACCAGTAAATTTTAATTAAGAGTTCAGACTTGAATTATATCAAAAAAAGTGCGCTAGTCGCTCTTTTATTTTCAAGTTCTCAAGTGGGGCATTTTAATGCTTTGAAAGTCGGCAAAGCCTTGCTGCAAGTTAACACAAAAAGGCAAAAATAGGGAATTAAACAATAAAATATAAAAATCCTTTACCGTCGTTAAATACACCAAATGGCGATCCTGCCAAAATCTTTCCGAAAATTCATTTTGGTTTTCTACTGAAATATCCAAGTACTCTAGAGAAGAGCTGGACAAACTTTTTGAGGAATTAAACGCTCCAAGAAGCACAGATGAATACGTCCCTTGGACCCAGGATTTCCAAAATACACACCCACTCCGAAGACAGCAGGTCCATAACCACTGACGATAGAGCAGTACAGAAGCAGAAACAACAAAACAACAAGATTGCGACAACAAAAAAAGCTTGAAAGCTATAGCTCGGATTAAAAACAACAAAGCCGCAGGAGTCGATGGTACCTGCTGACTTTTCAAGAATGGAGGCGAAGCTCTATTTAAATGCATTCATGAGCTCATTCATACTCTGCATGGTCGGAAAAGATTGGAACCTCAATGAGCTCTGTCCAATTTACAAGAAAGGCGATCCCACCATATGCGTCAATTACAGTGGTATAAGCCTTCTTAATATCGCATATAAGGTCGTGTCGAGCGTATTATGTGAAAGACTGAAGCCCATCGTAAACCAGCTGATTGGACCTTATCAGTGTGCCTTCAGACCTATATTTACGCTCCGACAAATCTTGGAGAAGACCCTAGAAAAACAAATCGACACACACCATCTTTTTGTCGATTATAAAACCGCCTTCGACAGTCCAATAAAGAATCATCTATACTCCACCATGTCTGAATTTGGTATTCCTGCACAGCTCATCTGTCTTTGCAGAATGACGCTGAGCAACACCAGCAGTACAGTTAAAATCGAGCGGCTCCGCTGGCTAGGTCATGTTGAGCGAATGGAATGGATTCAGTGCCCCGTGGTGGTCAACGCAGAAGAGGACGCCCACATCTTCCTTGGAAGGATCAAGTGTTGGATAACCTGACCGGACGCTTGATGTTTTCAACTGGCGCCAGTAAGCGCAAAAAAGAAATGGCTGGCGCAATTTCTTATACGAGGCCAAAACCGACCAACAGTTGTAAGCGCCGGATAAGTAAGTAAGTAAGTAAGATGACAATACCTCGATTTTGGAGTAAATTGTTATTGGATATGATACATCATCACTTAGAGTCTGAGTCAAGACAGGAGACGATGTAGCGAAACGCAATGAGTGCCGCCCCACTTAAGAAATATTTATAAGGTATCAGATCGGTGGACAACTTGATGGTTGGAATTTGTCGGGGTTGTGATAAAATTTCATTAAGAGTTAAGAAAGACAAATTGAAATTAGTGCAGGGTACAAGGCTTCAATACAAGAAAATTTTAAAAAAACCATGGTGAAAAAAAGACGGGAAAGGACCAGTTGTGGGCACCAACATTTTACCGGTTGTGGGCACCTAATTTTTCGGCTGAATGGGTGTGTTTAGCTAAGAAACTGTTAAATATCGTTGTTTATGTTGTACAACAACCCCCCAAAACATAACTCTGACAAAAACGGTAAGATTAAAAATAGTACTGCCATTTACACTCGTCAGGCGGACTATTTTCTAAAGTGTTATTGGAGTAAATCTCATCATATTGTGTCTCATATGCGGATTTTTTGGTGTTTTTTAGCCATGTCAGCTGCAAAAATTACTTTTGATGCGTACATCAAAGCCATTAAGCAGGGAAAAATCGACAATGAGCCCGTTAAACCCACTGCCATAGGCTATGACGCTCCTCGGAGTACCTTGCAGCGCTACCTCAAGAAGATCGATGAGCAGCTGGGCGACATTTCAAACGTCGAAGATAGTGTTTTGTTGGCTTTTATTCGTAGATGTACCCAACGTGTGCCATCCAATTAGGTAATTTAATTGTTTATCTTTGTTTCGAATGTATGTTGTACTTTTTTCAATATTTTTTTTTTCTCTTTTCGATTTCCAGATCTTTACTCCTACCCAGGAGGACGACCTAGTGAAATATTTGTTAAAGTGCATTCGGCACTATTACGGCTTGAGTATCAACGGACTCAAGGAATTGTCTTATCAGTTTGCTAAACAGTTAGGTGCGAATTATCCGATATCGTGGGACAAGGACGAGAAGGCTGGCTGGCGCTGTTATTATAAATTCATGGCACGCCATCCTCACCTAGTATTGCGGACGCCCGAACAAACGTCCATGAATCGGATCAAGGTCTTTTGCCAAACGAACTTCACGGCTTTTTTCAAGAATTTGGGTGATCTCCTGGACGAATTCCACTTTAAAGCCTCTCGAATTTACAACATGGACGAATCCAGGTTTTCAACCATCGCCACAAAAATTGGCTGAGTAATTCCCATAAGAGGCATGCGGTGAGTCGGGCAATTGGAAGCTGTTGAACGAGGAACCAAGATCACCATGGCTTTTACCAGCGACGCCAACGGAAACAGTTTGCCGTCATTTTTTTTTTTACATAAGGATAAAAATGCTGACTTGTTTCTTGGACAACGTGTCTTCCGGTGCAGGTGATTGATTTTTTACCTTTGTTTGGATGCATTTTGTATTCATTAAGAGTTCAGAGCATAAATCTCATCGCATGTATCTTTTCCTGAGCAGACATTTTTTCTTTGGACTACATTTTTTGCAATTTTTTCAATAAATTTATTTGTTTCCTAGGATTCTCTTCGGTCAGTGGGTTCTGCCAACGATTCTGGTTGGATGGCTCAATCTTACTTTGTTCGGTTCATGCACCACTTCATCACTTTCGCAAGGTGGTCATTGCAATCCCCGGTGCTGCTTCTGCTGGACAACCACACCTCACCTCACATCTCTCTGTGGAAGCACTCGACTTAGCCGTGGAGAACGGCGTCCACGTTCTGTCTTTTGCGCCACAATGCAGCCACGGGTTGCAGCCTTTGGACGTAATTTTTTCTGCTGCGAAGTATTTTACACTATTTTATGTTGTTTTTTTTGCGCCATTGAAGGCTTTAAGAATAAATAAATTTCCTTTTCTTCATAATAAGTGGCGTTTTACTTCATATTTTCCCATTTTCAGGGTATTTTACAGGGGTGCCCATTACCGGTTAAAAAAATTTCTTCATAAGTATGTAGTATTCCATACAAAGTTTGATAATTTCTTTCTTTTTTAAGGAATCAAATGAATTCTCTCACCAGTAGTTATCTTAGGTCTCTACCTTTCCAATTATATATATATGTATATATATTAGACCGGTTCACATTTCAAAAATGTAAAAATACTTCGGTGCGGGTCCATTTTCCGGAAGTTCCATTCCTAATGAGAACAAAAATGCCTTAAGACCCAAAAAAATTTGACCTCTAGATATTGCTGAAATCGTTTAAAGGTCATTTTGGAGCTATTTATGACTTAGACCATACTGAATAATATGTTGTCCAAACCGAAACACATGATGAATATATTGTAATGAAGAATCATTTATAATAATCTAAGCTATTTTCATTTTTTTTTATTTTTTTTAAAAAATGCATCTTATATTTTTTGGCGGAGCTTTGAAAATGCAATTTAACTCCTTGGTCAAAAATATCGTATTTCCACATAAAATTTTTTTCTTATTTTGTTCCAGTGACATTTTGTTTGTAATTTTGTATTTTTGTGCAAAGCTTAAGGTTTTTTGCTATATAACTTACTGCATAATTTTTGGACCATAACATGAAAAAAAGAATAAAAAGACTACAAACATTTGTTTTTCCTGAATTTATTTTTTAAAAATATGATTTTTTGTTATGTTTTTCGAATTTTTTCTATGGTTATCTACCACTTGCAGCAAATATTGTTTTTGCTCTTTATTTGACGTAATTGAATTATTAAATTCAGTTCAGGAATTAAAGCTTCACTTCTCTGTTCTATCGTTAATAACATTGAGCTGAGTGACCATTTAAAGACCACTAACATATGCGCTGTTATTGAGCCACTCATCAGGGTGAAGTTTGAAAAACTCAGTAGAAACATTCAGTTTTTTAAAAAACAATATAGTGTTGATTGTTACAAAATCATGCAGAATAATATATAAATATATTGGTTTACTTGAAGCCTTTTTTAACGACTTTTCAGTTCCTGGCTTATTTTGTATTGATTCCGCCATTTTTTTGTGAATGTCAATACTTAAAGACCTATCGAAAAATGATAACCCTACAAGCTCTTCCCCAAGGTACCATAAGTCTTGCTCAAATTTTTTTAATGCAATTTCTGCTTTAACGGGGATAATACGTTTGTACCAATATTAAAAAAAAAATTGTGATATTAAGAAAGATAAATAAAAAATGCAATTAACTTGTTCACCTTTCTAAGCTCTGAAGAAACTCCAAGTCGTTTTTAGGTGCCGTTAAAAGAAGAGGTGATAGAAACCAATATTTGTTGTACACTGTTACAACAAACAAGCTTATCTCTTTAACTAGCTGTTTTTCTTGAGGGGACATAGGGAACTGATTTTGGAACATCCAAATTTTTAAGGAGTAAATAGCTTTACTCATCCATCTTGCTCTGTACATTGCTCCTGGATATCTGAAATATATCTTCTTTTCCTTGTCCCCCCCCAGAAAAATAACAATAAGCTCCAAAAATTCGGTATTATCATGTCTTGCGTGGTGAATCTATAATAATAAATAACTTTCTTAAGATTACGAAACCAAAAATGGGTAAAATATACCATTAGTTGTGATTTGGCAAAACATAACCTCTCTTTTGTTAAATCAGCAATATTTTGAATAATTTCTGTAATAAACGCAGATTGGTCAATATTTTTCCATTGTTTTTTATAACCTTTAAAATAAACAGATTTCAGGACTAATTGTCGATCCTTCAGCACTTTTCATTACTCAACATAAAATTTCAAATTTTGTTGATAATACATTGTAGAAGTTGAAACGATTCAGCAGAGAGAAGTGTAGCTTTAATAACTGAATTTAATAATTCAATTACGTCAAATAAAGAGCAAAAACAATATTTGCTGCAAGTGGTAGATACCCATAGAAGAAATTTGAAAAACATAACAAAAAATTATATTTTTAAAAAATAAATTCAGGAAAAACAAATGTTTGTAGAGTTTTTTATTCTTTTTTTCATGTTATGGTCAAAAAATTATGCAGTAAGTTATATAACAAGAAACCTTAAGCTTCGAACAAAAATACAAAATTACAAAGAAAATGTCACTGGAACAAAATAAGAAAAAAATTTTATGTGGAAATACGATAATTTTGACTCAGGAGTTAAATTGCATTTTCAAAGCTCCGCCAAAAAATATAAGATGCATTTTTTTAAAAAACTAAAAAAAATGAAAATAGCTTAAATTATTATAAATGATTCTTCATCACAATATATTCAACATGTGTTTCGGTTTGGACAGCATTTTATTCAGTATGATCTAAGTCGTAAATAGCCCCAAAATGACCTTTAAACGATTTCAGCAATATCTAGAGGTCAAATTTTTTTGAGTCTTAAGCCAGTTTTGGTCTCATTAGGAATGGAACTTTCAGAAAATGGACGCGCACCGAAGAAAAAAAGACCCATCATTTTCCTCATATATTTTTGAACCGGTCTAATATATATGCTTGCATAAATATTTACTTCGTCAAAAGTTTTGGCTGAAATAGCTAACTGTGCCCACAACTGGATAAACTCCCCTACATATTAACCCTCTCCTGCCCTCCCATAAAGCCCCCTGTTCAGGTGTAGGGAATAATTAAACAAAAATCATACAATTTGTATGGGAGCCACCCTAAGGAGCGGTCGGAGGGAATAGGACCAGAAGGGAAAAATTTTCCTTTTGCAAAAGTAATGGGGGTCGGTCATAAATATTAACCCTCTCCGGCCCTGCCTTAAAGTCCCCATGTTCAGGTGTAGGGAATTAATACACAAAAACTAAAATATTTGTATGGGAGCTCCCCTCAGGAGTGGTCGGAAGGTATAGGTCCCCAAGAGAAAAGTGTTCCTTTTGCAAAAGTAATGGGGGTCGATCATACATGTTAACCCTCTCCGGCCCTTCCTGAAAGCCCCCATGTTCAGGGGTAGGGAATAAATACACAAAAATCATGATATTTGTATGGGAGTCCACCTAAGGAGTAGTCGGAGGGTCTCGAGAAAAAAATGTTCCCTTGAAAAAGTAATGGGGGTCGGTCATACATATTAACCCTCTCCGGCCCTTCCTGAAAGCCCCCATTTTCAGGTGTAGGGGAAAAAAAACAACACAAAAATCACAATATTTGTATGGGAGCTCCTCTCAGGAGTGGTCGGAGGATATAGGTCCTGAAGGGAAAAATATTCCTTTTGCAAAAGTAATGGGGGTCGGTCATCTAAAATTCTTTCAGATGATAATCAGGTCGGTCACGAAAGCAATTTGAGCCATTTTTATCCATTTTAAGGATAAGGACTAGAAATATTTGGAAAAAAAAACAAACCCTAAAATTACTCGATCTCATAAAGTTATTTCGACAAAGGTTGACTTTAAATAAATTAAATATAAATAAAATAAAAATTTTTATGTGATCACCCCTCATACAAGATAAAAAAATCTGCCTTTTTTTATTAAGTAATAAATATGTTTGTTTGTTACAGCCTAAAATTTGCAATATTTACAGATAAGCATTTAAAACTGGGCTAGCTTTGTTCATATACAAATAAAAGGAATGCTCTTAGAAACAAACGAACATACATGCACACTCACACACACACACACACACGCGCATGAACACTGCCAGAAGAACAATCATTCTCATTACATGCATGAGTAGATACAGCAACAAGAACACACAGTAATACGAACACAACCAAAGTATTTGCATCTCATTATGTTGTCGACACTTTCGCTTAATGGCATGCAAATAAAAACAACAACAAAAACAACAACAATAACAAATTTATTCGTGCTTTTTATTGTCTACTTCTAGGCGCACTCGTGCAACAACTACTTTAATTTGTGCTTTGCTCTTATTTGTTGTTGTGCTTGATTTTGCTATGGCTCGCTATGTTGACATCTTGTTTTGCTGTTGTTGTTCTTTTGATTGCTGTTGTTGTTGTTGTTGTTGTTGTTCTTCAACTTGTTATAGCTGTTGTTTTTATTATTGTCAATAGCTCTATCAACATGTTGCAAGCATTTAACAAACACTTTCCAACACCTGGCGCGCCAGAGCATTTCTTTGTTCTTTGTTTTTAATTAAATGTTACTCATACGCCAGAGTGTTGTAAGTGTCGGAAAGGGCCAGCAAGCAGTATATCACAGTCAGCTCAAGCAACAGCCACTATTTAATAGAAACCTTTTTTAACCCTTTTTTGTGAAATGTTGCCGTATTTTTTTTTTGGTTTTTTTTTTTGTTGTTTTTTGTTTTTACTGGCAATAACTAAGCAAAACACATTTTTTAACATTGTTTATGTTTTTCTTGCTCAAATGCTACGTATTAAGCATTGCGGGAAAAATGCTACAAAGTAGAAAAATTAGTGTAAATGTGATTTTTTTTTCTTTTCATTCGCACTAACTACTTTGCTCGTGCTCTGTTTTTTTTTTTTGCTTCAAATTGCAATTAGGAAAATAGGTAAAAATAATGAGCGAAGCTTTCGCAACGCTTCATGCATAATGCATGGAAAATTAATTCCATAGAAAACGAAAATGTTTCACATTTACTAAATGGTTTGTTTTTCTCCCCCACTATTTCCACTATTTTGTTGTGAACTTTTGTTTTGCTTTGAGTGTGTAAGCAGCAATTAAGGTGTAAATTTCTTTTGAGCAAACGTTGCTATAAGAAAACGCAATTGATAAAGCTTAAGAAGAATAGCCATTTTTTGAGTGAATGAAATTGTGGCACGTGAGCATGAGATGTGCAGGAAGATAAAGCGCTATAGTGGCAGCGGTAAAACAGTTGGTAAGCATTAAAATAACAGGGTTTTATGCTTGAATTGCATGTGCGTCGCATGTGCGAAAGATACAGGTTTCAAGGCCAGGTGTTGTTGAGCAATGATCCCCTTCTTATTGCCGTTTTATAAAGATTGTTAATGAGACGCAGTCATTAGTATGGCAAAGCTTTGCAGCTGCAGTCAAGCGTTAAATACTATCTTCATATTAGCTACACTATCTTCATAAAAGCATTCTATGTAACAGGTTTACCATAAACGATGGTTTCAATATAAAACACCACTTGTGTAACTGAAAGATATTCTTGACTCAACTAATTATTAGGCGACTTATTTATGTACAGGTTTATCCCGCTTAGTTTAGTTCAAAGAAGTATTTTATCAGTTATTTTAAATTGCTCATTATCCCCTGAGGTATATGTTGCATCGCAGCAGTTGAATCTATTTGCATTTATTTTACTTGATCCTGTATTCATTTTGTTTGTTTACAAGATAAGCAAACACTCCTCTGAATTATCATTCAGAGAGATTTAGAGATTTGTTCCTTAGTTCGAATTAAATATGAAAAAAGCAATGCACAGTGGGATAACTCTGTAAATTTGTTTGAAAAATAAGGGGACTGCTGCTATTATAATGAAATGCTTGCATGTTTAATAAGTTGTAGATGAGGCAACTGACATGTCTACCTTCCATACAAAGTGAAATTTTTTCCAGTTGAAGAAGAAAAGAAAAGAGCTAACGATACCAATTCAGCTCACCAAAATGTTTTAAAATAAGCACCTTTTTTGTATAGTTTGGAGTAAATTGATGAATTGGCACTAAGAACTCTTCAATCAAGGGATACGTCTACCTCCTAAGCAAAGTGAACGTAGAGGGAAATTTGAGAAGTTAGTGAATTTCCCGAGTTGTAACTTTATATGTAACACTGGTCCTGTGTTGCTTCCATATGATCTTTTTAAACTTATCTATATACATAAAAAGAGAGTTGGCTGTGTTGGGACACACCCGTAGGTTTTGACGTGACGGTGTTTCTTGAGTTGGTGTTGATGTAGATATTGTTGTTGATATTGATGTTGATGTTGATGTTGATGTTGATGTAGATGTTGATGTTGATGTTGATGTTGATGTTGATGTTGATGTTGATGTTGATGTTGATGTTGATGTTGATGTTGATGTTGATGTTGATGTAGATGTTGATGTTGATGTTGATGTTAATGTTGATGTTGATGTTGATGTTTATGTTGATGTTGATGTTGATGTTGATGTTAACGTTGATGTTGATGTTGATGTTGATGTTGATGTTGATGTTGATGTTGATGTTGATGTAGATGTTGATGTTGATGTGATGTTGATGCTGATGTTGATGTTGATGTTGATGTTGATGTTGATGTTGATGTTGATGTTGATGTTGATGTTGATGTTGATGTTGATGTTGATGTTGATGTTGATGTTGATGTTGATGTTGATGTTGATGTTGATGTTGATGTTGATGTAGATGTTGATGTTGATGTTGATGTTAATGTTGATGTTGATGTTGATGTTTATGTTGATGTTGATGTTGATGTTGATGTTAACGTTGATGTTGATGTTGATGTTGATGTTGATGTTGATGTTGATGTAGATGTTGATGTTGATGTGATGTTGATGCTGATGTTGATGTTGATGTTGATGTTGATGTTGATGTTGATGTTGATGTTGATGTTGATGTTGATGTTGATGTAGATGTTGATGTTGATGTTGATGTTGGTGTTGATGTTTATGTAGATGTTGATGTTGATGTGATGTTGATGCTGATGTTGATGTTGATGTTGATGTTGATGTTGATGTTGATGTTGATGTTGATGTTGATGTTGATGTTGATGTTGATGTTGATGTTGATGTTGATGTTGATGTTGATGTTGATGTTGATGTTGATGTTGATGTTGATGTTGATGTTGATGTTGATGTAGATGTTGATGTTGATGTTGATGTTAATGTTGATGTTGATGTTGATGTTGATGTTTATGTTGATGTTGATGTTGATGTTAACGTTGATGTTGATGTTGATGTTGATGTTGATGTTGATGTTGATGTAGATGTTGATGTTGATGTGATGTTGATGCTGATGTTGATGTTGATGTTGATGTTGATGTTGATGTTGATGTTGATGTTGATGATGATGTTGATGTTGATGTTGATGTTGATGTTGATGTTGATGTTGATGTTGATGTTGATGTTGATGTCGATGTTGATGTTGATGTTGATGTTGATGTTGATGTTGATGTTGATGTTGATGTTGATGTAGATGTTGATGTTGATGTTGATGTTGGTGTTGATGTTTATGTTGATGTTGATGTAGATGTTGATGTTGATGTTGATGTTGATGTAGATGTTGATGTTGATGTTGATGTTGATGTTGATGTTGATGTTGATGTTGATGTTGATGTTGATGTTGATGTTGATGTAGATGTTGATGTTGATGTTGATGTTAATGTTGATGTTGATGTTGATGTTTATGTTGATGTTGATGTTGATGTTGATGTTAACGTTGATGTTGATGTTGATGTTGATGTTGATGTTGATGTTGATGTTGATGTTGATGTAGATGTTGATGTTGATGTGATGTTGATGCTGATGTTGATGTTGATGTTGATGTTGATGTTGATGTTGATGTTGATGTTGATGTTGATGTTGATGTTGATGTTGATGTTGATGTTGATGTTGATGTTGATGTTGATGTTGATGTTGATGTTGATGTTGATGTTGATGTTGATGTTGATGTTGATGTTGATGTTGATGTTGATGTAGATGTTGATGTTGATGTTGATGTTAATGTTGATGTTGATGTTGATGTTTATGTTGATGTTGATGTTGATGTTGATGTTAACGTTGATGTTGATGTTGATGTTGATGTTGATGTTGATGTAGATGTTGATGTTGATGTGATGTTGATGCTGATGTTGATGTTGATGTTGATGTTGATGTTGATGTTGATGTTGATGTTGATGTTGATGTTGATGTTGATGTTGATGTAGATGTTGATGTTGATGTTGATGTTGGTGTTGATGTTTATGTAGATGTTGATGTTGATGTGATGTTGATGCTGATGTTGATGTTGATGTTGATGTTGATGTTGATGTTGATGTTGATGTTGATGTTGATGTTGATGTTGATGTTGATGTTGATGTTGATGTTGATGTTGATGTTGATGTTGATGTTGATGTTGATGTTGATGTTGATGTAGATGTTGATGTTGATGTTGATGTTAATGTTGATGTTGATGTTGATGTTTATGTTGATGTTGATGTTGATGTTAACGTTGATGTTGATGTTGATGTTGATGTTGATGTTGATGTTGATGTTGATGTTGATGTTGATGTTGATGTTGATGTTGATGTTGATGTTGATGTTGATGTTGATGTTGATGTTGATGTTGATGTTGATGTTGATGTTGATGTTGATGTTGATGTTGATGTTGATGTTGATGTTGATGTTGATGTTGATGTTGATGTTGATGTTGATGTTGATGTTGATGTTGATGTTGATGTTGATGTTGATGTTGATGTTGATGTTGATGTTGATGTTGATGTTGATGTTGATGTTGATGTTGATGTTGATGTTGATGTTGATGTTGATGTTGATGTTGATGTTGATGTTGATGTTGATGTTGATGTTGATGTTGATGTTGATGTTGATGTTGATGTTGATGTTGATGTTGATGTTGATGTTGATGTTGATGTAGATGTTGATGTTGATGTTGATGTTGATGTTAATGTTGATGTTGATGTTGATGTTGATGTTGATGTTGATGTTGATGTTGATGTTGATGTTGATGTTGATGTTGATGTTGATGTTGGTGTTGGTGTTGCTGCTTTTGCTTTGTTTTTATTTGCTTCTCTATTGGTTGTGCTTTTCCTTGGTGCATTAACTTTGCCTTAGCTTCATGCAATTAGTCCCTTAGGCTGTTCCCTGAGGGGCCTCATGATGCCGTCAATTTTTTTTGTTATTTTTATCATGTGCCCGAAGTCCTCACCTCCATTTTCGTTCCTTAAAATTTACTGTTACGCCAGTAGTCACAGAGTTAAAATTCCATGCAACGTTTTTTCATTATTGTAGCATTTTTATTACATTATGTGGCTGCCACCCTGAAATCATGACGAAAAGGAATTTTTGTTGTAATTTTGTTGTGAGGCGTAGTAACACATCTATGTTGTAGTAAAACAAAATTTAATGCAGCATATCTCCTGAGTGAGTAATAATTCCATGCAACGATATTACATTTCTGTTACATATGCTGCTATATTCACGATCTGGTGACGTCGGAATTTTTATTTTTAGTTTTGTTGTAAGGCGAAGTATGAATCCTTCATTTTCCTTTTCAAACATTTATCGTAGCTTATATACTCACCGAGTAAAAATTCTATGCAACGACGCTGCATGAATTTACATTGTCGATCTTTGAGCGGCTCTCTCTTTGTCCCTATGACGTCAGAAATTTTTTGTCTAATTTTGTTGTGAGGGCTTACACCAGGCCTTTATTGATGTATCATATTTTTAATCCTAACGCTAATACTCAGCAAGCGTCCGTGGCGTAGTAGCTAATTCAAAGTCCTTTCAAGGGCTGAAATGGCCAGTAATTTATTTATTTTACTAATACTCAGCAAGTAATAATTCCATGTAACAAATTTTCAGTTGCGTTGCTGAAGCAGCTCCAACCGTGTCCTGATGACGGTTTCAATTTTTGTTTTGTTTTTATAATAAAGTCAAAGAACCAATCTTTACGATCGTACCATTTTTTTAGTCATAGCTCAGCGAGTAACAATTCAATGAACGCCGATGTATTTTGAAAAAATGCATTTTTCAACTTTTTTGGAAACCTGCGCGGTAAAACGTAAGTTCGTCACGTCAAAAATTGTCTTAAACTAAAATAATTTTATATAAAATAACATCAAGTTCACCTCGAAGTTTACTTCTTAATATTTAATTACGTTCGAAAATGATGTTTTGTATTATTAAAGGCAATGCACCTATTTTATACTTTATTTTATTTTAAACAATTCTTTTCACGGATAATACTATTATCTGCTGTTTTATTATCTCAATTAAATTCTCGAAACTAAAGCAATAATATGCTCAAAAATTGAAAATCAACGTAAAAACGTAACGGCAAAAACAAATCAAACTTATTTATGAATACCTGTAATTTTATTGGAGCCGCAAACTGCCTAAAAGCACATAAAAGCTCAACACTCTTTGAAATGATACCTTCTGCAAATGACTTTCTTATGCTTTCCTACCAGTTCATATTTTACTCTCACTTATTTAGTTACATACACGTGCGTACTGATATTAGAGAAATCTACATACATATCTTAAAGTACACATCGATGTTTATTAGATAAGTTTATTTACCGTATTGCTTTCTTGTGCATATATTTGGAATACTTGCTTCTTGTCACAAGCATAAATTTATGCGAGGTAAAAAACTTGCAAAAGCTTTTTTATATAAATGTTTATTTATGTAACGAAATCATTTACGAAAATATGCAATAAACACATACAAGCAAATATTTGAAAAAGCGCAAATTGGTAGATATACTTAGGCATATGCAAAGTAGGGGATAGATTACACAGGTACGCATACAAGACGGAAGTGAAAATTACACTTCAGCCAAATGTTGATCCCTGCTACAAATTTCAAACAAATCCGCAAAAAATAATAGAGAGGTGGGTGAAAATGTTTAAGGAAAAGCCGACGTAGATGTGAGGCTTTAATTTGCACTCAAAATCTAAGAATGATGAGAAAGGCCTAGTGAATGAAATCAATGAATGGCAATGAATGACAATGAAAGATAACGAATGGAAATTAAAGATGATGAATGACTATGAATGGTAAAGTAATGGCAATGTAAAAACAATTAATGACAATGAATGACAATCAATGACAATGAATGATAATGAATGGCAATGAATGACAATGAATGAAAATTAATGACAATGCATGATAAGAAATGACAATGAATGACAATGCATAACAATAAATGGCAATGTGTGACAATGTAGGACAATGAATGATAATGAATGACAATGAATAACAATGAATGACAATGAGTAATTATGAATGGCAATGAATGACAATGAATGATAATGAATTTAAATGGATGTCAATGCATGGCAGATGTATGACAATGAGGGACAAATAATAGCAATGAATGACTATGAATGGCAATGAAAGGCAAAGTATGACAATGAGTGACAATGTATGACAATAATAGACAATGAATGGTAATGAATGGCAAGGAATGACAATGCATGATAAGGAATGACAAGAATTAGAATGTTTGATAATGAGGGACAAAGAATAGCAATGAATGACAATAAATGCCAATGAATGGCAAAACATAACAATGAGTGACAATGAATGAAAATTAAAGATAATGAATGATCATGAATGACAATGTATGACAATGAATGACAATGAATGACAATGCGTGAATATGAATGGCAATGTGTGACAATGTAGGACAATGAATGATAATGAATGACAATGAATAACAATAAATGACAATGAATGACAATGAATGAAAATGAATGACAATGAATGAAAATGAATGACAATATATGACAATGAATGACAATGGAAAATAATTAGCGACTATTCGGCTGAGTTTATTTGCAAACCGAAGTTGAGAGGGCGTTGTTAAAACGTAAAATGTTAGACCGTTTTTAGTTTGAATCACTTGCGAGGATTTCATTCTGCCATCAGTTTTGCTCTAACTCTGCACGTTTTTATGCAATAATGTTTGAAAAAAATTTTTGAAGAAAAAATTCACAAAATTTAAGTGTTTGATGGGGCAAAGTGCATTCAACCCCTTTTTTTTCTTTTTTAATAAATGAAAAGTACGAACTGAAAATCACCCAGGCAACAATGGTTTTTTTACCTCCATACAAATCAACAAATGACAATGTATGACAATGCATGACAATGTATGACAATTTATGACAATGAATGACAATGATCGATGATGAATGACAATGAATGACAATGAATAACAAAATATGACAATGAATGACAATATATGACAGTGAATGATAATTAATGACAATTAACGAAAATGAATGATAATAAAAGATAATGAACGATAATGAATTCCATTGAATGACAATGAATGACAATAGATGACACTAAATGTCAACGAAAGATAATAAATAAAAATTAAAGATAATGAATGACTATGATTTTTAATGCATGACAGTGAATGACAACCAATGACAATGAATGATAATGATTGACAATGATTGAAAATTAATGAGAATGATTGACAATGAATGAAAATGAATGACAATGAATTACAATGAATGAAAATGCAAGATAATGACAATGATTGACAATTAATGAAACGGAATGACAGTGACTGACAATCAATGACAATGAATGACAATGATTTACAATGATTGACAATGAATGACAATGATTAATGACAATTTGTAAAAATAAATGACAATGAATGGCTATGAATGATAATAATTATGATCGGCCGTCGAAGTGACATGAACATATCATGTCGATAAAAAAATAAAAATGAAATATAGACAACATGGAAATGATTCCAAGCCATTGATTCCATGAGATGAAATGACATGGAAATGATTCCAAGCCATTGATTCCATGAGATGAAATGACATGGAAATGATATGAAAATAATATTGCACTGACATGACAATATAGAAATATAGAAATGACGTGGGAATGATGGAAATGATACAATAGTGATACGAAATGGTATTGAAAGGAAATTAATTGACATTGAAGTAACATGAGAATTACATGGACATGACATGGAAATTATATAAAAATGTCATAGGTATGACATTAAAATGACACGAAGTCACATAGAAATGCATTTTAATTAAAAAATTGTTTTGAAAATAACATTGAAATGATATGGGAATGACATGAAAATTAAATTGAAACAACCTGGAAATGACATGAAATGATATGGAGATTAACATGAAAATGAAACTTAAACAACATGGAAATGGAAATGAGATGAAATGACTTGGAAATGATATGAAAATGATATTGCAATGACTTGACAATGACATAGAAATGATATTTGAATGATATGGAAATTATATAAAATTGATATGAAATGGTATTGAAAGGAAATGAAATGACATGGAAGTAACTTGAAAATTACATGGACATGACATGGAAATTATATAAAAATGTCATAGGTATAACATTAAAATGACATGAAATCACATTTTAATGAAAAAAAATTTCTTGAAAAGAACATGGAAAAGATATAGGAATGAGGTTGAAATGTCATTACATGGAAACAAAATGCAAATGATATTGGAATGTCATGAAAATGAAATGAAAACAACATGGAAATGACTAGGTATGGCATGAAATGACTTAGAAACGACATTAAAATGATATTGCAATGACTTGACAATGACATATAAATGATATTTGAATGATATGGAATTATGAAAGATATGAAAGTGATATGAAATGGTATTGAAATGAAATAAAATGACATAGAAGTTACATGAGAATTACATGGACATGACATGGAAATTATATTAAAATGTCATAGATATGACAATAAAATGACATGAAGTCAGAGAGAAATGCATTTAAGTTAAATAATTGTCTTGAAAATGATATGAGAATGATATGGGAATGTCATGAAAATGGAATTGAAACCACCTGGAAATGACATGGAATGATATAGAGATGAACATGAAAATGAAATCTAAACAACATGGGAATGACATGAAATGACTTGGAAATGATACGAAAATGATATATCAATGACATGGTAATGACATAGAAATGACATAGAAATGACATGATAATGTTATGGAAATGACGTAAAAGTGATATCAAATGGTATTGAAAGCATATTAAACAACATGGAAGTTACATGAGAATTACATGGACATGACATGAAAATTATATAAAAATGTCATAAGTATGACATGAAAATAATATGAAATGAAATAGAAAAAGCATTGAAATGACATGTTAATAAAAAAGGTCTTGACAATAATTTTGGAATGACGTGGAAATGTCATAGAAATATGTAACATACAAATGATAAGGGAATGTCATGAAATAAAATTGAAACAATGTGAATATGACATGTAAGTGGCATGGAAATAACCTGGAAATTACATGCCACATGGAAATGGCAGTTGGAAAGTTGTATCGAAATGACATGAACATAGGTGTCCGCAGGAAATTTTCGAGAGGGGGAAGCAAAGGAATGCACTGGTGTGCACTTATATTGAAATCACAGCAAACATTATGACTCTTAAAAGAGTCTTTTAAGACTCATATAAATAAGTTTTTATCGTCATAATGCGCTCAAAAAAGATTCTTGTATGAGTACATTTTCGTAGGTTGTGGGCCTCAAAATTTGATTCATAATATGCCTCATTTAAGACCAAAATTAAGACCCTTTTAAGACGCATATTTAATACTCTTTTAAGACTCATAGTACTCTTTTTGAACTCATATAAATTAGTGTTTTTGGACTCAAAATTAAGACTCCTTTAAGACTCATATTTAATACTCTTTTAAGATTCATAATAAAGACTCTATCAAGACTCATAATAAAGACTCTTTTAGAACTCATATAAATGAGTCTTTTTGGACTCAAAATTAAGACTCTTTTAAGATTCATTTTAAATACTCTTTTAAAATTTTCTTAGAACTCATATAAATTTGTCTTTTGGACTAAAAATTAGGACTCTTTTAATAGTCATATTTAATACTCTTTTAACAATTATGGAATGGAATCTTTAATTACTCATACTGAAGACTCTTTCAGAACTCATAGAAGTAATTATGATCCGTTAAAGCTGAAATATATGTATTTTTAGATTAAAATTTATTTAAAATATTTGATAATTGAAATATAAAAAAATGACTTATTTTAAAACATTTCAAATAAAAAGTAATAGTACAAAAATTTAAAGTAAAAAATATCACTTTGGCATATTAACACGTATCCCTTGTTTTTTGATTCTGCAAGCTCCTAAACTGCACGCTGCAAATTACCATCAAATTACAAATTACAGATGATCGTCCGTGATGGTCAGACATACATATGCACCAACGTTTTTATTTATTAAGAAGATACAAAGTAATAACTTTAAAGTTTATAAAATCCTCTCAGAGCCTAATTGTCGAGTTCTCATAAAACACTCGTATATAAAATTCTTTTATGAGACCTTTTTATAATTACGCATATATCATGCAACATAAGTATGATCCTTTTGTGAGTCTTTGTTATGAACAATCATAATACCGTCTTATTTAGGACTTTTTAAGTCCTCTTACGAGAACTTATGAGAACTCATTATGTAGGTATAATATTGACTCTCTTAAGAGTCCTTTTTTTGAGCAGTTATTTTACAATCATATCAAAGACTTCTTGAGAAGTCTTTTTATTGAGTACTCATAAAATAGGCATACAAAAATACTGTTTTTAGAGTCTTACTTCTGAGCAATCATTTTACAAACATATCAAAGACTCCTTTATGAGTCTTTTAATTGCGTACTCATAAAACACGCATAAAAAAATACTCATTTTAGAGTCTGATTTCTGAGCAGTCATATTAATATCATATAAAAGACTTCTTTATGAGTCTGTTTATTGCGTACTTATAAAACACGCATAAAAAATACTATTTTTTTAGTCTTATTTTTGAGCAATCATTTTAGAATCATATCAAAGACTCCTTTATGAGTCTTTTTATTGCGTACTCATAAAACACGCATAAGAAATACTCTTTTTAGAGTCATTTTTTTTGAGGTACTCAGAAAATGTTTGCAGGGAATGATGATAAGAAAATGTAACACCCCTGCAAACATTTTATGAGTGCCTCAAAAAAATGACTCTAAAAAGAGTATTTCTTATGCGTGTTTTATGAGTACGCAATAAAAAGACTCATAAAGGAGTCTTTGATATGATTTTAATATGACTGCTCAGAAATCAGACTCTAAAAAGAGTATTTTTTTATGCGTGTTTCATGAGTACGCAATAAAAAGACTGTAAAAGGAGTCTTTGATATGATTGTAAAATTATTGCTCAGAAATCAGACTCTAAAAAGGGTATTTTTTATACGTGTTTTATGAGTACGCAATAAAAAGACTCATAAAGGAGTCTTTGATATGATTTTAATATGACTGCTCAGAAATCAGACTCTAAAAAGAGTATTTTTTTATGCGTGTTTCATGAGTACGCAATAAATAGACTGTAAAAGGAGTCTTTGATATGATTTTTAAATTATTACTCAGAAATCAGACCCTAAAAAGAGTATTTTTTATGCGTGTTTTATGAGAACGCAATAAAAAGACTCATAAAGAATCTTTTATATGATTGTAAAATGACTTTAAATTTTTCTACTATTGCTGTTTTTTTGAAATGTTGAAAAAAAAGATATTGTTGTCATTTTTTTATTTTTCAATTATCAAATATTTTAAATAAATTTGAGTCGAAAAATATATTTCAGCCTAAACGGATCATAATTACTTCTATGAGTTCTGAAAGAGTCCTCAGTATGAGTCTTTAAAGATTCCATTCCATGATTCTTGAATATGAATATCAAAAGTGTCTTAATTTTGAGTCCAAAAGACATTTATATGAGTTATAAAAGAGTCTTTATTATGATTCTTTAAAGAGTCTTTATTATGAGTCTTTAAAGAGTCTTAATTATGAGTCTTAAGAGAGTATTAAATATGAGTCTTAATTTTGAGTCAAAAAACACTAATTTATATGAGTTCTAAAAGAGTCTTTATCATGAGTCTTAAATGAGTATTAAATATGAGTCTTAAAAGAATCTAAATTTTGAGTCTTAAATGAGGCATAAAACAGTCAATATTATGAATTATATTTTGAGGCCCACAACCTACGAAAATGTACTCATAAAAGAGTCTTTTTTGAGCGCATTATGACGATAAAAACTCATTTATAGGAGTCTTAAAAGACTCTCTTAAGAGTCATAATGTTTGCTGGGATATAACATACACATAGGAAATAAAAATATATAAAATTTTTTGAGTCCAGGGGGTGCAAGTGCCCCCTGCTCCCTTCTGATACCCCCTGTGGACGGTCTTTGACATGGAAATGACATGCAATTCACATGACAATGACATGGGAGAGACATGAAAATGACATAGAAATGATGTTGGATTAACATGGGAAATAGCATTGCAATGGTATGGAAATGACATCGAAATGACACAGAAATTTCGGAAAAATTACATGGAAATAACGTGCACTTGATATGGAAATGGCATAGAGTAGGCATGGAAATGAAATGGACTGACATGGAGTTGACTTGAGTATGACATGGAGTTAAGATGCAAGTAGAGCATGCAAAGATATGTATGGAGTTGATTTGAAACGACATTGAGTAGGCGTGAATATGACATGGAGATGTCCTTGAAATGATAGCCCGAGTTGACTTTTGAATAACATGGAGTTAATTTACAAAAATAATATGAAAAGAATATTAAAATAATATAAAAATTACATTGAAATGACATGTTATGGACAAGATCTAAGATCAGTATTGAAATTTATGCAAAATAATTGAAAAAAATACCATTCAATGGAAGGAAATATACAACATCTCCCTACTTTAAATGAACTAAAAAGTCAGCAAACTTTAATTTACTTCTCTTCATACGCATTCATCATTTATTTTTTTTTACATTTTTTTTTTATTCAATTTATGTGATCTCCAAAAATGTGAACATTATGTGCAAAGCTCTTCAGTGACCAGGTGAGGTCACAGCGGACACATCATAACCTTCTTTTTGTTAATATTTTGATTAGTTTAAGGCAACTTAAGCCTTAGGGCGGAAAAAGCGACATATTTTTTTGAATGAACCCTCATGTTAGTCAGAGGATTCCCAGTTTCAATGGGCACTGAGTGAAAATTAAAAGCAAGCAAAGAGAATTGAAATCATTATATTTTGCGGCAGGATGTGCTGGGACGCATCATAAAATTTGTCCCAAAATTATGCATTACACTGAGAGTTGATGAGGGAGATTTTGATGAGTGTTGGATTATTAAAACAGAGACAACAACAACAAAAACAACAACATCAACAACTACAAAAGCAACAATAATAATAAGCAAAAACGTGCTTTTGCAGCAAAAGAGAATAAAAAATGTAGTAGTTTTGTCTTAAGCACGCAGCAGCAGTAGCAGCAGCTGTAGCAGCATCGACTGCCTGATGTTGCATAATTAAGCAGTTGGAAGGGATTAAAAATGATGAAGACGTAGCCAAAAAGGATTTAAACTGCTAAGTGGACGATTGATAAGCGGCAGTGAGGGATAATGCCATTTGGTTGTATGATGACTTTGGAGGGTCATGACCAAGTATATTCCAGATATTTGCCTGTCTTCAAATAAATATGGCACAAATAAAAACTCGAATATAATTTGTGCAAATATTGAACAATTTACGCAAAATGTGTAGCATAACGTGACCAAATAACCAAAGGCAGACAGACGGACAGACGGACAGAAAGATAGATAGAAGCACAGCCGCAGAAACAGAGAGAAGCAGGATAGTTAGAAAGTTATACACAAACACACACACACACACACACATGCATGCACATTTATTTAGAAACAGACGGACAAACTTAGTTTGTGGCTTTATTGCTCAAATTGCTTTATTTTCTTACTTAAATGTAAATAAATTATTTTTTGGGCTGTTTTGTTGATTTCATCTGGTTGCTTCGTTCTGATGTCCTTAGGGCAAGACAAATTCCTAAATTTGCGGTTGCTTGCTACTTGGTTGTTATAATATAGCAGTAGTGCGCTCCTTCGCGCCAAACACACACACTTCAGCCCCTAAGAGTATGCTTTGTTTTGAAAATTAAATTTGCCATCGTGTTGAACAAAACAAAAAAAAAAAAAAAAAAGAGAAAAACGTTGGCAAGGCTTTGTGTATATGGCTAATTCAAACACATATACACTCAAAAAACACACATACACACCCACATATACACTAACTTACGCACGCTTCAAACCGCACGTACAAATATCAAGGCAGCACAAATGTTCAGCACAAAAATAAAAACCATTCATGAAATCCATACCAACCAACAAAAACAAGGAGCAAAAATAAAAGAAAAACCAAAAAAAAAAAACACAAAAAAATATTACAAAAAGAGCCTAGATTGCAGCGCGTGGTAGACCGCAACAGCCGTGGCTAATAAATTAGAATAAATTTGCAGCTAAGCAGGCGCACTGTAAATCACGTGATTAAATGTGAAGCCTGAGCTTAAAATAAAGCGATACTTGAGGATTTTTAAAGATTATAACATTGCGAATATTTTCATGTGCTATCTTGTTGTTGTTGTTGTTGTTGTAACAGTTATATTTGTAAAAAAAAAGTTAAATATATACAAACCAAACTGTGTGTACTTAGTTAGAATTTAAAAACACAGAAAAAAAGACTCCCCCAACTGAGTTTTTGTTTTTTGTATTTTTTGTTTTGTATTTTTTTTTTTTTTGTTTTTAGTTTCCGCCAAACCTTACCAAATTCTTTATGTTAAAAATTTCCCATGAACCTTCATACTCATAACTAGATTTAAAGTTTTTTCCATGTCTAAGGATAACATTTGAAATTTATCCCTGTTGGTCGCCCTTTTTGACATCTTTTACCAT
Organism: Pherbina coryleti; assembly: GCA_943735915.1. Lineage (NCBI taxonomy): Eukaryota > Metazoa > Arthropoda > Insecta > Diptera > Sciomyzidae > Pherbina > Pherbina coryleti. The sequence goes on from OX030948.1 coordinate 165,943,672, forward strand.
CTATGCGTAAGGTAGGGAAGAACATTTTTGGGTCCAAATATGTTGGCTCATAAATTTGCAGAGGCAACAAAATACTCTACCACTTCGTATAAGACTCCTTCTTGTATTTTCTTCCATTTAGGTAATATCGTCGTTTTTTTTTTGTCAAATATTTCTTTGTTTTTGAATTTGTTGAAATATTTTTTTGTGCGTGTTCTTATGTTATGTTTACTAGGCTTGAGCACTAATATATTCTGTGTTGGCCTGTTTATTTCAATTCAACGCTTGTGTCCTACAGCTGTTGTCTGTTTGTGTGCTAAATTTTACGCAAAGTTTCTGTCAATTTTACAACGGTGTGAAAGTTTTTATGCTCAAGAAATGATTTTTTCTTCTTTGTTTTGTTTGAACTATTTTTTCATTATCAAAAATTGTTTTATTAAAATATTTCATAATTTTTTAATTTCTTTGTTGGAGATGATTTTAAATTAGATTTTTTTGAATTCACACTTATTCCTGAACCAGGGGCGGTTCCAGGAAAATATTTTGGGGGGGGGTTTCAAAAATATTTATCTACGTTATATATATACACATAGTATATTTATTAAATAAGTCATCAGTAAATCAAATTTTACATGTTTTAGATTATAAAATGATATTAATTTTTCATGGCTTTTTCGACATAATGTCGATTACATTTTCGCACGTCACTTTCACGTCACGATGCACGTTCAACAACGCCAAACCGTTCAATCGGTCTTCACTTGTCTCAACGCTCTAAGAGCGCTCTCTGCCCATAGCTGCTCATGAGCTTCACTTAAGTTCATTAAATTTCTCTCTCATTCTGCTGCATGACTAGATTTTCATTCATGCCGTCTTCATTATATATCATTCTTTTGCGAATATCGTGCAGTAAATATTCAATAAAATGTTCTAAAAACGCCTTTTCTGCATCCATTTTTTAAAAACCGAACCACGAGCGATGTGGACACAATTAGAATTTTGAACGAATGTTGAATTGAAAAAATTTTAGTACACATTGTCAAACAACGAGCAAGAGCTAACCCGTGACGGACATGCTCACAAAAATTTTTGTGAGCGTTCAGTCAAAAATTACAATTCAACAATCAAGTGTACATACTATGACTTAAGCTAGATTCTCTCTCAACTGACATTCATGAGCGATAATGTGTACCCTACTTAACGATTTACAGATCCAGAGACTCCGCATCATGGTATAATAATACAAGGCAGCATTGGCAGTTGCTTGGGAAACCATCTTCTTGCAAAAAAATATACCCAAAAAGAGAGCGCACACAATCGGCCATTGAAAACACTAACAATGTTGAAAACAACTTCAGTAGCTGCAGATGCATTTGCACAAACAGTTGTTTTTGACAGGAGATGTTTCCTTGTAGAAGAGAAAATAAGCATTTGTCAATGCTACCTTGTATTATTATACCATACTCTGCATGGTCGTTGTGCTATGAAAATATTTGTTAAATATCAGAATAAATTTGAATTATCTTATATATAAAAACGTTGGTGCGTATGTATGTAAGAGCATTACGGCTGAACCACTGAAGCTATACCTTTCACTCCATATTCATTCCATATGATTGTGTGGTGCTCAGGATTATTTTTTTGTGTTAAATGCCCCAAGTTGACGCTGGGGTGGAGATAATTATAATAATAAAAGTAATTTCTCTGTTTATTTCACCCGAAAACAAATCTAAACGGCTGAACGGATTTAACTCAAATTCGGTACACTTGAATCCTATAGTAGGTCATGGCATACTTAGTTTTGACCACGCCTCCGCCGCCTATTTTTGACCTCTTTTGACCACGATTAATTTTAACAAACATAAAAATGAATAAAAACAACAAAAACCAGAATTTTTCTCCATTAGCTACTGTATAAAAAGGAATTTTATGTCTACACTTCCGATACTATCGAAACTGTGGGTTTTTTAAATTAAAACTGTGCGGTGTTTGTACATATTTGATCCGAAAAACGCGGTGTTTTTGTGCTTTCAGGTTGCGGTTGTATGGATGACTGTTTGCAGCTATAGGCGCGATATCGCAAAAAACAAACAAAAACTGGAATAGAACTCAGTGTTTTAGCAATACGTTTAGAAACAGCTACAAACGTTTACAGCATAGGGGTGTGAATATTTAAAGTAATTATAAAAAATCAATGTGGTTTCTTTTTGGTACCCTTAGCCCATAATAAACATCAGTACATCACATTTAAATACAGGTTCTTTTAGAATTTCGGGGGAGGGGGGGGGGTTGAACCCCCGAAATCCCCCTCTGAATCCGCGGTTGTCCTGAACTCCCGTATGCTTCTAAAATGAAGTTGAACCAAATAGTTTATCTTCTAGAAAATTTAAATTCTAGTAATGTATTTGGAAAGCTGGTTAAAAATAAAAATACCCATGTTTCAGAGTTTTCAAAATTGAATCATAAAAACTGTTGTCTAGTGTGCTGTATGATTTGCTTTATACTGTGAGACGACCCAAAACCAGCAGCCAGTTTTGCGTGCACACGTTTTCCATCATCAAAGTAGAAATTGACTTATTTTGGATTAAATTATTTATTTTTATTAATTGCCTTTAAATTATTTTGTATTATTATTACTTGAATTACTGAATTATTAAAACTATGTGAAATTAATTAAATTAGATATTGAATGTAACCAAGCACCCTGTGACAACATAAACGCATAATATAAGATATATATTTTTGTTGGTTTGGGCCAGTGTTGCCAGAGAGACGAACTGAAATTTACCAATATTTGCGAAAAAATTTACCAGTTTCGGAGAAAATTTACCTTTTCCCAAAAAAAAAAAAAAAAATTAAAAAATTATTTAATAACTTACTGTGAAACCTAAATAAGAGCGTTGAGCGGCGCGTTACCAGCCGCTTTACGTTAACGCTGAATTGTCATCCCTAAATAAAAGCGGCGGCTTTATGTCAGATGCGCAGGCAGCCAACAAATTTTTCACAGAAATAGCAATATTTTCGAAGTCTGCAGCCAACTTTACTTCCTAACGCTCTGTCAAAATTGTCGCGTTATTATGGTTTGCTTCATACAATTCATATTAGCATGACGATTTTTTGGCAGATAAACAACGCTGACGCTCTTGTTTAGGTTTCACAGTAACAACCGTTATAATTTTTGTTAGTATACTTGCATCAACAAATTCAAGAGTTGACCGTCAACTCTTGACGTGTATAAACTGGAACTTACCAGCTATTTTGTTTTGCTATTTTTGAATTTAATTCATTTGTTGCTTTATTCAGCAACTTGAGATGGATAATTAAATTTTTTTGTTTTTGTTACACAGGATGATTCACAAGAATATTAAACTGCTTGTGAGTATGTTCAAAGATGTAACAGTGCTGCCAATAACTCGGAAAATTAACAATTCTAAAAAAATTATTTTCGCAAAATTTACCACTTTTTGTCAAAAATTACCTTTTTTACCTCTGCCCAAAAACTGAGTCAAAAATTACCTCAATTAGGGAAATTTACCTCAATCTGGCAACACTGGTTTGGGCATTGACCACAATGAGGCAAAAGTATAGCAAAGCTTATCACACGATTGCAACACAACAGTGAGCATCAGTCAGAGCTAGAGAGAAACACGCGTTGAAAACCAGTATTTCCCCTACCAGCTATCCAACCCTAACACAAACAGTGCGACGCGAGACACAAGCAAAAACAATTACAACGAGAAAAAAGAGAGGTGCAAAAGAAAAGACTAGAGGTGCAAGCAAACAGAAATACAACGCGAGATACCAGCAAGCATAGCTTGACGAGAGTTACAATTAAAGCAGTAAGGGCCGTTTTATTCACTTTTATAACTTGAGAGTTAGAAATAACTTTAGGATTTTTTGAAACTGAAAAAAAAATTTGTTTTATTCAGTACAATATTTCTGTTATAACTTTTGAAATTGAAAATTTAATATAACTTGAGTTTTATAACTTTCGTCAACTTGTGATTTCAATAACTTCCGAAATTGGCTCCAGTTATTTTATTTAACTTGGGATATTTGGTATAACTTGAGCTTTTTTTTTCATTCGTAAGAAATCGTAGGTTACAATTGAATACAAAAGTTTTTAAATTTTGTAAACAAATGGGATGATGTGGATTTTCTTGATCGTTTTCGATTAACAAAAGAAACCACCTTGATGATTTTGGAGCTGATCAAAGACAAGCTACATTGTGACGAACGACGTAAATTGAGTAAATTTTTGCTAATAGCTCACGTGATTTACAGCTAATCACTCGCTTTTATTTTTCCTTCGCTACGGTGATATTGGATCAGTTTAGGTCGCAGTTGCGGATTTCAGTTGAGTGTGTATTTCATCAGTGCACATTGTATTATATAGAATAGGTATGGCACCTGTTATATTTAGGCAACAACTCGTCAAAATGTAAACAACGCAAGGTGAATTCCTGAGAGTTTCGAGAGAGTTTTTCAGCACATCCAAATTTCCGCGCACAATTGGTGCAATTAACTGCACACATATGAGAATTCAATTGCCAGAAGACAAGGACTCTGAAAACTACCAAAATCGATAGAGACGGTTCTTTTTAAATGTTCATTAGATATTATGGCGCGTTTTCAATTAACCAATATAATATTTATTACTGTAAAGTGTTCAGTATCAACACGCATAATATTTTTATGTTAACCAATCAATGTCAATGTTAATGTTCATTTGGCCAGATCGTTTTGTATGGAAAACAAAGGTCAGCCATTCGGGATCGATCTCAAAAGTAAGAAGAACTCGTAGGAACGATTTCTGCATACTTGTTTTTTTCAAATCAGAGAAAATTTATCGGAGCCTTTTTGACCCTTTTTAAAAAAATATGGTATTTGCTGGTAACTTTTTATTTTTTACAGAACGCATACCCAAATCTGGTAAAAAGATAAATTAATTTGGGTTTTGTATTTTAAAGTAATAATAAAAAATAAATTTGTCTTTGTAAAACTATTAAACTATTCTGCATTATCATTATTCATTGCTTAATAAATAGAAGTAGCACGTCTTAAAAGATACACACACACAGTGGCTAAATTGGTGACCCCGACGAGATATGCAGAATAAGCAATGGTTGTAGACCATTCACCACCGAGAACGCATAAAGACAGTCAACCAACGGATTCTTCATTGGAAAACGAAGTCTTCAATACCATGAACACAGGAGAGCTATTTGAGCAGGCAGCTAGCGGTGGCTACGTACCAGAAATTCTCGCTGCGCGCACTGTGAAGCTTCCACCGTTCTGGAGTGAAAATCAAGCATTGTGGTTTGCGGAAATTGAAGCCGCTTTCGATATATCTCGCATCACAGCAGACGCAACTAAATAAAGATATGTTCTCATAAACTTGGATACGGGCGCACTTCCTTTTGTCACTGACATTATTTCAACACCACCTTTGGAAGGCAAATATCTTGCAATAAAAGAACGCCTCATTAATTCATTTGGCGAAACAAACGAATCAAAGTTGCGCCGTCTTCTTCGAGGTACAGAACTTTTTGATGAAAAACCATCAAATTTCTTACAGCGACTTAGGAACTTGCCTGGAAATCAGTTTTCAAACAATGTTCTTCGTACACTGTTCTTAGAACAGCTTCCTGAGCAAGTGCGCGGAATACTAGCAATCAGTGAGGTAACAGATTAAGCTAAACTTGCAACTCAAGCGGACAAAAAAAATAAAAAAAATATCAATGAGATTGATTGATTCAGAAACAATTTCAAAAGTAGTAATTTCAATATTTTTGTTTTTTACGACAAATGAGTGTAATTTCCTTGGGATATTTTGATAACTTGAGAAATTATAACTTTAGTTAACTTTAATGCTAGAAACGTCAACTGACAAAAACCGAAACTGAATGAAACCAATTTTTAACTTTGGAAATTAAAATTTTCAACTTCTCAAGTTAAACAACTTGGCAACTTGACAAAAGTTATTAGACTTGTACAAGTTAACAAAAAATAAAAAAAGTGAATAAAACGGCCCTAAGTTGATCAGACGACAGTAGCTGACAGAACATCGACAGAATAATGCTGATTAAAAGGCAGCAGCTGACGGAAACTCGGAGCAGAAGGCTGATGAAACGAAGAAAAAGACAAAGAAGAATTGTCACGACTAAAAAGGATTTGGAGAATGATCGGAAGAATCAATTGACAAGGATATCAGGTGAAGGCTGAGGACGAAAGACACGGTATTTTATTTTGTTGTGGGAAAAGTGATAGATAATATACTTATGCGCACAGTCATGTCATACGGGTGGTCAAGTATAAATTAGGAAGCGCACCGTCAGGTCGCATTGTTTCAGCTTAAGAGCTGGTAGTGTATATACTTAGGCGCACCGTCAGGTCGCACTGGTGGTCAAGTATAGGTAAGGAAGCGCACCGTCAGGTCGCAGTGTTTAAGCGAAAGAGCTGGTAGATTATATACTTAGGCGCCTGGGTGTACAAGTATAGGTTAGGAAGCACTCCGTCAGGTCGCTTGACTGTGGACGTGACTTTGAAAAGTTTATTTTAAGCGTACTGTGAGGTCGCATGGGAGCTAAAAGACACCTAGAAGGCGCATCGTCAGATCGCCACCGACAAGATTATTGTTTGACTGTGAGGGTGTAAGTTGGTAGTCAGGGAAAAAGAGTAGCAGCCTGACTAACACAACAGACATCAGCCAAACCGATAACTCTTGTTGTCAAATACGCACAACTGATTCCAACCAACAACACATCGCTCGCCCCATTAACTTACTTTGTTTATAATTGTAAGCCACAAAAAAACTAAATATTTTTAAATAAAGCTATATTTTAAAATGTCAAAATACAAATTTTGTGACGAGTCCTGGACAGTGGCTGAGCATACCTTAGCTATAGAGCCGGAAGACTGGCAGCTTCGTTACAATACAGAGCTGTTGTTATTGTTAGTTGTTTTCTTCATTAACATACTTAGCCTCGAGCTCATTAGATTCAATATAATTGAAAGAAAAGGTTACATTAAATTTATCTTATATTTAGGCCAAATTAATAAAAAGGCCAATTTATTTTTTTGTATATGGCCTTTTTATTATTTATATTGAAAACAAATTTTCAATATTTTTCGAGCTCTAGGCCAAGGCATGTTGACAACAAGACAATATGAAGAACAAAGAAGGCAACAACCAACAACAACAACAACGGCTATGTATAGAACAAATCACACAGCTTGACTATACAGACTGTTTCATTGGCCGCTACACCAACCCATCAGTAGCCTTTGTATGACTTTACACTGTGATCCACTCAAGCTACTTAGGTTCTACATATACTGCCAATATGCCGAGAAAGTTACCCGGAATTTATTTGTGGCAGAGAACGCTTGAGTTTTTGTAACTGAGTTCTTATCTACTTTTTAATGCATACTGTAGATACCAATGTTAACCTAGATCGTATCATTCTTTTAGGCATAGCCTTAATTCATGTGCATCTTCGAAATTCGATCACAGCGGTTTACTGCTATCAGAGCATATTGAAGTTGTTGTTTTTTTTTGCTGTTTAGCTCCTCCTTTTTTTCCACACTTTCATTTTTAGGATTCAGTTAGTTTAACTGATGGTACACCTAAAATGGCGGGGAGACCATTTTTTTGTTATGAAAGACTTTGCTGTTTTTTTATGTGATAAACACACAACCAATCATTATTCTTAACAAATTGTCTTGTTGTCAACATGCGTGGCCTAGAGCTCGAAAAAATTTGTTACATTAAATTTATATAAAAAATTTCATTGTATTCGGCCAAAAACTAAGATGTCAAAAATAAAAAAAAAATACATAATAAAAAATTGCCTGAATATGGATAAATATTACTTTTTGAGTCATATATACCAGAGATATGCATGAATGGATTCATTTGCTGTTTCAAGTTCCTTTAATTTTTCAACTCCCTGCAAGTAGAGGCAGGCAAAAATCAGATCGCCAAATGTAGAAAACTTGAAATATAGAAAAGAAGCAATTATTTTGCCATCAAATCCTTTATTTTCAAGTCTGTTTTCGAAGTTCATGGAATTAACTTCGTGTCGACAGTGCGAACTTCGTTTCTCGAGTTGAGAAAACTGTTTAATTTTAAAGCAGTGATGGGCACACCAATACTATTATATTTTCTGTAATTAGGTGCTTGTGCTAGTGGAGTCTCGCTCTCAGCACTGAAAAAATTGTTGTGCAGGTATTAATAAATATAACGACTCGGCTCGCTTGCTCAATATTTTATTTTAGGTTCAGATGTAATTTTACGTTTTATTTTGATTTGAAAATTTGTAAATGTTTTAAATGGTTTTAAAAAGTTCTTTTAAATCATTGAAATAACTTCTTGTTGGTGTTTATATATGTGAGACACGAGAGAGAGTTCGTAAACGAGTCTCTACGAGTCTCTAGCTCGCGAGCCACTACGCGCCCTACACTTAGCGTTGCCAATGTGACGTTAAATACGTCATTTTGACGTATTTTAAGCTTAAATGACGATTGACGTATTTCGAGGCATATTTGACGTATAGACACAATAGTTTTCATTATATCAAAAAGTTTTAAAGGTAGAATGTCAACGTGTGAACATTGATATATGATAAGGAACACTCCTTGCATAGTATACATGCAACATCGCAAGTGTCTGTTAGCGGCGTGATATATTTTAATGTATTCAACGAGCATTCATCTTGCTGCCAAATAAAACAAATGGAGCGCTATTTTCAGCTTCAATATTTAACTGACGTTTTTTTTCTTGAAATTACGTATTTTAAATCTGAAAATGACGATTTTGAATCACAGTTTTCTGGCAATACTGCCTACACTGCTTTAAAGCAGTGATGTTCACGTAGTACCACGCGTCGCACAGTGATGCGAAAGGGCATGCTAGACGGAAAAATGTCGAAATCGAATTTTTACATTCTGAATATTTTAAACTATTAAATAATGTCGAATGATCTCAGGGAATTCCTGGGAATTACTCTTAACACCGTAGATAGAATAGTATCTCAATGTTGAAGTAAATAAAAAACAAATGAAATTAAAAAACGTTGTTAAGAATAATTCCCAGGAAGTTTATATGTTCTAGAAATTTGTTTATTGATATCTTAGGTAAATTTTTGTAGTTGATTGTTTCTTTGAATTTTGAACGGTTTGCTACCTATGGACCTGAACACGGGAAAAAAAGTAAAAAAAATCGAATTTTTTTAAGTTTTTTGCGATTTTGATCTGGAAGGTGAAGTTTTTTTGATTGTATATGTTCGCAATTTTTGTTCTTTATGACAAGAGCTACAACTTTGCATCAGAGAGTAAATCGAAATTCTGAACGGTTTGCAAGATATGAGCCCGAGAAAATGATCACTTTTTTGCGAAAATGATAACAAGGCCCCAAATCTTTGGCGGCCCATAAACAAAAAAGTGCATGACTTTGGGAAAAATTGGGAGACACTTTTTTTTTAGTCTTCTATCACGTAGTGGTGTCCGTATATGGTTATTTTGCCATGACTTAAAAAATTACACACAGTGTATTCAAAGTCAGTTTGTATGGGAGGTAGGCGTGGTTTTCACCCGATTTCGTTGAATTTCATACTCAGAGTGCATATTAAATATCGAAGCGCATACGCAATTTCAAGTCCATCTATTAATTTTTGTAGAATTCTAAGACAATTTACCTTTTTAATAAAGCCACTTTGTATGGGAGGTAGCCGTGGTTTTAATCCGATTTGATTCATTTTTCAACTTGACCTTTATTTTTCAGAGAAAAGCTTATATATCGAAATATTTCATAGCTTTTCTCATTTCTTAGTTATGGACCAAAATATTGTCCACATGCATGGCAGCTACCACGCCCACTTGGTCAATCGCACCCAAATTTTTTCCACTTTTTCGAAATTACATACACGCCATCTACGTTTAATTTTGTTACTGTAGCTTATCTGATTTCTAAGATATAGCGAAAAATGTGATTAAGTTGTGTGGAAGCTGCCACGCCCACTTGTTCAATCACACCGAAATTTTTTTTGCTTTCTGCAAATTATATACAAAACGTCTACGTTTAATTTTGTTATCGTAGCTTATCTCGTTTCTAAGATATAGCAACAAATGTGATTAAGTTGTGTGGCAGCTGCCACGCCCACTTCTTCAATCACACCAAAATTTTTTTGGATTTTTGCAAATTATATACAAAACGTCTACGTTCAATTTTGTTATCGTAGCTAAACTCATTTCTAAGCTAAAGCGAAAAATGTGATTAAGTTGTATAGCAGCTGCCACGCCCACTTGCTCAATTGCGCTGAAATTTTTTTAACTTTTTTTTAAATTACATACAAAAAATCTACGTTTGATCGCTTATCTTATTTCTAAAATATAGCGCAAATTATCTTTCAGTTGTATGGCCACGCCCACTTGCTCAATCGCGCTGACATTTTTTTAACTTTTTTCAAATTATATACAAAAAATCTACGTTTAATTTTGTTGTCGGAGCTTATCTTATTTCTAAAATATAGCGCAAATTATGCGCCCCCTTGTCCAAAATTTCTGAAATAGGTTTTTTTGCATTTTCCTATACCTAGAACACCAGCAACTACCAAAAAAAATCCACAAAATAATATTTTCCGTCTTACTTGCACCAATCGCATCACTGTGCGTCGTGAGACTCGAAGATTTCATTCGAGAATTGAAACATGTACACGAACAAACGCACGAAGTTCTCTCAATCAGTTGGCGCTGAAATTCAAGTAGAAGGTTCACGCCGATTGGTTGTGTGTTTTGCACTGCACAAAGAGCTTGAGGCATATGAAAATGAGTTCTTGTGCAGAATAATAATAATAATATTGATAATGATAGTGACAATGATAATGATAATGATACGGATACTGATAATGATAATGATAATTATAATACAATCCTTGCTTAATACCTACACAATAATTTTTGTCAGTGCAGAGAGCGAGGGAGCTACTAACACAAGTACAAAAGTTGGAAATTTTGGCAGTATGAGTGTGAACACCAGCCCTGCTTTAAAGCATTGGATTGAAGTTCGTTTTTTTTTTTGTTGTTGTTTTGTTTTTGTATTACTTACACCTGAACAGGAAAGCATTAAGGAAGGGCCGAAGAGGATTAATTTGTATGATCAATCCCCATTACTTTTACGAGAAAATAATTTTTCCCTTGTGGACCTATTCCCTCCGACCACAGCTTAGGGAGGCTCCCATACAAATTTTATGATTTTTGTATATTTATTCCCTACACCTGAACAGGGGGGATTTAAGGGAGGGCTGGAGAGGGTTAATAGGTATCAATTCGAAACACGAATCATCTACGATTCGTAGAGGACGATCCTCACAAGGCAACGCGTGAGGGTCAAGGGAGCGATCTTCACATGACAATGTGTCTGACTGCCTCAACCTGGTGAGGCCAGCATTATCCATGTCGAACTCGTCTCAAGTCGACTCAAACCTCTGCGTGGTGTCCTCTAGAAACGGCAAACTGGCAACCGTTAGTTTGACGGCTAATCTGAGCGGCGGGCTCCCCCTGCCTTTAAAGGGTTGTGCGTTGGGTTTGAAGCCCACCACGTAAAAACAAATTTCAATGAAAAGTTTGATAAAAATGATCCCCAAATCTGATGACGACTACCGCAAATGAAAAACTGACAATGATTTACGGATATGCACTTGGAACGTCCGAACCCTTAATTGAGATGGTGCCTCTATCCAACTGATAGATATCTTAGAAAGATACAAAGCTGATATCACTGCAATCCGAGAAATGCGATGGAAGGGACAAGGTTGCTCACGGCAAGCATCCTGTGATATCTACTACAGCGGCCATGCGGAGAAGCACGAATTTGGATGCGGATTTGTGGTTGGCAAGAGACTACGGCATCATGTCCTGCGATTCACACCTGTGAATGAACGACTTGCCATAATCCGTGTCAAGGGAAGATTTTTTAACATTAGCCTGATTTGTGCGCACGCTCCGACAGAAGATAAGGACGATGAGACCAAAGACAGCTTCTACGAGCGCCTTGAAGAGGCCTATGAGCGCAGCCCCCGCCACGACATAAAAATCGTGCTTGGTGACTTCAACGCCAAGGTGGGAAAAGAAAATAACTTTGGTCCAACAGTCGGAAAGTTCAGCCTCCACGACAATACCTCCGATAACGGAATGAGGCTGATTGACTTTGCCGCAGCGCGAAACATGGTCATTAGTAGCACTAGATTCAAGCATCTCAATATTCATAAAGCAACGTGACTGTCTCCTGATCAACAGACGCGCAACCAAATTGATCACGTTTTGATTGACGGAAGGCACTCTTCCAGTGTTTTAGATGTACGCACGATCCGTGGTGCCAATATAGACTCGGATCACTATCTTGTCGCAGCCAAGATCCGTACACGCCTGTGCGCAACCAAGAATGCACGCAATCCAGCACAGAGAAAGCTAGACGTCGAAAAGCTGCAATCAAAACGAACAGCCGAAGACTTCGCTACTCGACTCTCACTCCTGCTTCAAGAAAGCACTCCTCCGATCGACGATATATGCGCGCAGTAGAATCACATTTCCCACTCAATGCGTACGGCTGCCGCAGAGGTGATTGGCTATCACCGCCCTCGCCGAAACCAGTGGCACGACCAAGAGTGTCGCAATGCCACTGCAGAAAAAGACTCCGCCTACTAAGCCACCCTGCAGTCGGTTGTAACGCGATCTGCTAAAGAGCGATACAAAGAAAAGAGGAGGGAAGAGAGACGCATTTTCAGGCGAAAGAAAAGAGAAGCGGAAATGCGTGAGTGTAAGAAAATTGAGATGCATGGTGACAGGAACGAGGTCCGAAAATTTTTCGAAAAAATAAGACGCCTGGCCGATGGTTTCAAGACCGGGGCCTCTTCCTGCAAGGATGAAAATGGGAATCTAGTGACAGATATCCAGAGTACACTGATGATGTGGAGGGAACACTTCTCTAGGCTTCTGAATGGCGACGACGATAACAATCCCACCAATAGAGATGATATCCCGGAATCCAAAATTTTGGACGACAGCGCTAAAGTTCCGCTGCCCGACCATAGTGAAGTCTTGAAAGCTATAGCTCGGCTTAAAAACAATAAAGCCGCAGGAGCCGATGGCTTACCTGCTGAGCTCTTCAAGAATGGAGGCGAAGCTCTATTTAAATGCATTCATGAGCTTCTATGCAGAATATGGTCGGAAGAATGCATTCCAAACGATTGGAACCTCAGTGTGCTCTGCCCAATCCACAAGAAAGGCGATCCTACAATTTGCGCCAACTACCGTGGGATAAGCCTTCTGAATATCGCATATAAGGTCCTGTCGAGCGTACTATGTGAAAGACTGAAGCCCATCGTAAACCAGCTGATTGGACCTTATCAGTGTGGCTTCAGACCTGGCAAATCCACCATAGACCAGATATTTACGCTACGACAAATCTTGGAGAAGACCCTAGAAAAACAAATCGACACACACCATCTTTTTGTCGATTACAAAGCCGCCTTCGACAGTCCAATAAGGAATCATCTATATTCCACCATGTCTGAAATTGGTATTCCTGCAAAGCTCATCCGTCTTTGCAGAATGACACTGAGCAACACCAGCAGCACAGTTAAAATCGGGAAGAATCTCTCCCTCCATTCAATACCAAACGAGGTTTTTGACAAGGTAATTCCTTATCGTGCGATTTTTTCCACCAAATGATGGAGAAGATCATCCGAGCTGCTGATTTGAGACGCAGTGGCACGATATGCTACAAAAGTATTATGCTGCTGGCGTATGCTGATGATATCGATATCATTGGCCATAATACGCGTGAAGTCAGCGCAGCATTCTCCAGGTTAGCGAAAGAGTCGAGGCGAATGGGTCTTTTAGTGAACGCAGATAAGACGAAATACCTAGTGTCAACAAATTAACAGTCCCAGCGTCTTGGAAACCACGTCACTGTTGACAAAATCTCCTTCGAGTTTGTTAAGGACTTCGTCTACCTGGGATCCAGCGTAAACTCTTTCAACGATGTCAGTATTGAGATAAAGCGAAGGATAATTCTTGCCAACAGGTGTTACTTTGGGCTGAGTAGGCAATTGAGAAGCAGAGCCCTCTCTCGACGAACAAAACTCACGCTCTATAAATCACTTATCATGCCCGTCCTATTATATGCAGCACAAACCTGGACGTTGAGCAGTTCTGATGAAAAGACTTTGGGAGCCTTCGAGAGAAAGATCCTTCGTAAGATCTTCGGTCCAATCTGCGTCAATGGCGAGTACCAAATTCGATGGAACCACGAGCTGTATGAGCTGTACGCTGACATCGACATAGTTAAGCGTATTAAAATCGAGCGGATCCACTGGCTAGGTCATGTTGAGCGAATGGAAAACGACGCTCCAGCGAAAAAAATATTCGATTCCGAGCCCGGTGGTGGTCAACGCAGAAGAGGACGCCCACATCTTCGTTGGAAGGATCAGGTGTTGCATAACCTGACTACACTTGGTGTTTCCAACTGGCGCCAGCAAACGCAAAACAGAAATGGCTGGCGCAATTTCTTATACGAGGCCAAAACCGACCTTCGGTTGTAAGCGCCAGATAAGTAAGTAAAATAAGTAAGATTCGAAACACGTCTACGACATCACCATATGTGACGACTCATGGATCTATACTTATGAACTCGAAACAAAACAGCAAACCACTGTTTGGGTAGTCAAAGTGAGCAAAGCCCGACAAAAGTTGTCCACGGACGGATCACATCCGAGAAAATGGTTGTCAGTGTTTTTAGAAAAACCGGTCATGTTGCATCTGTATCACTTGATCTATAGAGAACTGTTAGTGCTGAAAGGTTCACAACCATTTTTTTTGCTGGAAGTCTGCGTAGAATTAAGGAAAACAAAGCACAGAAGGAAGATACGCCGTTGCATGTTCAGTTCAAACATAATAAGAGCACTCAAAACATGGAATTGATGGATGATGCACCTAATAATCCCAACATGGCACGCAATGACTTCATCTCGTTCCCTTACATTAAGAAAAAATCCGTGGCGATTGCTTTTCTACACCCGAACTGGCCGTTGAGGCATTAAAAAACCCGGTTTCGGAGGTACCAACTTCAGAGTGATAAAACTGTTTCGAAAATTGGTTCAAACGAATGCAAGAGTGTATTTGTCATCTTCGAATATACTTTGAAAAGCAATAAAAGCATTTTCGCGGATTAACCCACTGTTTTTTCATTCTTAGGCGCAAGACTTAAAAGGCAACCTTCGTATCAAGATTTAAGGGCGCTTTGAAAGAGAGATTTCATAGAAGTTGGAAATTTGCTGCACAGTGTTATACAAACTGAGCTCTTAGTCGAATTAGAAAACATTCTGCAAATGATTAAATGAAATACGACAACAAAATATAAAATTCTGAAAATACTGGCACACATAAGAAGTTTTGTGCTGTACTCAGAAAATAAGGAACTGAATAAAATACAAAATAAATAGTGACACACGCACGCTGTAATTAAAAATTCTTCCCTCAAATTAATTAATTAGAAGCAACTTATGCGTCACGATAAAAGTATCTTCCTTATTTAACCCGCCATTATGTTTATTAGCTAAATAATAAAATACAGCAATGCCAACAGTGCAGTTGTTGTTGTTGTTGCTGTTGATATTGCTACACTCCGACTTTCTTAATAAAATATCACTCATACGCCTACTTCAAGATTTCTTCTTACATTTCTTTGTATGATTTCTTTGAAAGCGCACCAAAAACACTCAGCCAACTCAGCCCACCCGGTCTGCTGCATCATCAAGAGCCAAGCCACAACAAAATAAACAAAACGCACACACAGCAGACTACTTCAAAAATATACAAATACAAGTACAAAAAAAAACAATTTCACACAATGTATATGTGCGCCTGCTTTCAACTCAATACCATACAACCGCAAAAATTTATACAACTCATTGCGGGCTAAAGGACTTCCGTCCTTCCGAGCTGCCAACTTGAGCTCTATTCTTGCTGCTTGTTTGGTTGTATTCAACCAATTCATAACGTAGTTTTGCTTTTTGTTTCTTTGTCTTTGTTAATAAGTTAAATATATTTTGTTGTTAATGACTGGTTGAAACTTTTTGTCTTTGTCTTTAAAGGCTTATAGATCGGCTGGCTTATTTAAGCCATTTACTGATTAAATTATTAAAACTAAAAAAAAAAACCTAACAAAAAAGCATTGACTGCACTGTTGTTGCTTCTTAAGAGTATTATTTTCGTTTTTTTTCTGTGGTTTACTGTGACGTCGTCGTCATCATCGTCCTCGACGTTGTCCTTTAATTAAACCTAATTAAAAAGTTAGCATTACATGCATTTGGGCAGCCAGTGCACGAAAACAAAACCAGGCCTTCAGCAGATTGCCGGTCAGTAAAGCCTTCTGGAAAACCCTTGTGTTTTACCCTTTTTAATATTTTTTTTTTTTTTTTTTTTTTTGTTTTACTACATTTTCATCTTCTACTCAGCAGCTGTTAAAGCTTAAAGCAGGAAAAGTTTCAGTTAAAAAAAATGTTCGACATGTTTTTATTACAGAGCAACCTCCTAAAAAAAAATTTGCATTTAAATCACTTTTAATGGGGTTCAAGGTCGTAAATTTTGTGCCGACAGTTAGTTAAGCAAGATTTTTAGGGTAGTTTGGAAAATAAATAGCGGTTATATGGTGTGCACAATAGCATAGAAGAGCTTGAGCGTGACGTTACTAAATAAATATTTTGATTTCATTTATTTAGAAGATCCTTTCAACTACATGGGTTGGAAAGGATTTTTTTTAATACGAAACATCGAAAATATCCACAAAAAAATTTTAGAAAATATCAACTGTTTACTGTGGAATGAAATTTAAATTCCAAGCGTTTTTTTGTAAATGTTCTCTTTTAAATTATTTTGTTAAGATAAATCGGTTCTTTAAAATTAAATTAAGTTATTAATATTTTTTTTTTCAGAGCCAAGAATACAGTGTACTTTATTTGTATCGATACTTTTAGGCGAATTTTATTTGTTTTTTAATAAATTCGAGCTAATACTTCTTATATAGTACTATTGGCGAAAAAATATTTAGAAGAGTTGCCATGCTTCCTTTTGTAATAAAATTAATATGTTTTAAAACCAGTTTCGGTAGTAGAATTGTTTGTTGCACACCATGTAAGATTTCATTCAGAATGATTGATTTATTTTCATAAGGGGGGTTAATAGGTCTAGATGACTTAAGAAATTGATTTTTTTTTCATAAATTACACTGCGCATGAATCATGTCCTTTTTTTCAAAAAACAAAAACTGGAGACACATCATTTCAGCATAATTCGAAGGCGGCCCATCTTCGATTTACTCACAGTTCAAGGTCAAGTACATGTTGATGCAGTTTTTGTTATAAGAAAAACTTGTTTTTCAACGACTTTATTGGCTTCATGTCAACAAGTAACACATTAACAATTACCTGGAGAATAACTTTTTAGAATAGTTCAACCCTCGAAACCCAAACTATATGGTCCAAATTGAGCCCATTAGTCAAATAAAGCCGTTTTTTCGTATAGAAGCTTTGTTTAAAAAAAATAAGTCAGCTTTTTGATGCAATAATATTCTCCTGATATACTGGCGTTAAATAAAATTAGAAATTTATCCAAATAAACCAGCTTTAATTGTTCCCAAAATGAACCAAAAACTATTAATACCATGCTTTTAATATTTTATCCATAATCGGGCAGAAAAGGTTAAATTTTGTTGCATTTAATGTATAAAAAAAAAAAATAAAAAAAGAACTGGCTGAAATAGCCCTTAAAAGGACTTTGACCTATCTTCTTATGATCAATTCTGTTGTGCGTGTTATTAAGTTTGTACACAATTGACCGAGAAATGGACCTACAGGCTTAACGCCGACTCCGAACGGCGATGAACGGAATGTTCTTATTCTCAGGAAGCTTTACATGGCATTTTGATTACTCTCTGAGGTTTGCCATTGTCTGAAGAGAGGTGAAAGCCGTACAGAAAAATTATTTAATTCAAATAATTTTCTGTCGCTGATGGAGTTCGAACCTGGGTCTCCAAATAAAATACAAATAAAAATAAAAGTAAAATCTTATAACGCTCCCTATTGCAAATTAATTGCTTGTTTTACTCTAAAGTAGGGACGGGCATAGCTGGCGCAAATTCTGCGGCAGTGGGTGCCAGTGTGCGCCACGGCCAACAGCTTCAGCTGCTTGATGAATTTGGGTGTAAATCGGAAAGAGGAACGGAAAACTGTGAGAGAACCAAGAATGATAGAAGCCAGATTACGCTTCCGCAAATGAGAGAGAGAGAGAGAGAGAGCATGACGTCACAAGCGATATTGTCAGACTTTCGAATAATTTTACTCCCACACCCACGCCTAAATATTTTTTTTCTTATTTTTATGATATGTATATGGACCTCTTTAACCCATTGGTACAATAAAATTTTGTCAGTCTTGAATAGTTAAGGAGATAAAAATCTTGAAAGTTTAAAAAATTCATATTTTTCATATACGAAAATATTCATATTTTTATACAGAAGAGTAGATATTTTTACTTTACTTTTTCGAAAGAATTTATTTTCAATTTCGTCAATTTGCCTAAGAGATCGCATATTTGCATACGTTTTTCTCAAGCAAAAGTACTGTGTGACGTCATGCACTCAGTTGAGAAAGAGAGCATTAGATAACTAGACTGCGGAATGCGTAATCTTGTTTCTATCATTCTTGTGAGGGAACTAAGAGAGTAGATTTATAGAAAGTGTGAGAGCGAGAGAATAGTCTTGAGAAAAGCAAGTGTTGCATATTGTGCATATTAAGATGATGATTTCTTAAAAAGGGATTATTTTTATATGACGTAGTTACAAAAATCGATGTTATTTGTTTACCAATCAGGTCAGGGTCTTCAGGTGCATTTATGAAATTGTTTTTCAAAAGAATTTTTATTTTTATTATTATTTTGGCCTTAAAAAATAAAAGCCTAAAAATACTTTTTTGTTAAAAATTTTAAAAGTAAAACGATAACTAAAACTTTCTGGCTTTAAGTAACAAATGCTCACTCAAAGCCGGCCTCTGCATTATATGCCGAATATTAACGAGAAGCTATAAAATGCTCTTTATTTCAAATCACTAGGTTAGGTTAGGTTGACGTGGCTGTCTCCTATGAGACACACTTAGGCCAGTTTGGCCCGTTGTGATACCAGGGGTTAATTATTTCCACTCTATCTGGACCAGTTGGAGCTATATATGAAGCTTTGTATTCGGTAGACCGAAGTTTTTGAGAGTTCGTCTAGGTCACTGTAGAACCAGTTACCTAGGAAGAGATGGCGCTTTCTGGCCAGCGATGGGCATGTGCAGAGAAGGTGTGTTGTGGATTCAACCTCCTCTTCATCTCTGCAGTTTCTGCAGAAGTCGTTATGGGGAATATTCAGTCTTCGGGCATGGTTTCCAATCAGGCAGTGTCCTGTTAGAACGCCTATTACGATATTTATTTGGTCCCTTCTAAGGGATATTAGTTCTTTTGAGCGTCTTAAGTTCAGTGTTGGCCAAACTTAACGCGTTATATTGCATGTACTACCCGTTGACCACCTGATGTTGGTGTTTACAAGGGATAGCTCATTTATCAGTAGCTTACATGTTGCGAGAGGTATTCCAATATGTTCCTTATCTGTCGATAGGGGTTTGGTGGTACCGTTTCTAGCGAGTTCGTCTGCTTTGCAGTTACCTTGGAAGTCTCTATGTCCGGGGATCCAGCATAGGAATATATTGAGCTGCTCTGCCATCTCATTTAGAGATCTGCGGCAACTTAGGACTGTTTTTGATGTTATTTCAACAGATTCCAGGGCTTTCAAAGCGGCTTGACTATCAGATAGAATGCAAATATCTTTTGCTAATTTTTCGTTCATCTGAAGCTAAGTGACTGCTTCATGTATGGCAGTGACTTCCGCTTGGAAGACACTGCAGTGGTCGGGGAGCCTAAAGGCATGGTTAATGTTTAGGGATTCAGAGTAGACTCCTCACCCTACTTTGCCATCTAGTTTTGATCCATCAGTGTAGATTCTAGTGGCATCGTTTGGTGGAGGGTTTCCAATCTCCCATTCGTATCTGGAGGGGATAGATACATTAAACTTTTTGTTGAATAAAAGTTTTTGAGTGATGTAGTCTATGTTCTTGGGTATTTGAGGAGTGAGTTTCCTAGTGTCAGAGTGTCCTATTGTGCCCTCTTTCCATTGGGAAGTGGCTTCTAGACGGATCGCTGTGTTCACTAAATCACTAAGCTAGCAACATTGGTTTTCGTCAGTACTGAGAGCAATTAAGATTTTCGCAATGCAGACCAGCGTTGCCACTTAAAAGATTTTATTTTACGAAGTTTTTACTGAAATTGTTACTGCCCCAAATTTTTTTGCAACCTATGTACCAACAAAGTTTACCATAAAAAAAAAAAATACATGCATTGTTACTTTCAGTTTTCACTTTATAAATTTAAAAAAAAAAAAAAATTTATATAAAAAAGTTTGTAAACAATATTTAAAATCCAAGAATTTGTTTTTACTTCAATTATTTGATTATAACTTAAATTATTTTTAGAAATATATCAGCTTTAGTTCTTATGAAAATAATAGAAACATCTGAAATACTTTTTGGCATTTGTGATATATAACAGGGTTGTTTTGAAGTGAATTCATTTTATGTCAGAGTTGCTAAAATTGTAGCAAGTGAGCAAATAATTTGTTACTTACAATTATTTTTGTTTGAGTTAATTCTTAATCGTTTTGAATTCTGAAATTTTTCAATCCTACTAATTGAATTAAAAAAAATATCAAGTTTGCATTCCGAAAAAAATAGTGGCAAGGCTTGAATGAGAGTCTGCTTTGCGAAAATCATAAAGCGGTCAGTGGTTCTCTGTTATTCGTTTCTTCTTCGGTCAATTTTTCTCTCTTTCACCAGAGTCATGGAAATCGCCCATGTAGCACACTTAGCACGCAGTCAGCAAGCTCTGTCGCATATTGTGTGCCTGTGTCACACAGTTGGCGCACATTGTGCGCCTGTGCGTAATGTACGCCATTTGCCCAACTCTTCTCTAAAGGATTTCTGATCTCCATATAACTATTTTTATACCCCCACGTTTAAAAAACTTAAATGGGGGTATATTAATTTTGTCACTCCGTTTGTAACGCCCATAAGGAGGCGTGGTAGGTATAGAAAAGTATATATATTCTTGATCAGCATCACCACCCGAGTTGATTTAGCCATGTCCGTCTGTCCGTCTGTCTGTGATCACGATTACAGCCGTAATTTTAAAGCTATCATCACGAAATTCAATATTTAAGCTTTTATCTAAAAAATGAAGGTCAAGTTCGTAAATGAGCCAAATCGGATGAAAACCACGCCTACCTCCCATTTATCAAAACGGTAAAATCTCTTAGAATTCAACAAAAATGAATATATGGACTTGCAATTTTGCATATGAGTTTTGATGTTCAAAATACACTCTAAGTATGAAATTCAACCAAATTGGATGAAAACCACGCCTACCTCCCATACAAAGTGACTTTATCAAAAAGGTAAAATTTTTCTAAAATCCACAAAAATTAATGTATGGACTTGAAATTATGGCATATACACTTTGATATATAACTTGTACTATGTGTATGGAATTCAACCAAATTGAGTGAAAACCACGCCCACCTCCCAAGCAAAGAGACTTTATCAAAAAACAAAAGCGAATATTTTCTGTTAAAAAAACGAAAACGTTTTTACAGATAAACATTTCATTGATTGCTTAAGACTTTGAATATACTTTGGGTCGGCCGTGGGGGTATTTTAACTTCGGCCCAGTCGAAGATCATTTCTTACTAGTTTCAAATAAATTTTTGTTACGCATATCTATGCTAATTTCAATTTTCAATCTATGAAACCTCCAAGCTTATAATTTCTTTATAAAGAATTTTCTGTATATCCAAGGATATTATTGAAGGATGAGCCATTTACATATGCTCTCAACCATACTGAGTTATTCGCTTGGGATTGTGTCAAAGCGTTAATTGAGAATTTATTTGAGAATCATCGATCCGACTATTGGCGCTTTCATATTGGAAAAAGGCTCAAACGTTTCCATCAGGTAACGGCGAGACTTGAACACTGTTTCAGTGGTTAAAAAATTGGATGTTTTCTTAGAAGCTATTTGTTGGAATTTACAAGAAGAAACAGAGAAATCATATGAATCTATCTGGGAAAATAAAAAAAAACTATATATATATTATGAAAAAACTTCGTTTTAATAACTTTGGCGTCTTGTTGGGAACACAGAAGTATGGATTCTTTGTCTTAATTTGTTATTTTATTTAGTGCCAGTCTATCAGGGGAATAGTTTTGCATCAAAAAGGTTGCTTGTTTTTGTTCAAACAAAGCTTTTATAAAGCTTTCTTATTTTTGTTAAACCGAAGTTTTTTTACAAAAAAATGGGTCTAGCTGATTTATGGGGTCAATCGGGAACATAAAGGGTTTAATTGTTTTAAGAAATTATGCTTCAAATAATTGTTAATATTTTACTTGTTCTCATGCAGCCCATAAAGTAATATGAAAAAAGTTTTTACAACAAAAACTGGAACAAGATGTACTTGACCTTGAATTTCTCGAAAACGGGCCGAAGGATTGAAAAACGGTTAACACCATTAAATTCAGTGTCCTTGAATTATATTTAAATGATAAGTTCCCACCTGGTTCGATGTTTGGACATGCACAGTGTTATTGGAATATGTTCCCAAAGCTTCAATTCGTTCTAATGTAATGAGAATACTTTCAAATATCTCTAGTGACTCAACCCTACAGAGAAAGCAGATTTAACTGCTCTTAAGTGACTGGTGCCGTGACAGCTTAAATGTAACCTATCACAGGACGGGTCTGATATAACTTGTCACTAAACAGATTATTTGTACTTGATACGGGGCAGGTTCTATTTCACTCAGCACGGAACCAATTGTATATGATACAAACGGAGACAGATTGTTTAAATCCAAAGCTGTATTTGTATCGTGTGGAAATTCAAAGTTGAAAAGAAAAAAATTTGCATTTGTCGAATATCGAATGATTGCTTAGCGAACAAACGAAATTGCTCAACGAACTACTTAATAGATGGAATAGATCACAAATTTGTTCTACGAGGCCGGTCAGGGGAGGTACAAGGTGACGCAGCAGGTGGCAACTAACCCCTATCAATGACAACACCGTGTAAAGGTGACCGGTCGGTTTCATATGTTGGTGGCAGAATTGGGATTGATCTCTCTCCCTTGGGGACCTATCGCGTGATATGTTCAGAACCAGTTCTTTTCTCCGTAGGGAAGTGTTCAGCGGTTCTGAAATACCTATATTATGGTTTGAAATTTAGGTTACAGCTTATTTGGTTACTTGCTTGTTCAATGAATGAAGTTTAAGTGCTTTATTAGAGATGAACGATCCAAATATTGTAGTTGGTAAGCGTTGCTTTAGATACACACAGGAAATAGTTATAGACGTTTATACCAACAAAATCGACGCTACAGCAGCCACATTGTCGTCTGTGCGCACCGTATGATGACGGGGACCATGAGTGTTGTCTACGAGCATACCAGACTCACGAACTTTTTGCATAAACTTGCGTAAAGTAGGTATTCGTATTCCATACACCTGAGCATATGACCTTTAAAAGAGTGCCGGAAAGGGTTAATATGTATCACCGACCCCCATTACGTTTGAAAAATTAACATTTTTGCGTTTGACACCTATTCCCTCCGAACACTCCTTAGGGGGGCTCCCATACAAATTTTATGGTTTTTGTATATTTATTCCATACACCTGAGCATATGACCTTTAAAAGAGTGCCGGAAAGGGTTAATATGTATCACCGACCCCCATTACTTTTGCAAAAGGAACATTTTTTCCTTTGACACCTATTCCCTCCGACCACTCCTTAGGGGGGCTCCCATACAAATTTTATGGTTTTGTCGATAAAATCGGAAACTGTCGATAAATAGGTAGCAAGCTTAAGCAAGCAAAAACATCAAATGTTAGCTTTATATTTCATGTAATTGTGTAAAATTTATATAAGTTAGAGAGTACAAACATGAATTTTTCTCCCAGCGAGGATCAAGCAGACCAACAAGTGTTGACATCAACATTGTACGATCAGTACTTTAGACACACCAAAGGCTCAAATTGTGATATAAATACCGACACCTGATCATTATCAACCACCCTACTTACCTCCGAGAATGACGTATTCTACGTCAAAAATATAAACAAACAGAAATTTCGTGATTCTGGATATTATCTGAGCACCACCACCTTTCATATTTTCTACCGCATGCATGAATCAGAAACACTTTTTGAATGTAACCCATCTAATACTCAGTGAGTAACAATTTCATGCAATGCCGTTGAATTTTGGGAACATTTTTCAACTTTTTGGAAACTTGCACGTAGTAAATTTTATTAAATTAATTAAATTAAAATAGGTTAAATGAAGTTAATAATATTTCTGCTACTCTATTTATCGGGGCGTATGAGTGATATTTAATTTTTAGCTCTCGAGATAAGTTTGTAAAATAAGTGCATTCTTCTCTCCTTGTGAGTGTAGAGATTCTTAAATATGGAATATGTGTAATTAAAGGAATTTCCGAATAAAGAAATCCTCGCACCCAAAGCTGCAGTAGCTGAAATTTTTGTAAAATTATACATAAAATAAGAGCAAAATTTCGTTGACATATTTGCATAATAAATGTCTATTTTACAGCAGCTGTTGCACATAAAAATATATATAAAATTTATTATTAGTAGGCAGAAGCAAGCTGCTGATTGGCTATAATGTCGATAACATATTATGGCAAACATATTTGCTGATTGCCTAACCTCAGTGGAGATGATGAACAAAATTATGAAGGTAGGTAAAGTTTACGAACGCTGACAGGCACAGTTAGTAAATAACGCATGAAATTAAAATTAAAGATCTCATGAGAATGATATTCTGTTTTTTTTGTAAAAATTTAATAGCATTGCGGAATGTTTATGACATAAAAGACTCGTCAATAGACAATTAATGGCTGCTTGGCTTTAAAATTAATTCTTCGGCAGCATAGAACAACTTATACTACCAGTTAATGGGTTAAATATGTGGAGCTTTTATGTTGTCATAATTTTTAATTATGAGAAAAAATACTTTTTAATTATCATGCTCTATAAATGGCGCATATTTTCTAACAAACTTGATTAAATAAAAATATTAATTTAATTGCATGTTGCTCATACGCCATGGAGCACACCGTATATTTAACACTTATGCTGCTACTACAGAGTGAGTCGATATTAAATTCACATGAAATGCCATAAAAAAGCAAAGCTTTAAAAGAAACATACATGTACTGACAGTAAAAATATTGATAGCTTAAATATTGATGGCAACCATAAAATAGCAGAGATAAAAAATTGACAGCAAACCATAAACAATGAAATGGCGCCCAAAACAAACATCGAGTAAAAGCAAATTTAATTTTATTTAAGATAATATTTTCACAACACAACTCTATATGCAACATAGACACATAATAAATGCATGCATAAATATGCAAAAAAAAAAAAATCACATACACACTGTGGAGATAAATGTATATATTTAGGCTCGTAAATAAGCATTTATGTATAACTAATACCGCAGCAACTGAGCTCTCTTGGTAAACTTAATGCACAGCAAGCAGCGCCACTTGGGAAGCAAATAAGTTGCTTAACACACACACACACACCAATAACTAACACACATGAATGCTGCAGCGTTATTCACACATTTCAAGCAGCTTCCAGCGCCATGCGGTCATAAACAATTTTACGATCAAAGCCGCGCATCTTTACGAATGTGACGTACAAATATACGAGATTGTAACAATTTATAAATTTTAAATGCAACAAGCATGACTAGTTATAGAGCAAAGCACTGGAGGGCATAATAATTTGCGCCGTATCCTTTGCATAGCAGCAGCAGCAACAACGAACAGCAAACTTGTTGAGGCACTAGCAGAGGTAGCAGCAATGAAAAAATATGTCGTTGACCTAAAAGTGTCGTCGCCAACATAGTAAAGCAACAAAGCAAAATAATAAGAAGAAGCTGAAACTGATGAGCAAGCGACCCTGGAAGCGCTGTGAGCGCCGCACAGTGGTTGAGCGCCTTAGAAAAATTGCCAATAAATAGCAGGACTTAACAGCATTCTTAAGGGATGTAAAAGTCACACAGATGGGATATTTCTGTGAAGTGGAGAGCAAAAAAAGGTTTATTCGTTCGATTTTGTTTCTTTTTAAATATTCTCATGTGAATTCTAATCCTGGTAGAACAAGTTTTTTAAATATATAGGTGTTTCACAACCCCTATGAAAGGTAAACGTTATAAACTCCCCTTAAACTTTATTTAAAAAAAAAAACTAAATACATCTTTTAGCGACTTTAGCCAAAAGGTCCATTTCTTTTATGAGTTTGATGAGTGTTTTGACACCAGACTTGCACACAATGTTATGATAGAAGACACATCATTATCCGGCAATATTTTGAACTCGACTGAAATCGAAACAGATGAAATCACGACAAGTTCTGTGTGACATGAAAGTGGTCATTCCACTAGTTGTAAAGGTATTTATTCTAGAACCAGAGTGTCAGATATCATGGAGTTGCAATCGGAGATGATGAAGCTAAAAAAGGAAAAATTTGAAAAAGATATGGCATTCAAGGACAAAGAAATGCAATATACAGGAAAGGACTTGACACTAAAAGAAAAAGAAATCAAGTTGAAGCAAAAGGAGATTAAGGTAAGGAGAGGTTTCCAATTCTTGAACTGGAAATGAAAGAAAGGCTAGTCATGGTTGAGTTAAAATTGAAGTATAAGTAAAATATGTCTGGAAATAAATTTAATCCAACAAATTCAAAATTATTTTTTTCCGAGATAAACATTATTTTAGGAGTTTTTTTTTACAGAAATCAAAACTTTTTGGCGTTTACCATGGTACGGGTGTCCTTGTTGTAGATAGTGGGTATCGATGAAAATGCCTCTATTGATAAAAAAAAACTTCAGAGCATATGTTTAAGTCAAAAATAGAAAGCATCATCGTACACAGGTGCCACTGCTAGCCTAACTTCGGAGCCATCTACGTAACCAACACACTCTGGTAGCTCATGTTTTATTGCTGAAATGAGTTTTGTCTTTCCGCTTCATTAGACCAGCATAAAAACCTATGTTTGAGTTTGCGTACAGCTGCTAAAACCCAAATTGTTATTTTTGTAATGGTGCCACCATTACCTACTCCAAAAATTGATGCCACTTTGCGATGACGGAAACTCCATCGCCCGTGCACTCCAGTGGAAACAAAATAATTTTAAGTTGTAGTTCGATCGGCAATTGACGCGAGTTGTTTATATTTCTAAAAATGGGATTATAATTCACAAGATCAAGGATATGAGCAAACTCTGATAATTTCGCGCGAGGCATTTGACTAAATCAACTCTCGTCAAAATTTCGCAACACTCCTAGTCCTAAATGTTTATTTCATTCCGAAATGAACACCTTTACGATTCTTCAGCAAGCACAGTAAGTTCATTCGAAAACTTTCATTAATTTAATCCTACTCTTCTTCATCGCCTGCAAACAAAGCATGAAATTAAGAACTTCTAATAATTGAATGATTAAAGTGGTTATTCCTTCCTTGATTCAAGCATGATAAGATCAAGTTTATGCTTTTCGCACAAAGCTCTTTTACTCCTCTTCGTTTAGTTTAGGCATTTTTAGGTTTAAACAGAATTTTTTCTTGAGTCACCTGTCAGTTTCTTCAGTCAGCTGTAGAAAACCAACATTCAACACACATTACCCTTAGGGTCTGTTCACAACTGTTGTATATTTTTATTAAAACGGAATACGACCTATGACAATACGTGAGCTTGTGAAAACCCTAATAGCTTTTTGTACGTACACTGAAAAAAAAAAATGTTTTAAAATTGACGACAGTTGTTATTAATTTGACGATATTTGTATTTAAAAAATAGCTTCCAACAAATTTCGTCAAAGTAAGAGCAAATGTGTCAAAAAGTCAAATTATGAACACATTTTTTGAACACATTGTGTTCAATTTTAAGCTAATATATTTTTTTCAGTGTACACATGTGTTTTTTTTTTTCATTTGGATTCATTCATAATATCTGGCTTGTTTATATTTTTCTTGCGCTTTAAGAGTTTTTTTCCGGTCTCTTGATTTCTTCCGGTCTTTTCAATTGCTTTTGTTCACCTGTTAAAACCAATTTCTTTTAGAAAATAGTGAAATGTATCTAATCTTTAAATACACTTTTAAAGAAAAATCAACCTTTTAATTGGACTAATAATGTCAAAAAGCATTCATGACATTGAAAGAAAAATTAATAAATCCACCGATACTAGAGTATCCTGATTTTGAAAAACATTTGTATTAACAACAAATGCATCTAATTATGTTTTAGGAGCTTTTCTTTCACAGAGTGAGATAGGTGAATATTTACCAATTTCATATGCAAGTAAATCATTACAAAAACACGATATAACCCTTTCAGATCGTGATGCATCGTTTGTGCGGGTGGGTTCTATCTTTAATATTTCCACTTTTATTTAACGAATGTTATAAAGAACGAAATGAATCGATTGTGGTTGTAATTGTTTACTTTTGTTTCTCACACTGTTCCTCGATTCGCTTTACCGTTACTTGAACACGCGTGGAATTCTTGATAAGCTTTTTAGTTTTGTCAAAATGAGTCGCAGAGGTTAGTTGTGTCTTCAATTACAAAAAATATAAACAGTGTAAAACTAGTGAAGTTAACGCATTTGAATTAAAAAAATAATAAATGTTGATGTTTCAAATAAATTTGAATCACTTGTTACTAAAAAAATGGGTTTCAGATAAAGTTTTAAACGAGTGCATCAAAATTGTGCATGTCCTGAAAATCCTTGAAGGATATGTAAATTGCGAAACCTAAACATTGAGATTGTATTTTGTATTGTATTGTATTTTCATACCATATAACGACCATACATTCCAAAAATCATAAAAAAATGTTCAGTAGATAAGCGTCGGGTCTGAATGGGATAAATAAACCAATAATAGAAAAGGAACTTTTGGCAATTCATTGGGGTATACATTTTTTCAGACCATATCTATATGGAAGAAAATTTACTGTGGTCACAGATCATAGACCTCTAGTATCCATTTTCTCACACAAATCTCCATCTTCAAAGTTAACAAGAATAAGATTAGATTTGTCTGAATATGATTTCAAAATAAAGGGTGTTTTTTTAGGGGTTTGTTTTTCGAATAGAGATAAAACTGGCATTTTGTGGTCAAATCTGGCAACTCTAATGTCATTTATGTTCAGTTTGGTTTGCCATTTCATCATGAACAGGTTGACAAAAGAACAACGCTTGCAAATCGTGCAAATTTATTTCGAAAATAATGGTTCAGTTCGCGAAGTTTACCGCAAGCTCCGTCCATTTTATGGTCGACATAATCGTCCATCAGAGCAATTAATTCGGTTAACCATGGGTCGTTTTCGCACTACGTTTACTCTATGTGATAATACACATCCGCAGAGACGTCAAACAGTGCGCACCGAAGAAACAATTGCCGCTTTAGAGCAAAATGTTGAAGAGGACCCGAATGAATCGATTCGCCACCGTGCACAGCAATTGGAGCTTTGTCCATCAACTTTATGGAAGATTTTGCGCAAAGATTTTGGCTTGCGACTTTACAAGATCCAGTTTGTGCAAGAATTAAAGCCGCGAGACCATGCAATGCGTCGTGATTTTGGTGTATGGGCCGAAAATGAGATTGATCTCGATGCTGATTTTCATCGCAAAATTTTGTTCAGTGATGAGGCTCATTTTTGGTTGAATGGCTACGTCAACAAGCAAAATTGCCGCATTTGGAGTGAAGAGAATCCACATGAGATCCTTGAGACGCCATTACATCCACAAAAACTGACTGTTTGGTGTGCTCTATGGGCTGGTGGAGTCATTGGGCCATACTTCTTCCGAAATAATGCTGGAGAGTCAGTTACCGTTAATGAAGACCGGTATAGAGCCATGATAACCGACTATTTTGTTCCCGAATTGGATGGCATGAATGTGGATGAGTTGTGGTTCCAACAAGACGGCACTACATGCCACACAGCGCATGTCACAATCGATTTATTGAAGGAAAGAAAGGAAGGAATGGACCTGTCAATTGGCCACCAAGATCGTGTGATTTGACACCATTGGATTATTTTCTTTGGGGATATGTGAAGTCGCTCGTCTACGCCAACAAACCAGAAACGTTAGGGGGCTTGGAGGCCAACATTCGTGGCGTTATTGCTGCCATACGGCCCCATATGCTCGAAAAAGTGGTTAAAAATTGGACCTGTAGAATTGGCTTTATTCGAGCCAGCCGCGGCGGCCACATGCCCGAAATCATATTTAAACATTAATGGCATAAAATTATCCTTCCAATAAAGCCAAATTGATGGACATTAAAACGATTTTCTTGTGTTTTATTTCAATTCGAAGTTCTATACCTCTAAAAAAACACCCTATACTTAGTAGTTTTAACGATTCCTGTAAAAAAAATTAATGATTTTTGTTGGTTACTATTTTTAAAAAAATAAAGAAGAACTAACATTTGTACAAAATTTTTGCAAAATTGACTTCTCCATTGCGATAAACCCACTTTATATATATTTTTCAAAAATCTTTTGACACTGTTAAATTCAACGTTTAATTCTATCCAACAAAAGTGCATTTTGTTTTTAAATTCTCACAAACTAAGCATATACATATTAAAAAATTGTTAAAAGTGGAAATACTAGAATTCCTACTTTTTAACTTTAAAAATTTAAAAAATAAAATGTGATGGAATTGTGAAGTGGGACTAGTCGCGATATATTCACATTAGGGATTGACTTTGCAGTCCTGAATAACCCTAAATATCTACAAATTAAACTCACAGCTATACTCACTCACGGAATTCTTCAGTTAAAGTATAACACCATAGAGACACTACAAGATCTTAAGTTTGCCACCACAGGAACTGGTGACCAAAATTTTAGCAATAAGATAATCTAGTTACATTTTAAATCAAGTCCGATTTGCACGATCGACACGAGCATTTTGTTTTTACCGGTTACAACTCCAAGTGAGTTAGAAGTTATAAAATATAGAGATAAACAAGTTCAGTCCAGACACCAACTAGACACCTTTATATAAAAAGGCGAAGGCGTACAGTTAGGAACCATTTTCTTCCATATTTCTTCACCGTTTTTTTTAATAAAAATGAATTTTTATAGAAACCTACCTGCTTTGAACAGGTGAAATTTTGAATGATATATTTCACCCATTGTGAAGAACACCAACAAAAAGGGGAGAGAGAAAAAAAAAATCGTTCGGCATTGTTTCTTTAGTTTTTCATTTTTTTACACTGCGGTATGAGTTCAGTTGCGTTCGCACGAAATGAACGAAGAAAAGGGGGGGAAAAATAACGAAGAATATGAACAGAGCCAAACGTTCTTCTGTGTATATTAAACGGCTGCAGAACGTACACGCAAAGAAAATTTCATATAAACCAAGGCATATTTAACAAGGTAGTTTTGTGTCGGAGAGGTTGGTACAGCAGCTGTCAAACACAAGAAGAATATAAAAAGAAAAAAAAACAGCGAATAGAAAGCTGTTTGCCTTTATTCGTAAGCAGCCGATTTTGACAGGTGCTGTACCCACCACAAGAGAGAATTTCAACAATTAACACTACCTTGTTGATTATACCTTGATATAAACGATGCACAAAGAAACGAAATGCACAAATTGAAAATAAAGAACAATCGCCACTTGACGCCAAAGTTGACTTTTTTCTATTTGAAGTTTGCCGCTCACATAGTGCTCTCTTCTAAGCGAGAGAACTGGTGGCGAATTCATTAGGAAAGTAAAAGTATTGCCAAATTTTTAAGGAAAAAGATATATTTTTCACATTAATTTCGTATTGAATTTTATGTTATTGCAATTAAAACTGTAAGGACTTCTAGGATTTCAAGAATGTTTTATAGGAACATTAATGATATTAGAAAAGCGTGCAGGTGAAAAGTATGCACTAGCCAGACTGCGCTCTTTACTTGACTTTACAAGGTCAGAACTAGTCTCAGTTCCACTGAATACAGTTGAGGAAAGTTTATATTCACTTTCTTTGTCCTCTGTCTTAACTGGTTGTAGACTAAAAGGACTATCAACCTGTACAAAATCAAGGTAAATTTGGTTACGATGCAGCAATTACGGCTGACTTGAAAAGTTGCTGGCCTAAACTAGATGTACCTCTACTAGGACTAATTTTTGACTCGTATTCTATGCTATTGTCACAGATTAGCTTTCATACCGACTTTTAGGTCAATATCTTTTTGAGCGTTTAAACGTTTGGTTGGTTTGAACTTGGTTGAAAATTCAAAAATTTGAGAAGCGTAAAGTTATCAAATAGCTACTTTTACTTGAAAGGCTTAACACCACTTCTAATTAAAGAAGAAATGGATTAAATACTGAATGACTCTTCTCCATCCAAATCGACGGAGAATCGATATCACACAGTGGGTTTCTGGGTTTAAGAAAGATGACACAAGCACTAATGACGTAATGTTGAAATAACTTGCGTCGATCATATAACTCCTGATAATAAACAATGGTCAAAACAATGAAACAGATGAACAGACGCTAAAGACGGCAAAAAAAATGATATCTGCGACTGTTTTTAAGATTCTAAAGATATTATTTTCATTGATTATTCTGAGAAGTATAGAATCCACAATGGTGACTGCTACACATAGTTATAAATATATTCGAGTGAAGAAGTGAAGAAGAAACCACTTCACTTGGAGTAGAAGAGATTCTTGTTTTATCATGACATTCACCACATGCAGACAAGATCTAGCTCCCGACAACAATTATCTGTTTTTGAGCCATTAAAAGAATTGTTCTGTCAATTCGTATTTTTTATAAATTGAGTGACTGTGATTGATTGTCATGAGGTTTTTACAAAAACTCGTCTGTAAATTTCTCTGAAATATTTTAGAAAGATTCTTAAAATTGTATTTTTTTTACCAACAACAATAAGAAATAATTCATCATTAGAGTTAATGATTTCTTCTGTGTTTTTCCTTTTTTCGACTACTGTGCGAAGTAAGCATCCCACAGACATAAGGGTAGGTCACAAAACAATGTCAGTACTTTAAGTACTGTTGACTAGTGCAGAAAAGCATCAACAAGAAGGGTTATAAGAAAACGTGAGCAGCATTGATTTCCCCAATATTGTGAGTAAAAAGAGGAATCAAAAACCACAACAAGACAAACAACCAAAAAAAAAAACAAAAAAAAAAAAAAAAAAAAAAAAAATGCAGATGGAAATCAAAGCGACAAAATTTGCTCAATGGTGGCGAAAGTGAAAGTAGAATTTAAACATGTGCTCTTGGCACGCCTGAATGTCTATCTCTGTAAGTGTGTGTATGTGTATTATTGTATGTATGTATGTGTTTGTGAATTTATGTACAACTGTGCGCTAGGCTGGCTGTTGGCTGCTTGCAAAGTGTTTATTGCATTTGGCAATTGAGCGAGTAAGCAAGCAACTCAGCCAAAAAAACAGATGGCAAAAAACGAAAAAAAAAAACACTTCAAAAACCAAAAAAACTACAAAATAAGTTTATAGCACTAGCAAGAAACTGAAATTGGCCGCATTCAAGCGTGATTTTTACTCCAGCTACCTCGCTTTTTTCTTCTTTCGTTTTCACCAACAGTTTGCATGCAAGGGAATTCATTGAAACGTCACATCCATAGTTGTCTGTATGTGTGTGTGTGTGTGTGCAAAAGAATTGCATTGCAAATTGTGTGAAATTCAGCTCTAAATGTATTATTGATGAGCTACTTAAATATTAATTCAATTAAATACGCTCTACATACAGTTAAAAGGGCTGCAAAAAGGGCTGTTTTTTTGGAGGACGGGGGTTTTTTTTTTCATTGTTTTTTAATTTTATTTAAATTATATACTTTTTCATGTTAAATAAAGGCTTAAATATAATACTATAAGCGGTTGCATATGTGTGTGGTAATTAAGAGAAAAAAAAGAAAAATTAATTAAATTAAAGTTACTCATACGCTGCGGTGCACCTGCTGCTGATGATTGATTTACTTTGCTTATCGCTGATGATGTGGTTGCAGTGGTTTTTATAGCTTACAAAAGATTTCGAAAGTTTTAGAATCATATTTTTTAATTGTATTTTGATGATCTATATTAAATTTTAATTTATTTGAGTTTTTTTCATAACGATTGTGCTGGAACATGTATTTAAAGAATTTTTTTTACTTTACTTGCGTACTCATGTTTGTAGTCAAATAATTGTCTAATTGGTGGGGTTATGAAATAGTCACAAGAAGTCATATAGGGCGCATACGGAGCTTGCAGAACGTTATAAAAGTTGTTTTTGGTCAAATAGTCGTGAACAAGTTGAAATGTGTGAGCCGCTGCGAAGTCGTTTCCTCCACAATTCTACATAAAATTTTGCGAAATTCCGAAAATAGCAGAACAGAACGCTCAACTATCGAAAAATGGCGTTCAAACATATATTTTAACTCCAAATGACAGATGTACCAATCCAGAAAAAAATATTTTTTTGACAATATCTCAAGTGTGGTTTGTTTAAATGAAATGATTAGAAGGTATTCAATAAAATTTAAGTCTTTAAATTTATTAAATTAGAAAAATTGCATTAGAAATAAAAAGCTGAGTGATTAGACTGGCTCCATGAAATACCACCTAAAAGAAAAATCGGGAAAAAAATACTAAAAAATGAAAAAAAAAATCATACAAAAATAGAAAATGGCCCAAAAAGAAAAAACGAAATTTCACTTAACAAAAACGAAAAAAGCCCAAACATTTTTCGTCAACCAGCTTGCCAGTGATAACAATGTCTATCGATTTTTAAAAGTTCCGTGTCAAATGGATTTGTCTATAAGACAAATAATATATAACGATTTGTCTATAAGACATATAACGCCCAGTGAAGTAAAATCTCAAATAGCAATAGCTTGGTAAAGGGAAGTTTCCTAGTTTTGACAAAATTGCCATCAAAATTGGATGGAGATAGGGGGTTAGTATATTCAAAAGAAATGTTGGTGAGAATAAGTAAATGGGGGTGATACAAATAAATTCTCTTAGGACACATTGGAAACCTTGAAATTCCGTGAAGAAAGTCAATTTTGTATAGGAGACCCCTTAAGGGGTGGAGATAGGGTGTTAGTTTCTTTAAAATAAATGTTGCTTAGAACAAATAAATGGGGGTTGGGCATAAACGTGAATTCTCTGCATTCTGGTAGCAGTGGGAGGCTTTGGAGTAAATTTCATAACGACGCTTTTGTATGGAAACCCCCCAAAGGGGTGGAGTAAGTATATTTGGAAAAAATGTTGGGGATAAAAAACTCCTGAGCATTTGCGGGCTGATTTGTCTGAAAATCTCGTAAATTTTTCAATTTTGACCTTGATGCGACGCCATTTACCCCCCTCCCATCCCTCTAATTTTTTGGCTCATGTATTTTTTTATCCAACTTCAAAAATAAAAGCACCCAGCGTATCGAAATACCAATATTAAGAATCTCCATATGTCACTATTCCAGAGCTAATATATATGTATTTGTTTGTTTATTTTGTTGCGTTTTGCGCTTGCTATTTTCTGAACAAAGAGAGTAGAATAGAGAGCAACATGGAGTTTGTTGAAGCTCTCGAGGCACAAAAGCTGAAAAGCTTACGATCAAGCAATGTATGGCATTGTGGATGATTTTTAAATGAACTTTACACTTTAATAAAAGATACTCATTAGTAAACTTTCGTAAAGAAAATACCCCTATATCCTTTTCTAGTACAAATGTGATATTTTAAAACTTATTTCATAAAAATCGGACCAGTAGTTTTGGAGTTTAACGGCAACAAAAAATTTTTTCTTTCATTAAATACAATCGAATAGAGTAGATAGAACTGAACTAGTAGATATAGTAGATAGAAGTAGATAAGAATTTTGATTCGTTTGTGTTTGTTGCAAAATCGTACAGTAAGACGAGTTGCAAAATACTGTTATTCCGTGGCGAAGGTTGGTGAAAAATAAAAAAAGTCTTTCTTTATTAGAGTAAGTAATGCGCTGTAATTTAAGTGATATAAATCATAACATGATTTACGAAGCTTTTTGTTTAGTGATATTATGTGATCTTTCCAGTTGAAATTTTGGTCCACTATGGCCCCCAGATATTTATATTTATCTACCAGCTCAATTAAAATTTTACAATTGTCGTTATTTATGTTTTGTATCAATCTGTTTTTGTGATTTTAGCTGAAGTCAGTAAAGAGAGCCGGACAATGTATATTTCGGTATAAACATTGCTTTATGTGTGTTGAAAAGTGACCAAGTAATTTGTTGATGTTCTTGCCTTTTTGAAAGCCATACTAATCATGGAATGTATTAATCATAAAAGTAAAGGAAAACAACAAGGTCCTGATATTTAATCCCGTGATATATGTAGCAACCCTCGTAATAAAAGTTTCTATTTTTTTTTTTGTTGAAAGTAAATTTATTTATGGGTAAACATTTTGTGACGTTCAATATATTTTGTTGCGCTTAACCAAATAATTTAAATCAAATTGGGAGTTAAACAAAAAACAGGTTTATTCTTTTAAAAAAAAAGTAAGTATCAAGTTTATAGTTCAGCTATACATAAAATGTGCATCCAATTTTTTTTTCATTATTTTTTTACAAAAAATTAAAAAAGTCAAGAGCTAGTTGAATTTGTATTGAAAATTCATTAAGACTTCACGTTTTACAATATAACTTCTGAGCCCTTTAAAACCACATCTGCATCTTATATCATTGGAAAGGTATAACCTAACGTAAAAACGTAAAACAATGAAAATTATAAAAAAAAAAAATTATAGCACGTGTTGCTGGCATGTATTGAACTTAAACAAATTAAGAATGAGACAGCTTATTGCAATATTTTCAAAAATTTTGTACTTTTCCTCAAAATAGATGAAATAACTTTTTCAATGATACTATATTAATGGAAATAAGTTGATTGAGCTACGTTGTCTCAAAATATACCCTATTTTAGCCGCGAAAAATTATTCTAAAAATTTATAACTTCGAATTTTTTTTTCAAATCAATAAACCAATACAAGAAAAATATTTGAGAGAAAACGGAAATGGGCAGTGCAACTGATCACTTCAATGTGAAATGGGCGAATAGTCCGTAAAAACAAAAAGGAAAAATCGGGTCAAAGTCATTCATAGGTACCATTCTTTTTGCTTTCGTTTATAATCTTCATTTCCCTAGCTTTATTTTTTCCCGATATCTTCGTGCTCTTTCAGCAGGCGTTAACTTTGCTATTTTACTCTAAAATATTCAAAAACGAAATACAAAATTAATACTTCAGCCGGTGGTGTGACATATCTAAAAAGTGACGTTCAATACATTTGCCACTTTTTAGTTTTTTTTTCTTGGGCGTTTTATTTTGCAAATATACGAAAACAAAGAAATTAATCAAAACCTATGAAACAATGATTTTAAACTTGGATTTTTTTGATTAATTATTTTTGCTTTAGTAAAACTCCGCGTGACGTTCAATACATTTTTACACGTACTTATCATGATGAACTGAGAAAACACAAAAAAATGTACTTTAATTTTATTTAATTGTCTTAATTTTTAGAATTTCGTGAGAACTAATCTCTGCACTTTCTTAATATAACTTTCTTGTCATCTATACCACACCTAAATTAAAACTAACGAAGCGTAGAAGAAAAAGTGGCGTTCAATACAATGCGCGGGGACTAAATGTAAATCGAAAGCCAAATTCGCGATGACAATGTTTTGAGAATAACAACAAAATAAAACATAAGAAATAAATGCTATCATTACAAAACACTTATTATTTGTTATATTTTTGCATTGTTTTTAACTTGTTTTCCACGTTTTTCATCAAAAAGCGTAACTGGGACACATGTTTTTGTATGAAGCGATTACGAGATAGCAATATAACATTCTTCAAAACAAATATGCAAACAATTTTAGGATTCTGAAAAATATATTTTGTCAATAAATATTCTTCAGTGATCACTTTCTCATATTTTATTTATTTTTTTTCTTTTTGTTTTTACCTAAAAACAGAGTTAAAAAAGCGGGGACAAAAAAAGAGCATTTTGTATGCAATTGACCCTTAAGCTTACTAAAAGGAAAATATTACTTTAATAAGCAAGTTCTTAAACAAACTTCCTGTATGTTTTGGAGGGGTTTCAAGCGGAATCGGATAAATGTTATAAAAAAGAATTTGAAGGCATGAAAAAAATTTATTATTCATAAAGGAGAATATTTTGAAAAACAATTATGTCTTAATATTTCTTCCCGAAATATATATAGCAACCCTCGTAATAGCAGTTTCTATCGTTTTTATGTTTTAAGTAACTTTATTTATACTAAAAAGGGAATATTACTCAAATAATCAAGTTCTTGAACAAGAAATACCCACTAAGCAACAGCTCACAAGAAACAGGCACCAAAGATGTGCGGTGTATGGAAAGGCACAGTCAAACACACGTGCCTTTCAAATAAAAAGTTCCTCATGTGCTCCGAAAGAAAATTTTCAAGTCTTTCTACATGAACGTCATGTGTTCACATCAAAAGCTTTTACAATGTAAGTCATACCAACAAACATTTCACGCTACCCAAGCATGCATAAAATAATTTATAACACTTGTTGTGTGGGGTGAAAAATAAAAAAACAAAAACAACAACAACAATTTCAGTGTCATAGATTTTTGAAGAATTTGCTAATAATGTAAATACATGTATATATGTAGAACAGCGATAAATACATGTTTATAAAAATGTTTACATTAAAATATAGACAAGGAAATACAAGAGAATACAATAGGTATAACACATAATGGGATTTTTATGCGCACACATACATACATCCACAACAACATGAGCTAACAAGTATTGCCAAGCAAATTTAAATATAAAAATCATAAAAAAACAACACCAAGTACCTGAGCGCTTAAAAATGTGCGTGTCCTTGGGCTTATTGAGAGATAAATATTCAAATATTGCTGCTCATAAATAATATAGACAATACAGAAAATCATAAAAACTGAAGCAATGTATCAGCGTGGAAAATTTTAGCCAAAATTTTATGGAAATTTGTGTGGCATAGGTTTTCTGTGAAGCCTTTTAAGCTCTCGCTGTACTTTGGTTTTAAAAATTCTGCTCAATATTTCATTTAATTGCAAGTCTACTCAAAGAAAAACTCTTTCTCTCTCTCTACATGCACAAATATGCGAAAACACAAGCACTCTTACAACAACTACAGCAAACTGTTGCATACTTTGCGGAGTTTTTTGCCTTTATTATGCATGAGTGGTTTTTTTGTTTTTTTGTTTTCGTTGTTTGTTTTAGCTGCAGCAGAACTCTTTAAACATAGCCACCACGTAAAAAGCTTATAAAAAAGAGCTTTACTCTAGCCACTTGTAGGTGTGGCTAAGTGGGTGGTTTTGCGCGCGCCATTGCTTGGCATGCTTGATTGTGCACACGCACGCACACTTGTGTAGTTGTTTGTGTTTTTTTTCGTTAGCTTTGAAAGCGTTTGAAAGTGGTTCAGTATTCGTCAGCACGTTCTGTTGTTTTTATTGGCTTTGGCTTGATTTTATGTGCGGCTGTCATAAAATTCAATAAACGTCGCTCATAAAACGTTTAATTTAAAAAAAAACAGAAAAACACATTTAACTGAGCAGCTTGATAAATGAGCTATTTTTGTGAGCTGTGCTGTTGTGATTTTTTTATTTTTATCCTTGCGGATTTAGGTAAAAACTCTTAAGCGCCGATGTGCTCTCATCTATAGAGCTTCATTAATTTTGCGATTTTCATTAGCTTTTTAAAGCTGCTCGAACTGGCTTGAATGAAAAAAGTTTGAAAGCCAAATTTAAGCTCTTAAAATTAATTTGCACCACTTTGGGTGGAAAGACAATCCAACTATATGAAAAAATTTATTTGATTTCGCATTTCACATTTAGAAAGATAAACACAAATTTTGTCTTTCAGATTTTTGTTTTTTTTTTATTTTGTTTTGGTAAATTATATCTCCAAAGTCCTTTTTAGTTATGTTAAAAATTCTTTTCATGTGCAAAGCCGCGTAATCATCAACAATATTAGAATAAGATGACTTCTCTCTTGAAGATATTAATTTTTAAATTATTCTTCAAACGGATGAAGTTGTAGGATCCATGTAAACATGGACAATTGATTCAATTTAAAGACGAGAAATCTTATTTGAAATTAGAATTGAATTCATGGGTAAATACAAAAAAACAAACAAAAAAAAAAAAAAAAAAAAATAAAAGGAGTTGGCTGAACATCTCCACAGCTGGAGAAATTGATGTGAAAATATCTATGGGAGGGAGTGAGATTAGAAAAATTGTTAGATTTCGAGGAAGTGAGAATATAAAAAAACTGTCAACTGCTCAAACTCCGCCTGTTCTCACGAGCAGCCTGTCCAAAGTCTGGATAAAGGAGGATGGTTGCAGGCAACGGGTTTGCCCTATCCTGTGTAAATGCAGAGGGACTACCCAGATCACAGAGCTGATCGCCAAATGTGGGGAGTAGGTGAATCATTTGACTCGATCAACGGTAGCGTATGCCTACGAAGGAATAGCAATGATCCTTAAAATTTGTAAGCAAGGGGAAAGTCTTTACGATCACAATTCCACTGGCACATTGGTATTGGTCGTACAGATGTCTTAAAAAGACTGGTTAAAACGATGGTTAATATGGTGTATAATTTGGTGTACAAGAGGTGTTAGAGTTGGGTACTCCGAGGTGAAAAGTATATCTTAGTAGCCTCGGAGTGCCAGTTTGCAAAGGTACAAAATAGTGGTGACCATGTGTCACACACAGTTAGAAGTGATATGGTCTACGCTTTAGCACGTCCAATAGTGGTGTCTTTTGCCATCACAGTCATCAAAGATGGGTGCAGATGTGTCGTTGTGTGTTGGTGCGTGTCGAGGTAAAGCCCTTTTGCCCGGAGAGACTATCGCAGGGCTGGCCCTTCGGACAGTATCGTGCTGGCTGTGGTAGTTCAATGGCGCGAACAGGTCTGTGAGATCAGTGGGGAGTTCCGCTTAACCAACCGGGTGGCAATGCCTTTAAATTGTCAGAGATGTTAGTTGGGTCTCGACTTCCACCAATATATGTACATATGTAGATGGTGACCCAACTAATCATCCATAATTGATATAGTTGCGTTCCAGCATTGGTTGCTATCCTTACAGTATATTTATTAATTTAAATATTCACTTAAGTATGGTGTGTAACCGGTATTGAAACTACTATGACGAGGCGTTGGTAGCGTCTGGAGTTAGGGAAGTGACGCTCAGGAGAGGTAGGATGGGCGTTGTATTTGTATTCGCATGATACTAACGTCCTTAAGATTTATCTACTGGGCATCAATTCTATGAGCCTCAACCCCATTGCCATGGGGCAACGTAAAATTAAGCCTATACGGCAGGTGTCCACTTTTCAATAAAAAGGCTTTTCAATCTGTCAACTGTTGAATGACTAAGTAAAAAAGAAATAAATGAAATAAAGGGTGTATTTTGTAGGGGTTTGTTTTTCGAATAGAGATAAAACTGGCATTTTGTGGTCAAATCTGGCAACTCTAATGTCATTTATGTTCAGTGTGGTTTGCCATTTCATCATGAACAGGTTGACAAAAGAACAACGCTTGCAAATCGTGCAAATTTATTTCGAAAATAATGGTTCAGTTCG
Source organism: Pherbina coryleti (assembly GCA_943735915.1). Lineage (NCBI taxonomy): Eukaryota > Metazoa > Arthropoda > Insecta > Diptera > Sciomyzidae > Pherbina > Pherbina coryleti. The sequence goes on from OX030948.1 coordinate 165,985,573, forward strand.
CGAAGTTTACCGCAAGCTCCGTCCATTTTATGGTCGACATAATCGTCCATCAGAGCAATTAATTCGGTTAACCATGGGTCGTTTTCGCACTACGTTTACTCTATGTGATAATACGCATCCGCAGAGACGTCAAGCAGTGCGCACCGAAGAAACGACTGCGACCTTACAAGATCCAGCTTGTGCAAGAATTAAAGCCGCGAGACCATGCAATGCGTCGTGATTTTGGTGTATGGGCCGAAAATGAGATTGATCTCGATGCTGATTTTCATCGCAAAATTTTGTTCAGTGATGAGGCTCATTTTTGGTTGAATGGCTACGTCAAAAGCAAAATTGCCGCATTTCGAGTGAAGAGAATCTACATGAGATCCTTGAGACGCCATTACATCCACAAAAACTGACTGTTTGGTGTGCTCTATGGGCTGGTGGAGTCATTGGGCCATACTTCTTCCGAAATAATGCTGGAGAGTTAGGTACCGTTAATGGAGACCGGTATAGAGCCATTATAACCGACTATTTTGTTCCCGAATTGGATGGCATGAATGTGGATGAGTTGTGGTTCCAACAAGACGGCGCTACATGCCACACAGCGCACGTCACAATCGATTTATTGAAGGAAACATTCGATGAGCGCATAATTTCGCGGAATGGACCTGTCAATTGGCCACCAAGATCGTGTGATTTGACACCATTGGATTATTTTCTTTGGGGATATGTGAAGTCGCTCGTCTACGCCAAAATACCAGAAACGTTAGGAGACTTGGAGGCCAACATTCGTGGCGTTATTGCCAAAATACGGCCCCATATGCTCGAAAAAGTGGTTGAAAATTGGACCTGTAGAATTGGCTCTATTCGAGCCAGCCGCGGCGGCCACATGCCCAAAATCATATATAAACATAAATGGCATAAAATTATCCTTCCAATAAAGCCAAATTGATGGACATTAAAACGATTTTCTTGTGTTTTAATTCAATTCGAAGTTCTATACCTCTAAAAAAACAACACCCGTTATGAGCAAAAAATAATAAATAGAAAAACAATTGATGCAATATATTTGGCGTACCCTGTATATATAAATATATATATAAATAGGGTGCGCCATTATTTATGTCGGTATGTGAACATTGAACAATTAAAAGAAAAAACATTCCATATCGGTGATGCCATGTCAAAAGTTGCTCTTAATTTTGCTTTTGGTTTTGCTTTTGTTTTTGCCTTTGCCTTTGCCTTTGCTTTTGCCTTTGCCTTTGCCTTTTGCTTTTGATTTTCCTTTTGATTTTACGTTTGGTTTTCATTTTTCTTTTAATTTTCCTTTTGATTTTGATTTTGATTTTGCTTTTGCTTTTGCCTTTGCTTTTGCTTTTGCTTTTGCTTTTACTCTTGCATGAAAAAGCTTTTCACGATATGGGTGCCACGATTGCTCACACTCGACCATAAACGCAGTCGTGTGATCATTTCAAAGGATTGCTTGGCTATGTTCAACCGCAATCCGAAGAAGTTTTTGCGTCGTTTCGTAAACGAAGACGAACATGGATACATCACACACTCCAGAGAACAAGAACTCTCAGAGAAGAGTCAAAGCAGAGGATTTTTCTGGGTAAACGTGCACCAATACATGCGAAACCGTACAGATCCAGAAGCATCTTCCCAGAAACCCACCTTGATATACCCAATTTAATAACAGAGCACAAAATAGAGTGGGCGATTAAATCTTTCAAGCCGTATAAATCGGCTAGACCCGATGGTAGCACCCCCGCTATGCTTCAGCACGCTCTACATGCTATTTTAACCTGGCTTTTAAAAATTTTTAATAATTACCTAAGGCTGGGTTATGTGCCCATAAATTGGAGAGAGGTGAAAGTAGTCTTCATACCCAAAGCTGGGAAAGCTACTCACTCCACCGCAAAAGATTATAGACCCATTAGTCTTTCTTCTTTCTTACTGAAAACATTAGAGAGAATTCTGGATCAACACATAAGATCGCTCCTTAATGACCGAAACCTGTGTAGCAAACAACACGCCTACCTTAAAGGTAAGTCGGTGGAAACAGCGCTACACGAGGTAGTCTCGGTAATTGAAAGAAACCTCCACTTCAAAGATTACACCCTAGCTGCTTTTATTGATATCGAAGGGGCTTTCAACAATGTAAGCACAGATTCAATAAGGGCAGCTCTTGAAAATCTACAAATGGAAGAAAAGATAACCAAGTGGATTGTTGAAATGCTGAAAAGCAGAATCATCAACACACAAATCGGAAACAGTAAAGCAAGGAAAACAACTTCAAGAGGAACACCTCAAGGGGGAGTCATATCTCCCTTGCTTTGGATCCTAGTTGTAAACGAACTGCTGACTACTCTCAGCGAAAAAGGCTTTAAAGTGACAGCATATGCTGACGATGTCGTACTGCTGGTGGGAGGGAAGCATCTCTCAACCATCAGCAAAATGATAGAAACAGCACTTAAAGAAACTGCCTCGTGGGCAGTACCAAACGGACTAGGGGTTAATCCCGATAAAACCGAACTGGTGCAATTCACAAAAAGAAACAAGATTGAGAATTTCTGCCTCCCAAAAATAAATGGCAGAACCCTGCATCTATCCAATAAAGCAAAATATCTCGGAGTAATCCTTGACTCAAAAATCACCTGGAAAAGCAACACTGATGAAAGAATAAAGAAAGCAACCAGTGCCTTCTACGCCTGCAAGAAAACCTTCGGTACCAATTGGGGGATGAAACCCAATGTCATCCATTGGATGTACACGGCTATCGTCAGACCCATACTAACCTACGGCTCGATTGTATGGTGGAAGGCCACTGAGAAGACAAGCTACCTCAACTCTCTCTCTAGAGTACAGAGACTGGCCTGTCTAGGAATAACAGGTGCACAACGATGGTGCACGACAGGTGCGCCTCAGGCAGGCCTGGAGGTCATATTAAACCTTCTCCCCCTGGACGAGTACATGAAATCCACTGCAACCAAAGCGGCGTTTCGACTTAAGGAGGCTAAGTTTTGGAGGCACTGGACGCATGGACATGCCTCTATACTCACAAAGTATAGTCCTGAGGATCTCGCCACCACCTCGGACTACATCAACCCGAAAATAGAGTTTCGGCAGGACATGTCATTCTCCTTTCCAAAAAGAGATGAATGGGATTCGAACCACCCTTTCAGTTAACACGACATCCAGATCTTCACTGATGGATCCAAAATGGAGAATGGCACGGGGGCCGGAGTCTACTTCAGTGCACTACAATTATCCTTGTCATACAGACTACCAGATTACTGTAGTGTCTTTCAAGCAGAAATTTTTGCGATCAAAAAAGTGGCTACGACAATCCTAACAAAGAACATCAATCCATCAAGGATAACAATCTTTGTGGACAGTCAAGCTGCGATAAAAGCACTACGCAGCGAAACAACCAATTCGAAATCTGTAGTGAGCTGCCGAGAAGCTCTCATCAGAATGAGTCCTCCCCACAAGATTAATATCTGCTGGGTCCCCGGTCATCGTGACATAGAGGGAAACGAAATAGCGGACAGATTGGCAAGAGAGAGCTCAGAACTGGAAAGAAATTCTGCGATCGGGTTGATTATGGCTCCAATCGGAGAATTTAAGAAGAGAATAAATGACAAAGCCAGAAATAACACAAACAACTCCTGGTCAAACAGGGACGACTGTGTTATCTCTCGCCACCTATGGCCTAAACTCTGCGATAAAAGGACCCAATCCCTACTTTCAATGAGTAAAAATGAAACTCGCATCCTAGTAGGAGTTCTCACGGGGACTGTTGTATAGGCACAATGGCCTCGAGACTGGAAATTCCGCACCCAGACTTCTGCAGAAGCTGTGGAGATGTCGAGGAAACAGAAACCATCAAACATCTGCTTTGCGAGTGTCCTAACCTCCAACAACGCCGACTTCGCCACATGGGAAGCAGAGTGTACGGAGAACTACAGGAGCTCGTGGATGTACCACTGATGGATCTTTTCAGATCTATACGGAGCACCGGTTGGTTCAACCAACCTCGCTCCAGTGACTAGCAAGACTTAGTTGATTTTGCCATATTAGGACCACAGATATAGGGAACCACAATGGACCAATAGGCCCCCGTGTAGGCAACGTAAAGTTGCCCCTCCCTTTTATCCTAACCTTAACCTAACCTAACGTGCACCAAAGAAGGCCAAGGTAGGTCTGTCCGCCAACGAGGTCATGGCGACAGTTTTTAGGGATGCATGCGGAGAGGCGAACACGCCTGCATTCGCCATGGCATATACCTATGATATGAGGTACGAACTGCTACTCCATCCATCATTTTCGCCAAATGTAGCCCTCTGCTACTATTTCTTATTTCAAAACTTGAAAAAATGGCCAGGCGATAAGAGATTTGGGTGGAATGAAGAGGTTATCATTAAAACAGACGCCTATTTTGAGGACTTTGATAAAACCTATTGTATGGAAGGAATAAAAAAAAAAATTGGAAAAACGATGGATAGGTATAGATCTCAAAGAAGATTGTGTTGGGAAATAAAACGTACTCTTACCGAAAATAATACTTTTTATTCAAAAAGTCACTGACTCATCAAATTGCCTTCGTACAGTGGTTACTCGGAGCTTGTACAGCTTTGCAGTTTAAAAAACGAAGTTTAGGTTTAGTAAGTAAGAATAGTACACTCCCACCTGTGCGGTGGTATCGTTTGACTTTTACAAAACACTTCAACTCCCACTTTCACTCATACGTGTCATATTTAGTTTAAAAAGCATCCTTTGTTGTATGAATTATAGCCAGAACCAAAATTTTCAACTAAGTTGCATAGAACCAAAACGAAATCATTTTTAAATGCAATGTTCATTGTCATAAAAGTAGGTGTGTCACGTTAGTTTTTCCAAAAAACTTTTTAGAAGCCCATTAGCACTAATCATCTCTCTTATCATCTTAGTCGCGTACAATTTTTTTTTTCTTAGAATCACTTATGGTTAATTTTGTTAAGGAATGTTTGAAAACTTTGAATCGATGTATATAAATCACTCTTACATGTTTATCAGTTAATGTGTCGCATTCATTGGAAACAATATTTGTCTGAAGACTTAAGCACAAGTTCTAAAATTCTCTTCTTAGTGCGTATACCGTCTAAACAATATCGTTGTAAATATCGCACGTTCACTTCTGCTTGAATAGGCGTACCACTCAAAATTTCGTTATTATAAGTCCCGCAATGATTTCTGCTATATTGTAAATTGCATCCTCCTGGTTTAAATAGAAATGTTATTTGGTGTAAAACAAAGTTTCAAAGGAATTTTTTTCAAGTGTTGACGTTTTATTGTGAAAAATTTGTTACAAATTCATTTTTCAAAATATTGTCCATCGCTAGAAACTACTTTTTTCCATATTTCTGGCAATTTTCGAATACCATCTCGAAAAAAACGATGCGTCTTTCGAAGCGATCCACGAATCGATTCAATTTTGAAGTTCTTCAAAAGAGCGAAAGTGCTGATCCTCAAGGGCATGCGTCATCGACGAAAGCAAATAGTAGTCGGAAGGGACAATATCTGGACTATACGGTGGGTGGGGTAGAACTTGCCATTTTAACGTTTAAAGGTATGTTTTGACCGGCTGCGCAACATGTGGCCGAGCGTTGTCATGTTGCAAAACGTACCTTATCGTGCCTTTGCTCGTGTTCTGGCCGTTTTTGCTTCAATGCTCAACTCAAACGCATCAATTAAGTTCGGTAAAGTTACCCTTTGATTGTTTCAACCGGTTGTAGCAGCTCATAGTACACTACGCCCAATTGGTCCCACAGAACACAGAGCATGATCTTGCCACTGTAAATATTCGGCTTTGGCGTCGATTTTGGCGTATGGCCGGGAGGCCTGTATGATTTTTTGAGCTTGGGGTTATCGTGATGAACCTATTTTTCATAACCAGTCACAATACGACGATGTAAAAATCCCTTTCTTATTTGACGTTGGAGCAGCTGTTTAGAAGTGAACGTCTTTTTCGACTTCTCTCGATTTCAATTCATACGGCACCCAACATCCTACCTTTTGGATCATTCCCATAGCTTTTAAGCGAGCAGATATGGCTGAGTCACTCCCAATGCTTTTGCAAGTTTTTCTTGCATTTTGTATGAGTCTTCATCCAATATGGCTTCCAATTAGTCATCTTTGAACTTTTCTGGCCGTCCTTCGCGTTCCTTATCATCGGTATTAAAATCACCACTTCTTAAATATCTCTACAAAAACTGAAATGTGGAAAGCTTCATGAAGTTTCTTGCAGCATTCGATGGCCTTCAGCTGCATTTTTCTTAAACTTCGTCACAAAAAAAAAAATTAACGTGACACATGACATGACATATGACATAACATAAGGCATGACACATGTGCATTTATTAAGACGAATAAGCTTATTTTGGCTGATTATTATTTATTCGATGGCCTTCAAAAGCATTTTTTTAAATTTGTCAAAAAAAAAAAAAATTAACGTGACACATGACATGACATTTGATATAACATAAGACAGGATACATGTGCATTTATTGACACAAATGACCTTATTTTGGCTGATTATTATTTATTCGATGGCCTTCAGCTGCGTTTTTCTTAAAATTTGTAAAAAAAATTAACGTGACACATGATATGACATATGACATAACATAAGGCATGACACATGTGCATTTATTAAGACGAATAAGCTTATTTTGGCTGATTATTATTTATTCGATGGTCTTCAGCTGTATTTTTTTAAAATTTGTAAAATAAAAAATTAACGTGACACATGACATAACATAAGACATGACACATGTGCATTTATTAATACGAATACACTTATTTCAGCTGATTATTATTTAATCGACGCTGATTATTATTAATTTTGTTTAAAATTTGTTAAATAAAAAATTAACGTGACACATGACATAACATAAGACATGACACATGTGCATTTATTAACACTAATCAACTTATTTCAGCTGATTATTATTTATTCGATGGCCTTTAGATGCATTTTTCTTCAAATTTATATAAAAAAAAAAACAACATGACACATGACATGACACATGTGCATTTATTAACACGAATCAACTTATTTCAGCTGATTATTATTTATTCGATGGCCTTCAGCTTCTTTTTTCTTAAAAATTGTAAAAAAAAAATTAACGTCATGCATGACATGACATATGACATAACATAAGACATGACACATGTGCATTTATTAACATGAATCAGCTTATTTTGGCTGATTATTACTTATTCGATGGCCTTCAGCTGCATTTTTCTTAAAATTTAAAAAAAATTAACGTGACACATGACATGACATGTCACATAACATAAGAGATGACACATGTGCATTTATTAACACGAATCAACTTATTTCAGCTGATTATTATTTATTCGATGGCCTTCAGCTGCTTTTTTCTTAAAATTTGTAAAATAAAAAATTAACGTGACACATGACATAACATAAGACATGACACATGTGCATTTATTAACACTAATCAACTTATTTCAGCTGATTATTATTTATTCGATGGGCTTCAGCTGCTTTTTTCTTGAAATTTTGTAAAAAAAAATCAACGAGACACATGACATGACATATGACATAACATAAGACATAACACATGTGCACTTATTAACACAAATCAACTTATTTTGGCTGATACTTATTTATTCGATGGCCTTCAGCTGCATTTTTCTTCAAATTTATAAAAAAAAATTGACATGACATATGACATGATACATGACATAACATAAGACATGACACATTTGCATTTATTAACATTAATTAGCTTATTTTGGCTGATTATTATTTATTCGATGGCCTTCAGTTGCATTTTTCGTAAAATTTATAAAAAAAAATTGACATGATACGTGACATGAGATATGACATAACATAAGACATGATACATGTGCATTTTTTACACAAGTTAGCTTATTTTTGTGTCTTACTTTTAAAATTTAATTTTTTGTTTTTTTATTTTTCATCATCCTACTTTTCATTGACTTATATGTAGCTTAAAACTCCACATGAAAAAGAAACAAAGAATTCACCGCTTATGTTAAAACCACAATAATTCAACCAACCAAAGTGCTATTCAGTGACCACACTTCAATTTCCCCGTCATCGATATGCCTCAAAAGTTTTAAGTCAATAAATGGCTCAATCAAGTCTGTGGCATATAACCAATCGTCATTGCAAACACTTAATTACCAAAGCTTTTACCAAAAAGCACGAAAATCAAAAAATAAGCCCAAAATATAATTGAAAATCTGTGCATTTAAAAGCACAAAGCAAAATCGGAGCAAAAATAAAAAAAAAAAACAAACGAAAAAAAAAACTACACCAAACAACAGTGGAGCTCATGTTGTTGTGTTTACATTGCAACAGTTGGCAGCGGTTGAGTTCTGGCTCGCGGCCTGATTCAAAAGTCGAAAGTTTTGGTATAAAACCGCACACATTCACATACTATATGTATGTCTATGTGGTAGAAAATTCATTCAAATCCAACCAAAAATTTTATGCATTCCAAATACAGCAAAACAACGCTAGTGGCAGTGGCAACAATTGCCTTAGCTGCTCTGTTGCATAGCAGCCAGGCTATAGTAGCAACAAATGAAATGCCAAAAGTTGAACACAAACACACAAACACATACATATATGCACAAACACATGCGTACAAATGCCATACATGCTAACATGACCACCCAGAAAAACATGCTTGGCTAAAGTATCAAAAGTAGCAGCAGCAGCAACAGCAACAAAACTATTGGTATCACCAGCAGCAACAGCAACAATGTCAGCACACAACAACAGCACCAGCAATAACAACAACAATAATAACACCAGCAACAACAACAACAACATCAAGTGTGCTCGTTGCCTCAACAGACATCATTAAATTGTTTTCCCCAGTTTGGTGTTTATTGACGATATTCAACAGAAGTGATTAAAAACTCGTCGAATATGAAATGCAAAGCTCAATATAGCACTGTTTGAGTGTGAATATATGTAAGTTTGTATGTGTATGTGTATGTATAAAGTAGCATGTGTGTATTTGTTGTGCATGTGTGTGCCTATGAATTTTTGGGTTTTGTTGCATTTTCAATCGCTTCATTGAGTTGTGATCATCGAGCAATGTCCTTGCTTGGTTGCTGCATTTTGTGGAATATTTTTTTGTTGCAATTTTAACAAAGAAGTATTTTACATATTAAAAAAAAAAACAAATTCTGTCAAAGAGATTGAAAATATTTTTGAACACTCAATTATGAGCAGAAACAAAACAAAAATCTAAAATAAATCAAGCGTGAATATAGCCTGAATTTTAATTTTCGACTTCATTTTTAATTAATGTAAAATGCTCAGATGAGAATATGAATGTATACATTTTTACCTTTATGAATCAAATACATGAATAAATTGTCACCAAAACTCATGTTTGTCATAAACGTATGAGAAAAGATTTCAAGGAAAAAATGCCTTATGAAATAATGTCCGAATCAAATATTTCACTGAATCCTGAAAAGAGCATTATAACAAGAGCTTCACGTAACAGCCAACTAAAAATTCAACTTTCAAGTGCTACCAATTTCGAGATATTTTTTCACCTCAGTATACAGTATTGGTCAAAAGTTAAGCACCCCAATCGGTACATTTGCTTTATATACGAGGGGTACTATTTATATTTCGGGAACTGGCAACACTAATGTCAATAGCTAAAATCTGGCATCACCATAGTAAAGTTTGACATTTGGTAGCATAAATGTAATCACAACGTTTTGATGTACAAGTACTATTTATTTTGTTTACAATGAGTTAATAAAATCAGTTTCTTAAAAAACTGGAAATTTCAAGAGAAGGTTTTTGTTAGATTATTTCCACAACCTTCGACGTGGATTATCTCAACAAGAATGTGTCGCTGAACTCAGTTTTTGTATGTCGATAAAGCATCATCAAAAACCACAGTATATCGCTGGTATAGTGAATTCAATCGTGGTCGCAGTTCGTTCGTCGACGAATTCCTTGAAGGTCACCCAAAATCGGTTGTTGTGCCACAAAACATCGATGCAGTAATGAGAGATCTTCATGTGATATATCGTGAGATAGGAGCATCCTTGCACATTAGTTCCACTGCAATACATTCGATTTTGCATGAACACTTATCTGTAAAATAAATTTGCTCTCGTTGGATACCCCATAGTTTATTGATCGCTCAAAAAAAGTCTCGCGTCGATTGGATTAAAAAGTTTTGTAAGGAAATGATTAAAAAGTTCAATCGTGGTGCTTCAAAAGACGTGTATAAAATCATGACAGGTGACGAATCATGGATATATGCGTATAAGCTGGAAACAAAACAGTAATCGACCGTGTGGGTATTCCAAGACTAGTCAAATCCAACAAAAGTTGTTCGCGCACGAAGCACTGCGAAGCAAATAGACGCCTGTTTCTTCCACCGAATGGGTCATGTGGCCACTTTTTCGCTTCAGCAACGTAGGGCGGTCAATTCTGAATGATACACAACCATTTGCTTGCCGGATGTCTTCGGAGAAATTTGTAAAACCAACCGCCAAATACGAATCATTCTCCATCGTGACAATGCGAGCTCTCACACATCTCGCCAAACATGTGCATTTTTGAGCAGTCAAAACGTCGAATTGATGACTCATCCTCCATACAGTCCTGATTTGTTACCCAATGACTTCCTCTTGTTCCCGAATATCAAAAGTAAATTGCGTGGTCAACGATTTATGAGCGCCGCAGAAGCAGTTAAGAGTTCAAAAACTTGTTTTGGATGTGTCTCAAGAGGAATGGAAAAACTGCTATGACAAATGGTTTAAACGAATGCAAAAGTGTATTGATATCAAGGAGAATATTTTGAAAAACGATAAAGCCATTTTAACTTTAAAATGTTTGGTATTATTTGCTATTCCCGAAGAATAAATAGTACCCCTCGTACCAATATTTCTATATACAGAAATGAAATAAAACAAAAATGTTTTCGGCTTTATAGTATTTACATTATGCATATTTAAGAAAACTAGTATCACCTTTGGTCGAGATTCGACCATTTAAAAATTGATTTTTGTTTTTTTGTGTTTTTATTGAAAACATTTTTTTTCTTTCTTCACTCAAATGCAAACGTAACCGAACTTATACAGCACCAAACGCACCACCAGCAGGAAATCACAAAACAGTAACTCAATTCTGATTTTCCATGTTCTGTGATTTTTACTTTACCCTAGTAAAAATCCCTAGTACCCTACTTCCCTCATTCTACTTTCTAGTAGAAATGCTTCCAAAGCTATTTGATATAACAACTTTGAGTTGTATGAGTGTTTCTACGCCCCTTTGTCAAGGTTTCATTGATTTGTGACTTATAGTTCAAAAGTTATTCCGAAAATTTGGGCTGATGAAAAGTGCCTCGCATCTATTTCAACGCTCATCAAATGTAACCAGGGGAATGGAACGTCTGATTTGAGGTCGAATTGCACACCATAGATATTCGGTGCACTTCTTTTCCCTACTCTTATTAATTTTAAAAAAAAAGTATCAAAATTGGTTGAGAAACACGGGAGAAAATGTTGCTTAAAACATATATTTGTGTATATAGCTTTGGAGTGGTTGGAAATATTTGGAACATTTTTTCACAAAAATTATTTTTTTAGCTGTGGAACTTTATAAAAAATACAAAAACAACATTTTGAAAAATGTAATTTTCATCAAAAAAATCATAGGGGGTAGCTCATGATTTTCGATGATAGAAACACTTAATTAAATTATGTGTCAAAATGAAGCAATTTTTGCAAATATATGGTATGGTATATGAAAGAGTGTGAGAGAAGAAAATGGAAAAACAAAAATAAAATTACAAAAAAAGAATGTCTGGTCTAATTTTTGAGCAAAAATTGAATATTTTAGAGTTTTTTTGAAAACAACACAAGAAATTGAGTTAGTGAGATAACGGTAAATCTTTTCTTATTTCTCAAAAGTTATTTAATTAAACTTTCAGACAAAGAAAATTTAGGGAAAATCGATTGAAAAATGGCTGAGATATTTGCATGCAAAATCAACATTTGAAATATCAATTTTTTTTTCTCATTCTGAGGCAATGACATTGCTTTAAGAAATGCATTGCATGGAAAAAAATCTACAGGTTTCGAAATATCGTAATACTTTTGATGTCATAATAAGGGGAAATTTTTTTAACATACTATTCGTGGAAAATATTAGCAAAAAAGTTTTCGTATACCGTTATTTTTCTCAACCAACGAATTTCCATACAAAAAACGTTGTACTGAAAACATCTATAGTTTTCGAGATATCACAATAATTTTTATGTCAAAGTAACGGAAATTTTTCAAAATTTACTATTTGTAAGCAATTTTACCATCACAATATATATTCACACTTGTTACATGAAAAAGTGCCTATTGTAGGGTAACCGTAAACGATGGTGAAAAATATCAAAGTATATTTTGCACATCTTATGAATGTCTAAATTTCTCTCTTATATCATGTTTTTCCATCTCTTATAGTTTAGCTTTTATTTAATAAATGCTATTTTTCCGCTCATATTTGAGGTCAAAGGTCACCAATCTTATATTCAATCATACTGTGCAGCCAGACCTTTCATCTTATATCACATTCTTCATTTTACCTCTTCCCAGTTTTGAGATCCCTAACTAAAATTGATATAAACTTTCAACGTTAATATTTCGGGTCAAAGGCCATGAATTTAAAATCTAACATCATTCGGCACATCTATGGTGCAGTACCTTTCGAATGATGTACGTTTCATTGTCCTTATTCTAAAATAAATATTGAAAAAGTGTACGACAACATTCGATGTTTGCGTATTAATATATAAGATTAAAACAATGGCTTCTTCATTACTATAAAAAAAAAAATTCATATTTTTCTTAAAACGGATAAAATTTTCGCTGGTCATAAATTAAGCACCCTCCTAAGAAATTCAAAAGTGGAGCGGTCAGGGAATCACCGTCAAGAACGATGTTATTTACGCTGTAATGTACAGCAACAAAAATAAGAAAGGAATGTAAACACTTAATTTAATTTTTTTATTTATTTGGTTAAGCTTAACCCTTTCAGCTCCAAATTAGCCCTGGTGGTGCCAAAGATTCCAAACTTCGTTGAGGATCAATTTTTGACCTAAATAAACTAAGTACGAAGTTTCAAAGCCGTATTGCTTTCCTAATAGATACTACAAAAATTTTTAGAAAAATTTAAAAAATTTTTTACAAATCCTAGCGCTCTAAATATCACATATTTTTCCTAACTAAAAATATATATAAGATCTCTTTACATCTAATTACCTTTAGTCTTAGAAAATTTTGGGAAATATTTAAAAATGTAATTTTTTATTTGCTCTTATTTGAAGTCGCGAAGTCGCGTGGTCGCGCACATGAGTTGACTCGGAATAACTTTGAAAAGCGTGTTATAAAAATTAATTTTCTTATTTTTGATTTTTCCCTCTTATTCACCACATTTCAATCTATCATTAAAAATTTATTGTAAAAAATCTGGGGGTCCCAAACAATTCGCTTCCTTTATCTGTTTTTAGTGTTTTAAAACATCCATGTTTAAGAATGAATTTTTCTACAATAGCTTTTGCGACAGAAATCGGTGTTTTGTCTTCTAAAGGAATTGCAACTAAATATTTTTTCAATTCACATTGTATTGTTAGAATATAACGGTATCCATTAGAGGGTCTCATTGGTCCAACTGTGTCCATTGTTACTGTTTCAAATGATGTTGTTGGTGTATTCGTCACACACATTTTCTCCTTAGTATATTTTGTTATTTTCACTTCATTACATAAATTACAATTATTTATGTAGTTTTTAACCATCTTTAATAAATTTTTCCATATATATTTTTGTTTCAATTTCGCGATGCATCTTTTAATACCTATATGTCCTCCTAATATTGAGTCGTGATTTTCTTTAATTAGCTGCAGCTGCTCAGCTTTATTTGTTATTTGTTATTTGTTTCGGGGGCTGATACAATATAATTTTTAATTTCTCCTTGGTATCTCTCTGTATCTCATTAAATATTCTTTTCAATTTGTGCACCTTTATTAAATTAAATATGATATTATTCTTTCCTAGCGCTAATATTTCTATATTCCGTTCTTTTGCTTTTGATACTTACTTCCTCAGAACCAATTTTACCTCTGGTAAAGATTTTTCGTTAAGTACCGCATGAACTTTATTTTGAGCTATAATTATATTATCTTTTTGTTCTTGTGTTGTTGATGTAAACTTCCTCTGAACCAATTTTAACTCTGGTAAAGATTTTTCGTTGTACATTTCAAGAACGTTATTTGCTCCATTATTATTCATATTTTTGGCCTTTTCGTTATATAAAAATTTCAAATTTTTTAGACGTTAAAATTGGAAAAAGAGCTATTTTCAAATTAATATTTTAATTTAAAATATTCGTACTGAATACGCCGCGGCGCATACCCAGCCCTCAAGGACAACGCTTTAATCCAAAGTAGGTAGTACTGCATTACAACAGTAAACATGGAATTGGGCTTGGGCATTTTAGTTCACCACAAAGTTCGCTCTTTTTAGTTCAATCGTTCGTTGCATGTTTTAATTCGTTTGTTCTCTTAGCTCGTTAGTTCTTTTAGTTCGTTCGTTCTCTTAGTTCGTTAGGTCTTTTAGTTCGTTTCGTTTACTCTTTCATATCCAGGTATATAAAATGAAACAAACTTGGTATGAATATGTGATAACCATTAAATTCAACATTTATATTAGTGCAGGCACAAAAAGTCTCAAACCAAGTCTCAAACCAAGGACTCAAACCAAAGCTTGGTAAATTTAGTTATTTTTAGTCTCGTTCGTTTTGTTCCTACTCGCTGCGATATCAATTGAACATAAATGAACTAAAAGAACGAGAAAAACTGAACTAGTTCACATTGTTCATAAGTGGGAATCGTTCAATTGAACTACATAGTTCGTTTATGAACTACCCAAGCCTAGAGTGGGCCCGTAATGGTGTGGGGCTGCTTTTCAGAGTCGATCAGAGTTCTTGGATAAGCAATGAAAAGTACTTACGAGCATTTATTGTTAATTTTCAATAAATAAAATAAAATAACACACAATCAAATTGCATTTTATTTTGAAAAAGTTAACACTTTCCTGGTTATCTGGAAGATTAAATTCGATATTATAAAAAAAAAAAAATACAATTTCTGTTGTTGCTTTGGAAGCTGGTTTTAGCTTAAAATTTAACTCGTTCATAATGGTTGGTACACCGTTGGATTAAGCGCACAATTTTACATTGCAATCGGTTTTTAATTTTAATATTTTGTTCATTTAAAATTTTATTAAAATTTAATATAGAAAAAAGTAAAAAAAAAACTTTATTCAAAATGTTGAGCTTTAGGCCAAGTATGTTGACAACAAAACAACGTGAAGACAATGAAGACAACAACTAACAACAACAACGGCTCTGTATAGAGCAAATCATACAGCAGACTAGACAGACTGTTTCGTTGACCGCTATACCAACTCATCAGTAGTCTTGCATGAATTTTTACTGTGATCCACTCTAGCTACTTAGGTTTTAAGTATACTGCCAACTATGCTGAGAAAGATTTCTGGTAGAGCGCGACCATATTAAATGTAAAGGAAAAATGTTCGTTGTTGTTGTTATTGTTAGTAGTTTTCTTAATTTTCTTCATGTTGTCTTGTTGTGAACATGCTTGGCCTTAACCTCTGAGAGCCAGTATTCAGTTTTTGCCTGCGGAGAAAGGCTCTGAAATACTTTTGGAAAATATATGGACCCGAGATCCTATCAAATACCTATGTTTCGTTCTCTTGGAAGAGTAATATATTTCGGCTATCGGAAAGTGAAACCCTGGTATTTGGCAGTTGTCAAATGCTCACGCCATCCAAACTAGTTTTTGTGTAGTCAGAGGATTGTCATTTTAAAATATGGAACGTTTTTAACACAAACAACACGTTTAAATTGTTAAATTCTTGATTTTTATTAAATGCTGATTTTTAGAAGCAAATTGTCTTCAGCGGTTTCATCGCATTTTGCGCTAGGTGGACAGTGAATAAACAAAATTGTCATATATGGGACTCTGAAAATCCCAAAGCATTTGTGAAGAAGCCATTGCATTTGCAAAAAGAGACTGTCTGGAGTGTATTATGGTCTGGTGGTGTCATTGGTTCGTATTTTTTTAAAAACGAACAAGGAGCAACCATAACAGTCAATTCTGAGCGCTATGGCCGTATCTTAATAATTTTTTTTTGCCTGAAATTGAAGATCTGGATCTGGACGATATGTGGTTTCAACAAGATGGGGCCACAAGCCCCACAACAGCACCAATTAAGGCTTTGTTGCAATAGGAATTTCCAGGACAATTTATTTAGAGATTTGGCGATGTCAATTGGCCTTCGAGATCATGCGATTTGATGCCTTTGGACTTTTTTTTTTGTGAGGCTACGCAAAAGATTGTGTTGTGTACGCAAAAAACCTCAAACTCTTGAGCAATTAAAAACCAAAATTTGTCAAGTCATGGCCAAGCTTGTGCTCGAGTTGTGCACAAAAATCATCGAAAATCAACTCAAATGAATTGAGTCCTGCAAAAATTCCCGTTAAGGTCATTTGAATGAAATTGAATTTTGCCTATAATGGCAAAACCCAAACATTATAACGAAATAAAAATTTTACTTTCCGAAGGAAAAACTTTGGTTAACCCTCCCTATACATTCCCACCAAAATTCAGTAAGTCAATAACTTTTTAATGTAAAAGTCCTATAAAAAAACTTAAATTTGATTTCAGTTTCACAGTTACGAACTAAACTTTTCCTAATAAAGATATTTTAAATAAAAGGACTTTTAAGTTACAACCAAAAAAATCTTTATAAATCTTGATTGCTTTAAACACGCCAAAATTGTCAAAGCAAGTAGCAATTACTTGACGCGTAATTGATCGCTCTGTGAAATAACTGTCATTTCAACAATGTTGGCGCATTAAATTTATCATGAAATCAATTCAATTCAATACAATTCAATTTATTTGAAATGTTACCGTGGAGACATTTTCACGCATTACAAATGGCCAATTTAATTAGTTGTTGAACAGAAGCACTTGCTGGCGGCACATTCAAAATCCAGCGCACAAGTAGACATACATATAAACTATATTAGCACAAAACAACAAATACAATATTTATATTTATTTATATATACTTGTATCTATATAAATATGTATAACATATATATTTTATGTTCGTTTACTTATGTATTCACAATAAAGCCATTTAGATTTTGTCAAAGTATTGCTCACAACAAAAATAAAAAAAAACAAAGGTACAACGATTAAAATCCAATGATTTCAACAAAATCCCAAAACATCAAATGAAGCAGAGAAAATAATAGAAACAAAGCAATAAAATTAATCTACGAGTAGATTAAATAAAAAATTGATTTGTGAAAGTGGAAATGTGAACATAAAAATTACTTTTTATGGTGATCAAATTAATGGTCAAATAAAGATGCAACCAAGCAAAGATTTTTGCCGGAGAACAAGCTGGCTATACGAGCCGCTATACATTATCAGATAATCTAAAACTTACTGACAGGCAAAACAAATGCTAGATTGTAGTGACAAATTTAAAAAAAAAAAAAAAAAAAAATTGACATAGATGATTAAATCCTGTAACATCTTTTGATTAAGAATTGAAAGATAAACTTTAAGTGGCGTATGCGGGGCTTATTTGATAAATCAGTGACTTTTTGAATAAAATGTTTTTTCATAGTCTCCTTTAAGATTAATACATATGTATGTATAGTCAAGCGTTTTTCCAATTTTTCTTATATATATCAGATATTGTTTCTTATATAAACAATATTGTTTATATTCTTATATTTTCATATGTCATGTCATATGTCATGTCATATGTCATGTGATATGTCATGTCATATGTCATTTCATATGTCATGCCATATGTCATGTCATATGTCATGTGATATGTCATGTCATATGTCATGTCATATATCATGTCATATGTCATGTCATATGTCATGTCATGTCATGTCATATGACATGTCATATGTCATGTCATATGTCATGTCATATGTCATGTCACATGTCATGCCATATGTCATGTCATATCGCATGTCATATGTCATGTCATATGTCATGTCATTTGTCATGTCATTCTGATTACCAATTTGAATTCTTCACAGAAAAGTGTTAAGAAAATTACCCCCACAGAAAGGATCATCGAGTCGATTTTTATTTTTCAAATGGATGTAGGTATCTTAGTTTGACAGTCGAATTTATATGACATCTGTTACCGTTCTGGTAGCTAGATAAATTGCTTTATTCATATTCAAGAGTCCAACAGGCTAGACATCGAATCAAAAATTGTGTCGCATTGATACAGAAACTTCTTAAAAGATTGAATGAATACAAACCTTTACCATTGTTCAATATCTTGATTTGTTTATTTAAAGGAAGTTTCTAACGGTTTCGACGCTTACCTGAAAATAAAAAAAACATTATTAAAAAAAATATTTACGTGTTGTCAGGTAAAGTTATGTAGTAGCACATATTTAAATATTTCTCATTGGACTAATCGGATAAAATCAGCGAATTAAAAAGTTATGGAAGCTATTATTAAGAAAAAAAAAACGCTTTGTTTTCAGTTAAAAATTCAAAATATTCACAGCCAACATGGGCCATTAAAATAAGCTCTTTCAAATTTCCATATGGTTTAAGAATATTTAGCAATTTATTTCATTTGTTAATTCTTCAATCATCTCACTTGCATTCAAAATAACATGATTCACAGCGAGTTTAAAGAATTTCCAAGCAAAAGCTGTCAAAAGCTCATTTAAATTAAATGCATTTAAGCTGATTGACTTCGTTAATGGTTTTGTGTAACATCTTTACAGGCAAAAACAAAAAGGAAAACTACCTTTCATTACAGGGCAGAACTGAAATTATTTGCCTGCCCTCCCGCCAACCTGCTTTCTTTTGGCTTCCAGCTTTTTTTTTTAAGTCTTTCAAATCGCTTCATATAAAATGCCCAACGTAAACATTGCTCTTTGTATGCCGCGCGTACAGTCAGCCCTCCGTGCTATGAATGAGAAGAAGTCTTTAGGCCTGCTTGCCTTGGCTTCTTGTCATTTTTTTAAGCCATGTTGAATGCATGCATTTAACAGGTTTTTTTTCTTAATTTTTGTGTAAAAAAAAAAATGAAAATTCTTTCGCTCTCAATGACTGCCAGCAATTTTTAAGTGGTTTACACAAGCTGCTCACATGCAGTCAGTTGCTGCAACATGTTGTTGCCACAGTATTCAAGGCGCACATAGACACACAAATCCACACAAACACACATACTGACACATATTTTTTTGCAAACGCCTTTCAAGTTGCTGGCAAATTGTTATGCTTAAATGGCTTTGCAGAAGGCCTTTGAGTCCTTGCATGTGATTCTATGAAAACGTGTGTGTGTGTGTGTGTGTGTATATGCTTTAGTGTGCTTGTACGTCTGTGTCTATGACTAGAAAATAACTCTATGTTACATTTATTGATTATGATTAAGCTGACACAGCTTTGCCAAGTCCTTAAGCTGGCATTTTCAATGCTCATTCAATATAAACGCTTAAAGGTGAGCTTTTCATAGAAATAAAAAAGTGTGTGTGCTTGTAAATATAATATCAAAGTGCATGGAAAGGAAAATAAAAATAATATAAAAAAATATTATTTTCCTATATTAAGCCAATGATTTTGTAGTTTAGTCTCATATTGATTAAGTGGCATTAAAGAACTTAAATCATATTGATAACAAATATCACAGCAAATTGTGACTAACTAGGCAAAAAGCTTTGCTGAGGCACGGTGAGTGTGATTCACTTAATTGTAGATGTCAAGCGATAGTATAAGTGTTTGAAAGTGCCAATAGAGAAGGGCTTTTATTTTCATTAGTATAGGTTAGATAAGGGTTCAGTAGCTATCTCCAACGCGATAAGATCAATTTGGCTCAGTGATTTATTATTTTCTACTTTGTTTTAAACCCTTTTGTCGACACCCATACAAACGGGTGTGTTTTTATTTCAAAATTGATATATTTTAATTCTAGATGCTGAACATTAGTTTGTTTGATAAAAATCAAACATTTTTTGTCAAAAAACCATAAAAAGTGAGAATCATTGTAAAGAAAATAATAAGAATACAAAAGATCAGATCAATAAAATATATTTAGAGACATTATAGCTACCTGTTTAAATTAGATACTTTTTTACATTTTTTAAAATGTGCAATTTTTGTTTTTGAGCTCCTTTTTTAAGATATTTAATTATTTTGAATTTTCGCTTAAAGCAAATATATTGTATATAATGTAAATACAACATAAATAAAAATATAGAAAGTGTACACCATATGTTTATTTTTTACTTTATTTCAATATTTTAAAAAGCAATTTTATAAAAAATGTTTTTATTTTTCGAATTAATAATTTATGCTCTTAATATATACTAACTAAAAATATAAATTATTGTACAGGGTTTTCCAATAAGAGGTGTTATTTTGGTATTCAAAGAAAAATGCCATTTTTTGAGATAAATGATCGGATGTTTTTATTATTTCATAATAAAGAGGAAGGTATGCCATTAGTAATGAAAAATAACATCAGCCAAATAGCCACCACGACCACACTTACAAGACAATATCCTTTTCATGAAATTTTTCATAACCAAATCGCAAAGTGGTTACCCTTTGTCCTCGATAGCCTCACGAATTCCATCTTTGAGGTCTTCAATCGATGCTGGGCTGTTGGCGTAGACCTTATCTTTCACGTGGCCCCAAAGGAAGAAGTCGCAAGGTGTTAAATCACAAGATCTCGCTGGCTAATTGTGATAACATCTTCGAGAGATTACACGGTCCGGAAACTTTTCCCGTAAAAGATCAATGGTTTCGTTGCTTGTGTGGCACGTAGCGCCGTCTTGTTGAAAGTAAACGTTGTCCAGATCAATACCATCCAACTCCGACCATAAAAAATCATTAATCATCCCTCGATAGCGCAATCCATTCACCGTTACTGCTGATCCAACCTCATTTTCGAAAAAGTAAGGTCCAATGACCCCGCCGGACCATAAACCGCACCAAAAAGTCACACGTTGAGGATGGAGAGGCATCTCAACAATAACTCTTGGGTTTTCCGAGCCCCAGATGCGAGAATTTTGCTTGTTGACGTAGCCACCGAGGTGGAAATGGGTCTCATCAGTCAAGATGATTTTTCGATGGAATTCCGGATAATTTTCATGCATTTCAAGGACCTAATCAGCAAAGACACGACATTGTTGATGATCGGCCGGCTTGAGTTCTTGTGTTAACTGAACTTTATAAGCCTTAAGACCCAAATCTTTACGCAAAATACGGTGTAATGACGTATGTGGAGTGCCCAATTCCAAAGAACCACGAGGAATGGACAAACCTGGGTTTTCTTCAACACTTTGGGCTACAGCATAAATATTCTCAGTTGTTCTTGAGCGACGTGCACGGGTTTTATTCTTCACATCACTAGCTTGTCCCAACAGCTCAAATTTTTTCAACAATTTCTGTATCAGTGTTCCCAGGTTAGGGAATTTTCCCCTAGATTTAGGGGTTTTCTTTCGGTTTAGTAGAAAATTTAGGGGTAAAAAAATCTTTAGGGGAAAACTTTAGGGGATTTTATTCTTCTGTTGGGGTTTTTTGTGAATTTTTAGTGGTTTCTAAAATAAGTGCCAACATCAGCTATGAACTGTTTTTTTTTGCATTTGATGCACCCTTTTGTGTTCTAGTTTTCATTTTGTTTTAGCTCTTAAAAGGTTTATTTTGTCAAAGTGAGTCAAAACAATTGCGTACCATCGAAACATTGCTGCTGATTGTTTGTCGGATGAGCGAAATAGCACCAGAATATGCGTGAAACGTGAGGCTGTTTTAAATTCTGATGACGAGAAAGCATATATTTAAATTTTTTTTTGTATATTTTAATGACTTAATTACCATTGAATTTGTAACAAACAAAAAAAATATGTTAAAAAACAAAAATTTGAAAAAACGTGGAAGTATATCTCTAAATTTATTAAGCAGTTTTTATTTTACTAAAATTTAGTAGAAAAAATCTATATAGTTCAACCTAATAACAATCGAAGAATTATACTTTCATAAAATATAGTGTATATCTGCCTTATGTTTCTTAAAAAATTGACTGCGCAAAGTTGCGCATAAGATAAAACACTACATTTAAAAAAAAGCTTAAAAACAAGTTTTCCTCAAAACGCACTAATTTTCAAAACAAATTCTTTTATAGAACTAAAAGATGTTTGTGAAAGATGTGTTTGTGTTAATAAACAAAGGTACTTAAAATTAGTAAGATATATTATTGTTTTCTCCAGCCTTTTGCCATGTTCCGTCTGTCCGATTGTCTCCCTGTTATGGCGATTATAGCTCTTATATTGAAACGATCTTAATGAAATTCAAAATATGTAGTTTCTTCATTACTTGAGTTTGTTTTTGAAGTTCCTCCGTACTATTCCTTACTATGTGCAAAAAAACTAATGTGATTGTTTTTTGGTCCAAACGTTTATTTTGATATTGTATTTATTTACATCAATTAAACAAAGTATTCAATCAATTTAACTAACTCAATAAAATTTTAGGGGTTTTTTTTTATTTTTAGGGGAAAATTCAGTAAATTTTTTCAGATTTAGGGGAAAGAAGCTCAACCTATCTGGCAACACTGTTCTGTTTTGCGGTCCGACAAGGTGCTTCACGACGACCAAAAAATGCTTTAGTTTTGCGAACTGTGACTACAAGATTTTTACCATTTTTGTAGTGAATTTTAATAATTTCAATGCGTAGTTGAAGCGTGTATCGTTCCATTTTTAGTAATGGTGTATTTTCCACTTGTCAAATGTCAAAGAATAAAAGCTTTAAAAGTGAACGATTCACAATAGCGGGCGATTCACAATAACACCTCCTATTGGAAAAGCCTATATAAAGCTTGCCGCGATTTTTATGGAGCCTTATTTGCTACTTGGGCTGTTCATGTGAGAGCGAATCCTCTAGGTTGCTTCTTAAAGGCCTTAGAGAAGTAACTTATTGAATCTTTGTCGCACAACAGCCGAGGTGCAAGACTGACACTCGATAAACACCACCAATATTGTATATTTATTTTTAACCTTATACATTAACACACACACACACATAAACTCTGAATTATATATGTAAATAAACACATGAATACAAAAATTAACACCCATACACTTTTCATAAACGAAAGCAAAGAGAGAGAAAGGGAGAGCATAAAGAAACGTGTGGGACTTGCAAAACGTGCGCAAATACATACGCAAAGCTGACGTGATCTTGCTCAGAGTCGAGTAGCGGATCACACAATACAAGCAACAGAAGGAAAATCGCTGGGCAAATATATGGAAAGTTTCTGGAGGAAGCTTTCAAAACAACAAAGCTGCACCGTACGGTACTTTGTTTACGGGAAAATAAGCCCAGAACTTTCGATTGCGGTACCTTGTTTGTCACAAGCAACAAGAAGACGAGGATATAAATAGACCGCAATCAATACAGAGGACACAGAATTTAATGTACATTTAAAGTGCGCAGTGTCCTAAAAGAAAAGTGAAATTCAAGACACAGTTATTAACCTTAAACCTGTTTATCGGGTCATATTGACCCGAGGCACTTTTTATTTGCATAAAAAAACATATTAAAAGTCAAAAATAAGAAAAAAAAAATTAACCATTTTATTTTTTGAACTTTTATCTTTGCAACCAGAGTGAAAAAATTGTACATATGTGACATATGTACATAGCAGAGACAAAAAAATGACATGTGCACTATACGTTTATATGGGTCAAAATGACCCGACATTTTCTACAATATGATTTGTATGAAGGCTCAGTTTTTGTAGTACTTTTTTCACTACTTTTTGCTGTTATGCAATCCTTTCTAAATTTTTTGCAGCTGTGAGTGCATTGGAGTGAGAGAAAAGTGAGAGACAGCATTATTCTGTCGTTGGCGTATGTACTTTTCATACTTATGTACACTTACACGTATGAAAACATACTTTTTATATGTTTTTATATGGATCTGTTGTGCAAGTGCAGTGTTCTCTTTTGTGTTGTCTTTTAGTATTGCGTTATATCATGCTAAAAATCAGTTGGAAAAGTGATGCAGCACTCCAATAAAACAATCAATAAGGCCGTGTGTTATTCGGAAACTTTTCACTCGTGGTAGAGAAGAAGTTACTGACTTGAATACAATTAAGTTGAAATATAATTGTCATTTTTACTGTGCCAAAAGGATGATGATATTTTGACAGCTAGAAATTTTGACGTTTTACATTTCGGTAGTGTATTAGCGCAAGAGTTTAACCCTTAAATGCATCGTGTACCATATATGGCACAACCAAAGAATTTATCCCCATGCCTGAACGAGAGTAATTTTGGCAAAAAAAATAATAAACCTTTTCGAGTCGCAAGCTCACAAGTGGTTTTTTTTTCTATTTTTGCTTGTGTCAAAAATTCTCTTGCCGATTGTCAAAATTTATACTAGCCCCTGGGGCTACATGAATTTTTGACAGTCATATTCACCCCACAAGTGCCAAATATTCTCGTTCAGACTGTCGAAATTTCGTCGTCTGAGTGAATAGTTTTTAAATAGCACACATCCTAAGAATTGCTTTGAGTTTGATATGTATGAAGCCAAAAAGCCTTACAGAATCGCTTCAAATGCCACAAGTTTAGGTAAGAAATAAGTAAATGATTTCCATTTCAAATGTTTTTTTCGTTAATATTTGTTTCATTCACTGTCTTTATTAGAACGAGAAACCACGACGTAGACGGGATTAAGTTGTAAAACATGTAAAGGGGTCTAAGGTTAAAGTAAATTATAAGACAGTGATGTGCAGCAGTTGGATCCAGAAGTATTCAAGGAAAATACGACAACCAAGGAAGAGCAGCAGCGAAAAATTGCAAAGGCAAAGGGGGACTAAAGTGAGTGAGATTTTTTGACGTAGAATACGTCATTCTCGGAGGCGAGTAGGGTGGTTGATAGTGATCAGGTGTCGGTATTTATATCACACTTTGAGCCTTTGGTGTGCCTAAAGTACTGATCGTACAATGTTGATGTTAGCACTTGTTGGTCTGCTTGAATCTCTCTGGGAGAAAAATTCAGGTTTGAACTCTCTAACTTATTTAAATTTTACACAATTACATGAAATATAAAGCCAACATTTGATGTTATTGTTTGCTTAAGTTTGCTACCTATTTATCGACAGTTTCCGGTTTTATCGACAAAACCATAAAATTTGTATGGGAGCCCCCCTAAGGATTGGTCGGAGGGAATAGGTGTCAAACACAAAAATGTTTTTTTTGGAAAAGTAATGGGGGTCGGTCATATATTAACCCTCTCCGGCACTCTCTTAAAGGTCATATGCTCAGGTGTATGGAATAAAGATACAAAAACCATAAAATTTGTATGGGAGCCCCCCTAAGGAGTGGTCAGAGGGAATAGGTGTCCAAGGCAAAAATGTTCCTTTTGCAAAAGTAATGGGGGTTGGTCATACATATTAACCCTCTCCGGCACTCCCTTAAATATTTTGCTAAATATTTTTTAAAAAAGATGTCATTAAAAGCAAATTGAATAATTCTACGTCTTGTGTTACGACATAGTCGAAACTATTGTATCTTTTTTGTTAAAAGCAGAGTCGTTGGCTTGTAGGCCCACCTGCAAAGAAAACGGTAAACATTTCGATGGCTTGTAGGCCCACTTGCTTTTCCAACGGCAAGAGCAGCTTCGGTGGCTCACCTGTCTTCACACTTTTTTCTAGCAGCGTTCGTAGCTTGTAAGCCAGCCTGCTCAAACCAGAGCATTGTCCGTGACTTGCAAGACCACGTATTCACATTTTTTTTTTCATCGAGTAACAGTGCCGCGGCTTGTAGCCCCGCCTGTTAAGCCACATCAAGAAGAGAAATGAAAGACCCGGTCATTAAATAATATAAATAAGATCCATAAAGGCCTCATTGAATACACTCAGGGAAAAAAATCGTAAGACAAAACAGAAAATACACTTTCCCACAAAGACTTTTATTGGTTAGATTGTGCCCAAAGATAAAACATCCTTACGGCAAAGGCACAAAGATTGTTAAATTCCCATGCAAAATATACTATATATCAAAGGCTTAAATTCTTGTGACAAAGATGTACGTCTTTTAAACAGTCGATTTCCTTAATACTATCTTTGTATGTCCACCTTTCTATTTCTCACCCTTCTCCATTTTCCTTCCCACCCTCTCCCCCTTCCCCTTGACCCTTAACCCATACGATTTAATCTAGTGCTAATAACAACTTATTAATACATCAATTGCCTTATATAGTACATATTGCCCACAAAGTAACTACGAACTATAAGCGTGTGTATTTATAAGAAAAATATGATTTTGTAGAAAAAATTCTTTAAAGTAATAGACTTTGTCTTTGAAACAACGATGCTTAGCTTCAAGAAAATAAAGAAAATTTGTTGATTTTGCGTACTTTTTTCTTTAACAAATTCTTGTTAACAAAGAATTAAATCGTAATAGTAAATAATTTATCTTTACGGCAAATATTTTTTTATTGATTTCGCTTCAAAGAACTTCAGTCTTTTGTTTCAAAGTTGCAGTAGTTGCTAAGTTAAAGAATAACTCATTAGTGTAGCGACATTTTCCTTGTAGCAAAGATATTTTGGTTACAGACTTTTAACAACTTTTTTTTCTTTGATTTTAAGGCGTTCAATTTTCTCAGTATAAAAATAACAGATTTGTAAAGAAAAACATTGTGTAATTTCTTGTGAAGTCCCTTGGATACCCACTGAGCTTACCCCAGCAAAAATAAAAGAAACAACGGAGGTTCGTTACATCTTATCTAGGCAGCTTTCAAACAACTTCTATATAACTTTTGAGAATAGTAATAATAAGTAGCAGAGTGAATATTTATTATAATTTCAAAGAAAAGCTCCAAAGTAGCTTCTTGAAAGTGTTAACCAGAGAAGGGAAATTAACATACCACCCTAGCACCCTAGAAGTTTGTTAGTTGGGTGAGGCTGATAACTATGTGAGAGCGGTTCGTCGTGAGTTACTTCGTGAGCACTTCATTAAGGCATAAGCGAAGCACCTTTTCGAAGTTCAGCTTTCAAACAGCTGCTATGTGCAGGTATTAACCGTGAGATAGAAGCTTTTTTATACAAGACAAAATTTCTAAAACTATCGCAACATGTTTCGGAGCAGCTTGTCACAAGTGCTTGTGAGGTAAGGGAAATGTTACTTGCTCTTACATTGTCTCAATAATTTCTGCAACAAATTTGTCTGTTGGTTTCAGACTTTCATATTTTTCAACCCTCTTTAATAATTCCTGTTGGTTTCCCCTGTTTTATTGTTATGCATCTACATAAATTGCTTCAATTGAATCGCTCTTTAATTGAAATAAAAGAAATTGTTTTTAATTTTGCTGCATTAAATTTGAAACTTTGTGCTTTTGAACAAAGTTGTGCGGTTTTGTTTTTCGCCTTTGTTGCATGAAACTACTACTTCTTCTTTTTATTTTTCTTCTTTGGTAAGCGAAAAACTTGCCATGAACTTCAATGAAGACTTCGCGCTCTTCAGCGTGCAGATCAGCTAAGAAGACAACAAAGAACACAAAGCGTATTAAATAAAGAGAAGAACTTAAAGAAAGGATAACAGAAGGAAAAAAAAAAAAAAATAACGGGAAAAAAATAAAAGAATTTGTTAATGCAATTTGCAAGTTATAAAAACGAAAAAAACAAACCTTTTGTTATTCCTGCCTTATATTTATTTTGCTGCAATGAATCAAGAGCTATAAGTGCAGCAACTGACAACAAAAACAGCTGCAGCAGCAGCAGCAACAAGCCAACAATTGCTGCCACAGAACAAGAACTTATGTTGCCGCTAACCAATTGTATTTATTTTTCTGTTGCTCTTGTGAGTTGTTGTGCGTGCCTGTTATTGTTCTTGTTGTTGTTGTTGTTGTTATTGTTGTTGTTGCCTTAGCTGCCAACAATTACTTCCGCGTCGTTTAATTGCATTACAACAATGCGGCAGTAGCGAAAGTTTGAAGTTTTGTGGCAACACTGCAGCTGCGACTGCAACGGCGACGTGCTCGTTGCTGCTGTTGTTGTTGTTTTTGTTTAATGTTTGTGCATGCTTTATCCTTTTTTTTTGAGGTTGTGTTTTATATTTTTTTTTTGTTTTTTTTTTTGTTTTTTTGTTTTTTTTTTAGCTGTTGCAGTTTCCTGGTTTTCAGCGTTGCAGTGATATTCTTTTCATTAACAAAACTTTGATTGCTGTTGTTGGTGTTGTTGGTGTTGTTGTTGTTGTTGTTGTTGTTGGTGTTGTTGTTGTTGGTGTTGTTGTTGTTGTTGTTGTTGTTGTTGTTGTTGTTATTGTTATTGTTGTCCTTAGCATCCTTAGCATAGGTGGGCAAAGGAAATCCTTTTCATGCCAAGGCAACGTGTGCGTGCTCTTGTTGTTTTTTTTAAGCATTTGTGTGTTTGAGTATGTGTGTGTGAGTGTGTATGTTAGTGTTTTATGAAATATGCACAAGTGTTGGTCTTGCGGTTTCAAGTGCAAAATAATTGTTTTAAGGTTCATGTGTGAACGTTGAACTTTTAAGTATGCCTCTGTGTCTACGTTGCACAGTGTTATTAGATCTTGGTAAAAAATATAAGAAAAGTAACATTTTTAATATTGCATGAATATGTTTTGACCTATCAATTGTTTATTAATCAGATAAAAAAAATCGATTATAAATAAATGCTTATTTACTTACATAACAACATTAACATTATTTGAAAGTATGTTGTTCAAGATTCAGTGTTTCTGTTAGAAATTTTAAATGTTGGCAGTTGGCACGACGTAAAATTTCAAGGAATTTTCACTACAGACTTTTCTAATTATAATGTTTTTATAATTCTAATATTTTCTTATAATTTTATAATTTTATTTATCAATGTCGTTATACACTCAATGTCCTTTTTATATTGAAGTTTCGTATGTAACTCGTTTGAAATGTCCTTAGGCTGACACAGAGACATCTGTTTACAGCCGAAAGATGAGCGTATCTAAAAGAGTGGTGATCAACGCACAATTCAAACAACAACAAAGAGAGCTTTCCGAGTGCACAGCTTTAAACTGAAACAAGAAGTTGTTAAAAGCTTTCACAACATTCGGTGCAAGGAACTCTTGTGGAGTGTTGAATTTTCAATATAATCATTTCTTTTTTATTTTTGAGTTTAAATTTCGCTATTTTAACATAGAAAACATCAAGCAAAAATGTATTAAGGCTTATCCTGAAACATTGCAATATATTTATGTATATTCATAAATAAAACAGCGAGCAACACCCTTACCGCATGAACGCTCAAAGCATACTAACTTGATATTTAAAGCACAGCAGAAAAAATAAACTTCTACGCCGTGTACAAACACAGCGAGCCGATTGCTACTTCGTGTGCAAAAGCTCAACAACACACGATGCCCGCGGGCTTTTGGAAACCATGTAGTGAGAACCACTGATCTAAAACTTCCATCTGTCACATGAACACATTTGGCAACTCATTCTTATAGTAACA
Organism: Pherbina coryleti; assembly: GCA_943735915.1. NCBI lineage: Eukaryota > Metazoa > Arthropoda > Insecta > Diptera > Sciomyzidae > Pherbina > Pherbina coryleti. The sequence continues at coordinate 166,015,234 of OX030948.1, forward strand.
GCTGTTCAAAAAAGACGCTTCAGTGACTTTTGTTATAATGGAAAAATTTTAAATTCGTTGTGTCTTTAAATATTTACATAGAAAGGTTTATCGGGGCAAGAAATTCATAATAATATGATGAACGTGTCAGGTAAGAGTTCTCCTTCACATGCAACAGTGAAACATTGGATTTCTGGATTTAAACGTGGTCGTACAAGCTATTAAAGATGAACCACGAAGCGGACGTCCGAAAATTGCAACAACAGCAGAAATCATAGCAAAGAACATGTGGTATTGGCGATTGTCGAGTGAAAGTACGTGAAATAGGCGATGCCATAGACATCTGAAGTGATCGACTCCATTTTATTTTGCATCAAGAATAACAGTTGAAAAAGCTTTCTGCAGATGGGTGCCGCAACAGTTGATCAAAAACACATTTGAATGAAAATTTCTCAAGCTTGTTTGCATCGATTTAAGCCAAATAAAATGGATTTTAAACGTCGTTTCATAAATGTTGATGAAACATGAATCTATCACTACACACCAGAGACAAAAGTACAATCATTACCACAACGATTACGGCAACGTTTTTTTATTTTTTTTTAGATTTTAAGGGGACACATAAGTTACAATTTTTAAACTTATATATACAAATAAATATATGCGCAAAATTTGAAAACGATATCTTCTTTCCTTCTATGAAAAAAAATTTTCGAAAAAAATTTTTTTTTAAAAATTTGTAACCTATATGTCCCCTTAAAGGAAATTTATTGATAGACTAACCTTGTGGATCAATTTGGATCAATCGGATGTAAAAATTCGAGAAAAACGACCTGGTTTACAAAAAAAAAAAAAAAAAAAAAAAAAAATAGTTTTTATTAAGACAACGCACGAGCTTTTTATCAATGGCAAAATTCAACGAATTCATACTTCAATTCAATTGCTTGACCACCCATCTTATTCTCCTCATTTAGGTCACTCTGACTTTTACCTGTTCCTAAATATAAAAAAATATAGAGTCCAAAAAAAAAAAAACCCAAATGAAACTGAAGCTCTAAAGTTAAACTGGCTTCTTAACAGGAGTTCAAGGCTCCAACTGGAACATAAGGTACTGTTATACAATTCTATTATACTAAAAAAATAAAAAAAATAAATAACTGGCCATTTCAGCCCTTGAAAGGACTTTGACCTAGCTTCTTATGATCAATTGTGTTGTGCGTGTTATTAAGTTTGTACACAATTGACCGAGAACCGGACCTACATGCTTAACGCCGACTCCGAACGGCGATGAACGTAATGTTCTTATTCTCAAGAAGCTTTACATGGCATTTGATTACTCTCCGAGGTTTGCCATTGTCTGCAGAGAGGTGGCGGCCGTACAGAAAAATTATTTTAGTTCAAATAATTTTCTGTCGCTGCTGGGGTTCGAACCTGGGTTTCCAAAGTTCTTTGACATAGCGGCCACGCACTTTAACCAACTACGCCACGGACTCCACTTTTATTATATTCTATTATACTACCTTGATCAAAAAGTCTCAGATCTCAGTCACCCGATTTGAGTTTTCTCAAATGGCAGGCCATCGTAGTCGAAAACCGACGAAAACATCAACAAAATCAAAGAATGGATGATCGTAGACCGCAAATTGACCATTAGAGAAATGGCAGAGGAGTTGGGCATTACTTTTGAATTCGTTCAAGACATTTTGGTTTATGGTTCGAGCCTCAGACATGTCGCTGCAAAGCAGGTGCCGAAAGGGACCGCGTTGTTGTCACAAAAGACATGACTTCCAAGGCCGAATCCAACTCAAAATTCATAAAACGGATAATTTTTAGAGACGAGACGTGGATTTATGAGTATGACACGCAATCCAGAAATCAAGCGAACGAATCGCGTGCACCGAATGAGCCGCGACCGAAAAACCACGTCGTTTTCAGTCAAAAAAGAAGGCGATGCGCACAGTTTTCATGGATTATAAGGGTGTTGTATATCATAAATTTCTTCCACAATGCCGAACAGTCATCAAGGAGTATTTTTTGGGCGTTATAAGACGTTTGCTTAAAGCAATTTGCCAATAAAGACCGGATTCGTGGGCAAAAAACTCGTGGATCTTGCACCACGATAATTCACTGTCGCACAATGCCATCATTATCTGTGAACATTTGGCTACAAACGAAACGAATACCAGTCAACAACTACTGAATTCACTTGATTTGGCTCCCTATGACTTTTTCCTATTCGGTCAACTCAAGAAAACGCTCCGCGGAACGCGTTTCAGCACCCAAGATGAGATCATGGAAAAATCGGAGATGGCTCTAATGGCCATACCGCAAATCGAATATAAAAAATGTTTCGAGGATTGGATCAAGTGCTGGCATAAGTGCGTTGTAGTCGATGGGGAGTGCTTTGAAGGGGAATATATCGATTTTGATGTATAAGCTTATCTTATATATATTACGCAAACCCAAATTTTGTCCGGCGTAAGGCTTTTTAAGTACAAGTCCAATCTTAATAAATTTGGTATTTTTTGGTAGGTTCAGACCTGTAGATGTGCAAACTGGACTTTTTATTTCTTAAAAATTTATATATTTCAAGTTATAGCTAATTAAAGTTTGCATATAATTGCATATAATTGTTGTTGTTATGTTGTTTTTTCTTTTCTTAACAGCAGCTGAGAACAATGTTATCAAACTCAGAGCAAAACTATTCTCTGCTCACATTTAGCTCTCTTCTGTCTCTTCTCGCCAATTATTATTATTTTTATAGTTATGGGTGCAGCAACGCGCACCAGTGGTCGCTAGTATTTTCAAGTTCCTGAATAAATTCTGGGAAATTTTTGATCAAAATCAATTTGGACATACGGAGCGCAGCTTTGGGGAAGAGCCAGTTCTTCCAATGTTGAGCTAATACAGCGTTCACAATCAGCGTTAAGAATGAAAATAACCACAAAGATCTGAACGTTCCTTAAGTTAAAACCAGGTTTATTGCACTCAATCAAAAATATAAGGAACGACTTCAACATCATCTGAATTTATTTGGACAAAAACTTGCTCAAACAACAAATACCACGCGCCTCAAAAGATTAGATTTACCGTCGTACTAGACATAAATTATATCTATTGATTAGCGAAACATGGTTATCCAGAGCGAGACCACGTCCGTCTCGCCTGCCATATGTCGAAGCTTGAGCCCGTCCAACCAGCCTTACATATGTGAGCACTGCTCTAATCAGTTTACATATAAATCTATAGCTACAAGAATAGAAAATGATTATCCAGAGCAAGACCTCGTCTGTCCCGCCTGGCATATGCTGGAGATATACCACGTCTTCCTAAGATTCAATAAATAATAATAAAAGTAAAATGATAAGTAAGTAAGAATATAAGTAAGCAAGTAAATAATAAAAAAAAGTATTCGCTGCAGTGTGGACGTGGAGAGGTCAAGTTCTTGATCACAATGACGAATTGAGCTACTTGGGTCGTTTTCAACACTTTCCTGCGTCGATATTTTCGATCAAACATCCGAGGCGAAGTCGTTTCGGTGTCTTCACATCTTCCATCTTTATCTTAGAATTTTTTATAATGTTGCGCACACACCACTCGGTAGGCGGTTATCATCTTATCATGATGATAAGAAAAATTGTCTCGAATTTTGTGCATCCTAATTGTGATTGAACGCTAATTTGCGTTATAAAGTTCAACGAATTCTGTTCTTTCTTCCACTGTGTAGCATATCAAAGCAAATTTCTCGTGTTTACAAAAGGCAAATGTCAACATTTGATAAATGAAAAGCGACCAGCAGTTGAATAATATCCCCAAAAACTGTAAATTTCTTGTTGGTACATCCTATATAAGGAGAACCCCCTCTTTGTATAAACTTGTTTTAAGACTTTCTTACTAATTGGGATACCACAGGGATATTTTATGAATATTGAATTATGACAACTTATCCTTTTATCATTATAAGAAAACACAAGTTTCCGGTAACACAATACGTTTTTATACCATGAAAGATTACCTTGAATGTTGGCTATAAGACGATATCAATTAATTTCTACAGACATTTTGCTTTTGGCATATTTTTGAGGTCAATAAAATTAATTAATTAATAGGATTAATATTGATTAAAAAAACAAAAATTACCGGCATATATTTAACACGCAATGATAGAGATTTTAAACGTTCAAATGACAAAAGTGAAAAACATGGAAGGATGAGCTTTTATATTTTCGAAAAGCTATTCACACTTGAAATTTGAGATTAATCCTCCGAAATGGGGCAAATGGGAAATATCGGAGTAGTCGAAATTTTTCTTTTCAGCATGTTTTTACCAATAGTAAAATTTAATTGTCAACCTATTCAGTCTAAACAAAGGAAAAGACGAACAAACTATGAGATAAAACAAGTAAAGTTTCATCAATTAAATAAGATCAAATCCAAAAATCTAGTTACACAAAATTTTTCATATTTCATACTCATGAGTATGAGTATGAGTATGAATAAGAGTATGAGTAAGAGTATGAGTATGAGTATGAGTAAGAGTATGAGTATGAGTATGAGTAAGAGTATGAGTATGAGTATGAGTATGAGTATGAGTATGAGTATTTTTTTTTTTTGATTCGCCAAAGGGATGTGGAATCTTCATAGATATCAGTGGCCCATGCCATTGGCATGCACGATTCACATTCCTTACTGAAATTTCAGGTATGCGCCTTCGTACTAAACAACACCCTGCACACTTCCGCCATTCTCCCCACGGGACTGCCGATAGGTATTACGTCGTGGGGCTGGCAAGCAATTTATGGCACTCCGGTGTTTTTATTGCTTCTGCTAATTTTCTTTCAGCTTCAGCTCTCCACAGTTCACTTTGTACATTCTTGACGAGTGCACAGATATGCATCCAATATTCTACTGAATCCATCATCCGCTCTATAAGTAATTCTGAACTTGGTAGCGTTCCTCGCAGTTCCGTGAAACGACTGCAGTCAAATATTGCATGCTTCATGTCTTCCTTCTGGTTTGGACACTCCGGGCAATAAGGAGATGTATCGTGTCCAAATCAAAAAAGGTATCTACGATATCCACCGTGGCCAGAGAGGAGCTGCGTTAAGTGGTAATTGCAGTTACCTTGTGCACGGCTTATCCATACATCGATTGACAGAATAAGGGTATGAGTCCATCTACCCTTGGGTGTATTTTTCCACCGGGATTGCCATAGGTCCATAGATCGCATTCTTTCTTCTTCTTTGATCATTCTGGCTGCGTTGGCTTCAGTTGGTATTGTGGATCTCCTCTGGTAAATCCTCCTCATCTCGTTTGCTAGAATGTCAATGGGGATCATTCCAGCAATTATGTATGCAGCTTCGTCCGATACCGTCCGGTAACCGCTTATTGTCCTGAGCGCACTGAGCCAATACACTGAAGACAGTTTCCGGCAAGTCTCTTTCCTTTTAAGAGTTTCTGCCCAGACTAGTGCAGCGTATAAGAGGACAGAGCTGACGACTCTAGATAGAAGAATCCTCTGTTTGTAGCCGGGTCCACCAATGTTTGGTAATATCCTGGAAAGTGCTGCTTGTAATGTTGAAGCTTACTTGCTCACATAGTCCGTGTGTGTTTTGAACTTCAGCCTGTTGTCAAGTATCACTCCAAGACACTTAACTGCTTCCTTGGATTGGATATTCATGTTGTCAACTTGAATATTGACGATTTCCACATTTTTCCTACGCGTGATAAGAACCGCATCTGTTTTGCGGTTCGCCAGCACGAGGCTTGCAGAATCGAGCCACTCCTTAATCTTAAAAATTTCTGCGTTTGTGACTAGCTCCACTTCTCGAGTGTGTTTCGCAACGGTCACAATAGCTATGTCATCTGCGAAACCGATAGCTTGGACTCCTTGTGGTAACCTCAATCTTAAGAGACCATCGTACATTCGGTTCTAGATCAGGGGACCCAGTACGGATCCTTGGGGTACCCCTGCGGACACAGTGAAATATTTAGGTCCTTCTTCTGTGTCGTACTTTAGCTTCCTGTTGGTGAAGAGTTTGCGCTATACGCTGCAGGTAATGGGGCGCTTCTATTCTCGCAAGTGACCTCCTAATAAGGGACCAGTCCACCGAGTTGAAAGCATTTTTGACATCAAGTGTCATTACTGCGCAATACTTTTTTGTCCCCCACTTCCAGGAATGTCTTTTAATGGCTTCAGATGCAATATCTACTACCATTTCAATGGCGTCGAAAGTAGATCGCGATTTTGTGAATTACTTTGGGCAATCTATCGTATTTTATCCGCTCAAAGATCTTTCCTATTGTTTCTAGTATACATATCGGGTGATATGAAGAAGGGTCTCCGGGTGCATTATTTCTTTTTGGCAGAAGATCTAGGTGCTGGAGCTTCCACTGTTCTGGGAAAACTCCTTCCTCAAGACATTTTTGAATGGTTGCAATGAACATGTATGGTTTCTTTTGTGCGGCGACCTTCAGAGCTTTGTTTGGAATTCCGTCGGGTCCAAGTGCCTTATTGTCTCCTATTCTCATAACAGCTCTCTGTAGTTCATCCATTGTGATCATTGGGATATTTGCAGCATCTTTTTCCCGAACAATTGTGGTCATATTGTTTGATCTTTGGGGAAACAGGTGCTCTACAATGGTCCTCAGCATTATCGGGCATGTTATTTGTGGGGATCTACAGCCTTTGAGCTTAGACATAACCATTCTGTAGGCCGTGCCCCACGGATTGATGTCGGCTTCGTCACAAATTCTTTTGAAGCATATTGCCTTGCTTCCTTTGATTGCCCTTTCTAATTCCTATCTTAACTGCCTGAATGTTTCCAGGAGTTGTGGGAAATCGGTTCTCCCTCTAGCCCGTTGAACTTTGCGTCGAGCCTTAAGGCATTTTGCTCTGAGACATCTTATTTCGTTATTCCACCAATAACATGGAGCTCCTCTTCGGGTTGCTTTTTTCCTGGGCATTGCTACATCACATGCTTCAACGCATTAGGGATATTGATATATTTCCTCGAATGTGTCCCTGTCGAACAGACTGTCCTTCCATAGTGGGCCTGTTATTCTAGGCCGTTGCGTAATTCTTCTTTCCGATGTTTCAAAGATGATCGCTTGATGATCACTGTGGCTATAATCCTCACTTACACGCCACTTAATATTTCGAAGGATAGGGTAACTCGCAAAGGTTAGGTTGATAATTGATCCTATTCCTGCTTTGCGATATGTGTTAACCCGGCCATTATTTGCTAAACCTATTTCTAGGGGTGCGAATGTTTCAAGCAGGATGCGCCCTCTGGCATTAGTGAGCCTGCAGCCCCACTCCGTAGCCCACGCATAAAAATCTCCACCAATTATCACCTTAGCTCACTGCCTTATTTCATCCTCTATCCTGTCCAACATTGCTTCATATTGGTTGATTGTCCAGATGGGTCGCGCGTAACAACTGTAAAAGTGGACGCCATTTATCCTTGCACGTACGAATCCTTCTGAATCCTTCTTCAATATCTTGAAATGCGTGGTTCCCACACACCCATATTGCGGCATGCTTCGTTCTATCGCTACCCCAAATATTATCGTCGAGAGATTTGTATGGTAATCAAAACCACATCCGCTCTCTCGGCTTTCACTGTTTGGGTTAGGATATCCTGAGCTATTTCACAATGATTTAGATTTATTTGTATTCTCTTCATCATTGTTTATTAGTGATAGCTCTCTTAAAAACAGGACACTTTCCACTTCCTGCTACATGTTTTGCATTGTCGGGGTTGTTTTTCCTACAAAACATGCACGATGGCTCCTTGCTGTAGTTCCTTGCTATATGACCTTCCGTGCCACATCTTCTGCAAAGTTTTTAGCAGTCTTCCGCACTTGAGTATGTGTATGAGTATGAGTATGAGTATGAGTATGAGTAGGAGTATGAGTATGAGTATGAGTAGGAGTATGAGTACGAGTATGAGTATGAGTATGAGTATGAGTATGAGTATGAGTACGAGTATCAGTATGAGTATGAGTAAGAGTATGATTATGAGTGTGAGTATGAGTATGAGTTTGAGTATGAGTATGAGTATGAGTATGAGTATGAGTATGAGTAAGAGTAAGAGTATGAGTATGAATAAGAGTATGAGTATGAGTATGAGTATGAGTATGAGTATGAGTATGAGTATGAGTATGATTATGAGTATGAGTATGACTATGAGTATGAGTATGAGTATGAGTATGAGTATGAGCATGAGTATGATTATAAGTATGAGTATGAGTATGAGGATGAGTATGAGTATGAGTTTAGGAATAAGTACGAGTATGTGTACTTAAATAAATATATGACTCAATATAAATATGAATGTGTCAGTTTTCTTAATTTTTCATAAAATTTTATTGCAAAATTGTCACTTTGGAAATATTTTAAAATATAGTGTGACCACTAAGTCCAATTGTTGTAATCGTTAAAACGTTGAATTGGTTAATTAAATAAGTTTTTATATAAAATCAAAAAATTTGAAATAAGAACTTTTGTCTACTAAGGACACTTATAATAAAAACATCTATTATTATAAATAAAAATTTTTATTTATATGTAATATAGTATTACTCTTCAATATAAACTTGAACACCAAAAGTACAGTAAAATTAAGTGAATACAAAATGTCCATCACAGTCAGGAAGGATTTCGTTTATTGCTTTTAAGTTGAAAAGGAAGTAAATAACAAAAAAAAACTCAAAATTCATGGCGTTATTTATGATAAAACTGTATAAACCAATATAAAAAAGAGTTAAAAAAAAAATATGAGAAAAAGCAAAAAAAAAGGTAGAAAAAAATATAAAATCCTATCTAAGAAATATGATAAATGATAGTTGGAGTGAAAAATAAAAAGCGGCAGGGTTTCGGCTGGGCAAAGTAGAGGATAGAAAAGAAAAGGTTATAAATATTTGGGTCACATTATAACTGGCTGCTGTGAGCCATGAAAAAAAAGTGTCAGAGTAGAAAAAGGCAAGAAAAATTTTGAACAGAAATGGCAATGAAATGGAATGAAATTTAAGGCAGGCATTAGAAAGAGCGATGGCAGGACCGAAAGAATCACTATAAAATCATAAATTTAATTGGTTGACAAGGGATAACTGTTAAGGACAGTACTTATGACAGACAGACAACGTTTTGACTAGCTTGACAGTTTTTGGTAAATTAATGCAGAGATATAAGAATTGGGTTGTAATGTTGTATTTTTTTTTTTTATGAAAAATTAAGCGCTCTGGCAGGCACAGCTGCAGTGTTTAATTTATATTTAAAAATAAGGATCTTATTTAAAGTGGAAATAAGAAAGATATGCAAGCATGATTTCAGATAAACCTGTAGATGTGTATAAATAAATGTACACACACTTGGATAAAGTATTCAACAAACCACATGACCAGCATTAAAAGCATCGCATAGATTGATTAACAGACAGATAAATGAACTGACAACGAGATGGACATGCAGGGACAACATGTACACAAATGTGCGTTTATATAGGTAGTATATGTGAGTGTGCGTATATATTTATGGAGCTATATGGATGATGATGTTGTATTTTATGAGCTCATGTTTAACATTTAATAGTTACAAATAATACAAAGCCAACTAGCTGTTTGTGGGTGTGTGCTGGCTATGTGCGTGTCTTTGTGCAAAGAAGCAATAACTGTGGATATAAATATATATATATATGCAGCACACATGCTTTGTATTTTGAGCATGACACAACAACGACAACTTCAACCTACGGGTAGTTATGATGAGTCTATTTTTGCCACAATTGATATGTTAACACCATGTTTTGGGCGTGTATCTATGTGTATGTGTAAGTTGGCACTTGTTCTCAATTTATTTGCATTGGTGAATGTGGCAAGCTACTGCTTACCAGTAAAACCCCAAATAAAATGGATTGCTTTAGCAACAGATTCGGAAGTATGACTGAAAAGTTTTTGAATATTACTCATACGCCATGTTGCACCAGATGCTGTTGAAATTGTTTTATCTTTCTTCTGATTCGACTTAATTTAGTTTCGAAATATTTACCTTGTGTACCCGCACCTTAGTTTATAGTTCATCTAACCTGCCCATGGCTTTGTTTGAGTTTGTTTACACAAAATTCTTCAGAAGTACTTGTCACACCTGCTCTATTGTTTGGCATGAATTTTTCATCTGTTATTGTTGTTGATGTAGATGTTGTTGCTATTGTTTTTTTTTGTTGATGTTGTCGCTGAAACTTTTGCTTCTTTTGTTATTTTTGACATTTTTGCACATTCCGTAAAGTTTGTTTACTTTACTATTTATTTGCACGCCATCAAATGAAGAGTCTGTGAAATATTTTCAAAAGCGTGACTTGAATAATTTCCTGAGTGACTCAATTTGAAGCGAGTGAATGTTGTAACACATTCACAAACATTTATATGAAAAATCAACGGAATATAAATATGTATGAATATGAATATGAATATGAATATTAATATGAATATGAATATGAATATGAATATGAATATGAATATGTAGATGAATGTGAACATGAATATGAATATGAATATGAATATGAATATGAATATGAATATGAATATGAATATGAATATGAATATGAATATGAATATGAATATGAATATGAATATGAATATGAATATGAATATGAATATGAATATGAATATGAATATGAATATGAATATGAATATGAATATGAATATGAATATGAATACGAACATGAATATGAATATGAATATGAATATGAATATGAATATGAATATGAATATGAATATGACTAATGAATATGAATATGAATATGAATATGAATATTAATATGAATATGAATATGAATATGAATATGTATATGAATATAAATATGAATCATATTCATATTCATATTCATATTCATATTCATATTCATATTCATATTCATATTCATATTCATATTCATATTCATATTCATATTCATATTCATATTCATATTCATATTCATATTCATATTCATATTCACGAAAATTCATATTCATACTTATATAACGTCATATAATGTTAATCGGAAGTCAATCATTACACCAAGGTATTTAATAAATGCCTTTGATTGCGCCACGGTCCTATTAACATTGATGCTTGTGACTTCCATCTTTTTGCGGATGCTTATGAGCACCGCCTCAGTTTTATGTTCGGCTAGGTAAAGCCCCACTGATAAAAGCCACCTATAGACAGTGCCAATTGCAACACTACTGAGCGATTTGACTTCTACTAGGTGTTTTGCAGTTGCCACAACCACTAGGTCGTCCACAAAGCCGACGATCTTGACGCCTATGGGAACTATGAGTCTAGGACCGATCTCTGAGGGACACCACCGGCGATGTTATACATCTTGATATCGTCGTCTGTTGCGTAGCGTAGTACTCTTATAAACTCTTCTAGCGTGGGATTTCAAATTCTGCGGGCGCTTTCATTATATTCTTCCAGTTTGCGGGGTTAAAGGCGTTGTGCACATCCAGCGTTGTCACGAGATAGTACTGCTTTGCACCCTTCTTCCATCTTTTACCTTCAATACCTTTCTCTGCCATGTTTGTTACAAGATTTATGGCGTCGAATGTTAAACGTGACTTTCGGAACCCAAGCCGTTGTCCTCATCCGAAAGTCCTCCTCTGGGTTGGATTGCTTCTTCAAGGTGCTTACACAGTACTCGCTCGAAGATCTTTCCTATCGGTTCGAGCAGACGTATAGATCGATAGGCCGAGGGATCATACGGAGAGCCGCTACTTTTTGGTATAAGCACGAGCTTTTGCGTCTTCCATTGTGCGGGGAATATGCCCTCTGTAAGACAAGTGTTATACAGCTATACGAACGCTTGTGATTGTAATGTGATGGCAATTTTTAGTGCGCGGTTTGGAATTTCATTTGGACCTGTGGCTTTGTCGTTATGGGCAGCATTGGCTATTGTCCTGATCTTCATAGCAGTAACCATAGAAATAGGATGCATCATCAGTGACAGACTGCATCCGTGGTTGCTACGGGAGAGCGCACGTACAATGTGGCTAAGTATATGAGGACATTTGGTTGGTGATCGTCCGAATGATTTCATCTCTTCATGACCAGTTGGTATGCCGTACCCCATGGAGTGACGTCTGCTTCATCGCATAGCTGCAAGAAGCATTCGCGATCGAACAGATCATATTTTTCGGCAGTTTCCTGCGCTTTCTATAGACCTGACGGAGTTCATCAAAACTACCGGTCCCTCTCCCGCGGTAGTACCTTATTCTGGCTTGCCGGCACTGGCTGCGTGCTTTAGCGATTTCAGCGAGAATGAGTATGAGTATGAGTATGAGTATGAGCATAAGTATGAGTACGAGTATGAGTATGAGTATTAGTATGAGTATCAGTATGAGTATCAGTATGAGTATCAGTATGAGTATGAGTGTGAGTTTGAGCATGAGTATGAGTATGAGTCCGAGTATTAGTATGATTATGAGAATAAGTATGAGTATGAGTATGAGTAGGAGTAGGAGTATGAGTATGGGTAAGAGTATAAGTATTAGTATGAGTATAAGTATGAGTATGAGTGTGGGTATGATTATGAGAACGAGAATGAGTATAAGTATTACTATGATTATGAGAATCAGTATGAGTATGAGTATGAGTATGAGTATGAGTATGAGTATGAGTATGAGTATGAGTATGAGTATGAGTGTGAGTATGAGTGTGAGTATGAGTAAGAGTATGAGCATAAGTATGAGTATGAGTATGAGTGTCAGTATGATTATGACTATTAGTATGAGTATCAGTATGAGTATCAGTATGAGTATCAGTATGAGTATGAGTGTGAGTTTGAGCATGAGTATGAGTATGAGTATGAGTCAGAGTATTAGTATGATTATGAGAATAAGTATGAGTATGAGTATAAGTAAGAGTATGAGTATGAGTATGAGTATGGGTAAGAGTATAAGTATGAGTATGAGTATAAGTATGAGTATGAGTGTGAGTATGATTATGAGTACGAGAATGAGTATGCGTATTACTATGATTATGAGAATCAGTATGAGTATGAGTATGAGTATGAGTATGAGTATGAGTATGAGTATGAGTATGAGTATGAGTATGAGTATGAGTATGAGTATGAGTATGAGTAGGAGTATCAGTGTGAGTTTGAGTGTCAGTTTGCGTATGAGTATTAGTATGAATGTGTGTTTAATTATTAAAGAGGTATTAAAGTTGTCAAAAACATTACTTCCATGGTTGTCTATCTAATGCTTTAAATGTGTCTCGACGGCCAACATTCAGATAAGTTTAATTTATTTAAATTTAAAATAAAATCCGACATGTAACAAAGTTAAGATAATGCTAAAAAAAAAAAAATTAATAAACCCGTTGTAAATGAAACCACGTGCTGCTGCAGCCACACCAAACGTCCTTTAAACTTCATTACTTGGCTAGCGTTGCCATAAAATTAATTATGCAATAACCACGCAGCAGCTGCGTGTATGATAAAAAAACAAACAAGCTGAATTCCTGGCAAAAAACAAGACAAAAAAGCGCCAGAATAAATTTAAAATGTCCATCCTACAACAGCTGAGTTCATTAAACCCTGGCAAGGGGTAAATTGCAGCCGGGTAAATTATCCAAGTCCTCCTGGCTAGCAAGTTGGAAAATATTAATAAAATCTACAACAACAATAAAATCAAAACGAAAGAGAAACAGCCGAAGTAGTTATATAAATTTTGGCAGCCTCAGCGGATTGTGCGTTAATGTTGCTGTAGCGCTACAGTCAATCTTATCTTTATGCGACACTCATTAATCTCTGTCGCTCTGTTGCTACAGAAAATCAGAGTCAGAAAAAGCGAGAACATAAGACAGAAGGAGAAGGCAACAGATGAGAAAATTAAAATTATAATGGCGTAATCCCAAGAGGAAGACAAATAGTGCAACAAAGAAAAAGAGTGACAGACAAACAGAAAAATAGACAGAGAGAGAGAGAGAGCGTTGGTGATTAAGACAGTGCAATTGAGACAGACAGAAGTAATACAATTAAAACGTTAAAACCGGCGAGAGTTAATTGTTTGTTTGTATCTAAGGGTTAATATAAATTAATTAAATGGCATTAAGTGCCACGACAAGCCAGCGAAAAAAAGATTTAAAGATGAAAATGGAAAACAAAAATGTAAGCAAAATAGAAGAAAATTCTAAATAAACCTGTGAGTTATGATCGACACTTAAAGAAAGGAAAGAATTTTGCACAAAATTTGTCAATAAATTGAATAAAATAAAATAAATAAAAAACTTCTGAAATAAACAAGAATATAAAGGGTGTTCTATTAAGACGTTTGGTGCTTTGATTTTGAATAAAATGCAAAAAGTTCGGAATTTTTTCAAATATTTTATTTCGTTTGAAAGGTCACACAAGTTCACAAGATTATGTGTGAAAAATGATTTTGCGGATAAGGTCACTGCAACTCTTCCGTTGATATCTCACTCTTTCGGCCATATTTTCGTTGAATTTTGCAGTATGGCCTCCGGAATGGCCCAAATCACCGATGTAATATTGCTTTATGTCTGGAACCGTCTTTGGATAATTCACATAGACTTTATTCTACATGTCATCCCACAGAAAAAAGTCTAACGGCATCAAGTCTCATGATCTGGCGACCAATTCTCATCACCACCATGGGAAATTACACGGTTCGGGAATTTTCAACGCAATAAGTCTAAATTGAGCCAAGTTTTGTGTGGTTTAGGGCCGTCCTGTCGAAATCACATAACGTCCAGACCGTCAGCAACCTCTTGCAGAAAATAGGCCTCCAACATAGTGTGGAACCACTCAGAGTTGACTTTTTTAGTGTGTCCGTCCTCATCTTCGAAAGAAAAACGCCCCGATGATGCCTCCGGCCCATAAACCTCGCCAAACAGTGACTGGCGGTAGATGCATTCGCTTCTCCACGATCACTTGTGGATTCTCCGAGCCCCAGATATGGCAGTTTTACTTGTTAACATAGCCGGCGAGGTGGAAATGAGCCACGTCCGAAAAGATCATTAAAAAAATCATCGTCTTCAGCAATCATTTGCGGGCCTTATCAGCGAATGTACGGCGTTGTGCATGGTCACGAGGCAACAGCTGCTGCGTCAATTGGACTTTATATGTTTTTAACTTTAGGTCAAAGCGCAAAATTAGATGCATGGAGGTCGAGGAAATGGCCAATTGTCGGGAGACTCCACGACACTTTCACTTACGGCAGCAATATTCTCAGCACTGCTTGATGTCCGCACTCTGGTTGGCTTCGGAACATCAAGTACGGACCTAGTTTGATAAAATTTATTCACAATGTTACGCATAGTTGCTTCACTAATGTGGTAATGGCGACCCCATTTTTGGTGAAAGGTGAAGTTCAGGGCTCGCTCGCACTTGATGCACTTTTGATACGTGTATAGAAGTCCGAATTTAGGGTGGGAGACAACTTTAAACAAATCGGACTCTCTCTCTCTCTGATACAGTAACGCACATTTTGGGGTTGTTCCCTGACAGCAAGATCGTTGTTGCTGGCGATTTCAATGTCCACGGCTTGGTTATGCCAATCGGGGGCAACAACACCTGAGGGATAATATGTTGAGCTCTTTGCTGAATCGAACCAACTGATTCAACTAGTGAAGGAACCCTAGTTTCATCCCTAGAGTTGGTTTGCAAAGTCACAAAGTCCTAGACCTTTTTTTTTGACTTCACATCATGAAAAATATGATGTGAGTGTCCTTGCACCTCTTGGTAATTCAGACCATTATACCGAAATGTAAATGCCGCGGCTCTTATGGTAAAAGAAATAATATTATTGGGCATGAGGTCCTTAATCCCCAATAAAATGAGAACTATTAAACTAAAAGACCACTCCTGGTTTAAAGTCAGGCCCGCTGAAACTTGCGTGTTTAGCTTAATCAATGGCAATAGGCTAAACCGTTTGACATGATCAACGGTAGCGTTAATGCCTATGAAGGAGTAGCAATGATCCGAAAAATAATTTGTTAGCACGGGGATAGTCCTTGTCCTGACAGAGTCATGAACACAAATACATTGACAAAATAGCATGTCTTTAGAGAGCGTTAAACGGATGTTTTAAAATGGATGGCAGTAATAACTGCAAAACTGTGGGATTGCTTGAGCAGTACACGATGAGCCACTAGAAGAGTCTGACAGCCTAGTTTTAGTAAGCGATCTGTGTATATGGTAGAGCTATTTAACTCGGAGCAAAATGCGAAGTTTACGCGAAGTGCGTAAGTGTGAGTAAAAATCGTGTGAGGCATGAAGATACTCACCTTGGGACTAACTCACCCTAAGGTGGTCTCAGTTTGTTAGGTAAATTACGGGCGTGATGAGTTCCACTTCTGCCAAAAGTGGTCTCAGAGCGTTCAAGGTGAATTTGGGCACAAAGATAATCTCGATTCTATCTAAGAGGTTATCGGAATTTTCAAGGAATTTTGTATTACTGTGGTTGCCAACGCAGTGATGCAGAATTGGTGATGCTGGACAGGCTGTTGAACGTCGTTTGGTGGCTCAAGGATGATCTTGGTGTAGTAAGTGTTGAATAATATTCTTCACAGTCATGCATGATACGCTATATGTCGATGTGTGTGAGTGCTATGTCGGGGCAAATCCTTTAGCCCAGGAGACTATCGTGGGCTGCTCCTTCGGGGAGTTTCGTGCTGGCTGTGGTAGCACAATGTCGCGTGCAGGTCTGTGGTGATCGGCGTGGAGTTGCGATTGTTTCAACCGGGTGACAATTTCCTCAAATTGTCAGAGATTTTTGATCGGTTTCGATTTCTACCAATAAATGTGGAAGGTGATAACACTAGCCTTCCATGATTGCTACTATGGTCTCTTTATCGGTATGCAATCCATACAGGATATTTAATAAATTAAATATGCTTAAGTGTGGTGGTGGAACCGTTATTGAGACTATAAAATAGGGCGTTGGTCACGTCTGGGTTCATGGAGGTGGGTTTGCTGGATTGTCGGAAGGACGCTAATGAAACGTAAATGGGTTAGCGTCCGGAAGATCATCTGATTGAATGAACGTTAATCACCGTACGTTGCTAAAGTGGCGTGCCTGAATATTAATCCTCTAGATCTCATCTCCTTGAACCCATAGACTCCTTGCGCCAAGGGGCACCGTAGAATTGAGCCGACAAGGCAGGTGTCTACGTTAAACACTAAGCAGATCTTCTCCTGGTTTAAAGAGACTTGCAGGATTGCAGTCAGGTCCAAAGAGGAAGCCTTTCAGATTTGGCATCCAAACAAGAATGCTGATACCAGAAGATTTCACATTGAGGCTAGGAATCGCTGTAATGCAGTTTGGAAACGCGAAAAGTTTCTTCACGAAACTTGCATTCGAGAACAGGCTCTTCTCTGCCCCAAAAGGAGCAAAAACTTTTGGTCATTCGTTAAAAGAGTTAAAAATCAGACGTCTCCGTCGATTCCTGCTCCTTTAAAGAGTGACCAAATCTTCACTGACTCGGCTGATAAAGCGAACCTATTGGCTGGAATGTTTTCACAAAATTCCACAATTCCGGCTAGCAATCAGCCACCGCCTTCTATAGAGAAAAGATCGTCTTCGATGCAGGAGATATATTTTCGAACGAGAGCATTTAAAAGAGTCCTTGCAAACCTCAACACAAACAAATCTTCTGGCCCCGATGGTATATCTAACCACCAATTGTGCTTAAAATGTGTGTTTCTACACTGGCTCGACCTTTGCGTAACCTTTCCAACATCTCATATAGGACAGGAGTATTTCCATCTTTTTGAAAGGTTGCGAATGTTCAGCCGATACCTAAGAAGGGCGATGCCACGAATCCTGAAAACTACCGACTCATAGCGATATGCTCTACTCTCTCCAAAGTCATGGAGAGTGTAATAAACTTCCACCTTATGAACTATCTGGAGAGCAAAGAATTGCTGAGTGACCGTCAATATGGCTTTCGAAAGGTTCGCTCTACTGTTGACCTAATGGCGTTCCTCACGGAGAAATGGAAGCAATGTGTTCACTAATTTTTTGAAAGCAGGGTTGTTGCTCTGGATATTTCTAAGGCGTTTGACCAAGTGTGGCATAAAGCGCTCGTGTCAAAACTAATTACGTATGGTGTTGGTGGTAGCTTTGTTCGATGGATCACATGTTTTCTTAAGGACAGAAAACATCTTATTGTGTTTAACGTAGACACCTGCCTTTACGGCTCAATTCTACGGTGCCCCTTGGCACAAGGAGTCTTTGGGTTCAAGAAGATGAGATCTAGTGGATTAATCTTCAGGAACGCCAATTTAGCATCGTACGGTAATTAACGTCCATCCAATCAGATGATCTTCCGGACACTAATCCAGCTACGTTTCATTAGCGTCCTTCCGACAATCCACCGAACTCACCTCCATGAACCCAGACGCGACCAACGCCCTATTTTATAATCTCAATAACGGTTTCACCACCACACTTAAGCATATTTAATTTAATAAATATCCTGTATGAATTGCATACCGATATAGAGACCATAGTACCAATCATGGAAGGCTAGTGTTATCACCTTCCACATTTATTGGTAGAAATCAAGACCGATCTAAAATCTCTGACACTAAAATCTTGAGGGCATTGTCACCCGGTTGTAAACAAGCGCAACTCCACGCCGATCATCACAGACCTGCACGCGACATTGTGCTACCACAGCCAGCACGAAACTCAACGAAGGCCCAGCCCACGATAGTCTTCTGGGCTAAAGAATTTGCCCCCACATAGCACTCACCCACATTGACATACAGCGTATCACGCATGACTGTGAAGAATAATATTCAACACTTACTACACCTAATTATCCTTGAGCCACCAAAAGCATTTCTTAAGGACAAGTCGATTCGTGTCGTGGTCGACGGCATTTCGTCCAGTGAAGAACATACCATCGTAGCTGGAGTGCCGCAGGGTTCAGTCCTATCGCCAATTTTGTTTCTGGTTTTTATCAACGACCTTCTGTCGTTGACTCATAACCCAATTCATTTGTTTGCGGATGACAGCAGCATTTGTCATTCATATTCCTTAAAAAAACGCCCGAGCTCTTTGGAAATTGAGAGAAAGAGGCAACGTGTGAATGACACACTGCTTAATGCCTTAGAAAAAATCTCCGAGTGGGGGCTTGCTAATAGAGTTAAATGCTCGCAAGACTCAGTGCTGTCTGTTAACCCATAAACGAGTGAATTGCCCCTTAGCAGCCCGTAATATGAACGGTGTGGATCTCACGGAGTCAGATGCTCATGACATTCTGGGCATATCAATCAGATCTGATCTTCGCTGGATCGATGACATTTTCGATGTGTCGAAAGAAGCGGCCAAGTGCCTAGGTTTTTTAAAACGGTGTAAGAAATACTTCACTCCAACTGATCTAAGCGTGATCTATACCTCATATATTAGGCCGATAATGAAGTACAATTTGCACATTTCGGCAGGAGCTTCAAAATCTTATTTGGAGCTTCTGGACCGAATTCAACAACGTGCGATATACCTGATAGGAGATGAAAACATTTCATCTTCTCTCAACTCTCTTGGGCATCTACGCAATGTTGGTTGCCTAAGCCTTTTGTACAGGTACTACTATGGGAAGTGTTCAAGTGTCAAGGGAGATACATGACCTGACGCCACCAGCTCGAGTGTTTCCCAGGTCCACTCGGGCAGCGCACCAAGCCCACCCCTATACCATTGCCTTGATGCCCAATAGAATCTCGCATTACCGAGAAAATTCGTTCGTGCAATAAAATTGTGGAATAATCTCCCTGCAAGCGTGTTAACGGCAATTTTGAACTTTGTAAATTTAAAACTAATCTTCCAACTAACTATCACCCTTCTTCCGAATCAACACAATGCTTTCGCATTTATAGGGGTCATCCCCTGAGCATAAGTTTAGTCTAAAAAAAAATGAACCTACAGGATGTGCATATATCCTGTCCACCTACAGATTAAATAATCGTAAATGTACGGCATGTCATGTCTAAGTTTTTATTTCAATCCTAAGCCATTAAAATTAAACAAAATAAAGTTTCATGCTCTGAATTTAAAGCATCTTTGGCTCGATTCTCATCAATCAAAAGTAACCCAAATACTGACATTTATTAAATGTAATCCATTTTCTACAATTTCAAAATGTTCTGCTCCAATTTTTGCGACTAATCCATCACGTGCTCATACCCATCTTGTTTTAACTGCTTTCGAACAAAGCTAGCAAGCATTCCATCTCCTACGAACAACGCTTATATTACATCGAAGTCAATATGGGACACAGTATCTTACCCTTCCAACCATTACACCCTACCCCATCACCATACTCAAAATCAAAGATTTAATTATCATTTTCGTTTCCAAGTCATCTTCATTAAAACTAAGTTGGAAAAATGACGAGGTTGAAAGGGGGAAAACAAAATGTTAGCTTCACGCTGCTGCAGCAGCAGCAGTGGCAACATGTTTGAACAACAGCCAGACGAAGAGATCTACTACTGCAAAGTGCATGAAAAATGGGGGAAATTTTCGTTTTTTTTTCCCTTATCTCATAGTTGTATACAAATCAAAAGGAACAAGAATTACATTGTTTCTAGTTTGATTTCATTTGTGGCGCATGTTAAAGGAAAGGCTTTTCTTATATTTTAGCTTATGTGGTAAGATTTTATTTTCGACCATTGAATAAGCAGCTTGCTGTGATTGTTATTGAGCTTTAATTAATTAAAAGTCGAATTTAATTTGAAACTTGCAATTGCAACGAACAATAATAGAATTAAGAGAAAGAGTATTGCATGAATCTTTTTGTGGAAGCAATTGCTTTGAGTTCAATTTCGAATCGAATTTTGATTTTGGAGATAGAACGAATTAAAAACAAAATTCAGAACCTTTGCTTACGAACTGTTTGAAGATAAGAGTAAAAGAAATTTATATGAATTTGAGGATAATTTATAAAAGCTCATAGGAAATATAACGTTCTTAACAATTGTTTTATTATTTTTTTTTTTATTCGAAATTTAAATTTTATGGAAGACATTAAGTAAACAGATACACTTATAAATACATGGCCTGATAGAGTTCGTAAAAACCAAATCGAACCCACAACGAGATCCAGAGGCTGATTAGACTGACAAATCTAGCCTGCGAAGAGCTATCAACAGAAGTTCTGGCACATAGCTCAATAAAGAGCAAACAGGCTGCTTTGCGATTGCACAAGGGTTCCCAGATGGATCCCATTTTCTCGCAAGGATCCAAGGCTACTCTAATAAGAGCAAGCGAACGCATAAAACGAACCGACAAAAAAGGCTCGAGTACAGCAGCTTGCTGTCCAAGAAGGTGCTCTGAAACCTGTAATGTGGTTTCGAATCCTTTAGCGACAAGATCCATAAATAATTTATTTTTTGTTTTCATTATTATCATTTTTATGCCCTTTTTTTATTTATTAGTATACATAGACACTTTTTTTTGTTTTTTTTTTTTTCATTTTGAGTCAGAATGATTATCTAATTTTTTTTCTTAGGAATACATCAGTTGCTTGATTTCTTTTTTTTTTTTTGTTTGTTGGCAACCTTTACCACATAGTACAAGTATGAGCTTAGGTCTATAAATAAACATCATTTAACATAACATTGGATTGTAGAGAGAGTTGAATTTACAGAGTTAAAAGTTAACATAGGCTCTTTAAAAGAGTTGAGAGTGTCTATAAATAAACATATGTAAATATTATACTTGGAAAATTTTGCTACAGATCCACAGAGTAAGGTTGCAAACATAGTGAACGCCGGTTCAGACAGACAGGCAGACAGGCAGACAGGCGCAGGCAGCAACTTGCTTAGAAAATTTGCCGTGCAGAGTGAACGCGAGAAGCAGATCAGATCAGATCAGAGCTATAGAAAGTTTGTTATTGTTTTGTTGTTTTTTTTTCCGCATTTTTTTTAGGTTTTAAATGCTTAAATGCTAATGCCGTTTGTAAGGAATTTTTTATTAAGGAATATTTTATTGTTAAGGAATTCTGTACATATTGTGCTACGAAAAACAATTACCAACAGCAACATACTAATAATAAATTACACTAATATTTTATTTCATTATTGAGTACATGTACTACATACATTCTTGTTGTATTTGTTGAGTAATTACAAAAATATTGAGAACAAAATACAAAGACTTCTTTGCGTACGGTTCCACGAATTGTGTGTTGAATAGCAAATATAAATAAAATCAATGATAACACTGTTCTACAAAAAAAATTTTTTAATGTACAAGAGCTCCCACCGATATTTTATGTTTTGCCGATCCATATGATGACTTTCTGCGTTTTCAGATTGTTTAATAATTCACTCCGATTTTCGTACTTTGCTCTAACTTGATGTATCATAACTTCGCTTCTATTCATCAAAATTTAATTTTTTACTAACGATTACACTTGCAGTCTTCCATTTTTGCTGAAATGTCTCAAATCATTTTATTTTTTAACAAACGTAAGAGGATTACGTGAGCAGAAAGAGCATTTTGTTTTGTTTAAATTTGCTTTTAGTTATTAAAAATAATCAAAAAATTCTTCTGATATGATTACTTTGGGTTATTGGGTATAAAGTCCAGTAAAAAGAAAACAAAATTATTTAACAAATAACTAAGTTATGGACGTGAGTTTTGAACCTCAGAACTACAGCGCAATTTTCTGATCTCAGAATACTAATTGAAATTTTTGTCAATTCTTGTATTAGCTGTCAAAGTGTTTCTTATCTCTTTATCTATGGTTTTATGACTAATAAAAACTGACCACAGTGCCACTGTGAAACAATTTTAAGAAATTTTAATAAAGACATTGTTAAAATGTGCGATAAAAGGGATAACATTTGTTCATATGTGGTTTGTTTACGGATTCGAATCCTAAAATTGATTAATTGACAAACCCTTAAGTAATCTCATTGTATGAAAAATATTTTAATCGGTGTGTTATGCGCAACAAGTGGTAGATACAAGAGCTGTAGAAAACATTCCATTCATAGAATTAGAATAGTGTACACTTTGAAGGTGTAGAGTATTTCTGTGTAGCCATGACATCGAGTAAAACTGTTTTGTGTAAAGTGAAGCCAAATTAAACACTAATGTCATGTCTTGAAAGCTCTTCGTTAATATGATTGTGTTTTGAAAATATTGATATGAAATAAAATATCAAATCATAGAGCGACACTGAAGAAAAAGTAAGGGAAAACATAGCGAGCTCACCGAGTGCACAATGCACTCACAAGTATAGAGGGACAGTCGATAATTTTAACTTAAAAAACTAAAAAAAAGCATTATATCTCGAAAACGAAGCAAGATAGGCCAAAAATAACACCAGATTTGGCTTATATAATTGGGTTATATGATTCAAGACGCACAGGTAGAGGGGTTGGACGATATGATAACCTTAAAAAATTAGGAAGAACGTAAAAAAATTAGGAACACTAAACCAAATACTAGGAGATGCATGCATTTAAGTGAACCAATGATTTCGCTTCACAACTCATTCACAAAGAAGCAAGTTGTTGTTTCTGTTTCAAATTTTTATTTCTGAAAATATGTTAAACCATACTTTCGTTAATAACTTTATTTTTTAATAACCGATTTAATTTTTTTTTAATAAGTTCGAAATTTAAAACCCTTGTCTTTTGAAGAAAAAAAAAAATAAAAATATTTGTTATAATATAAAGATTTTTAAATTCAGCAATGTTATGACATGTCAAGAATGGCAAGGTACGAATATTTTTACTGATTCATTTATTAGGTCCTTGACACAAATTCTGTAAATGCAGAAAATCATCATATATTACCACTTAATGAAATAAATGCGTGGGATGTCTTCTACAGTTTTCGTGTAGAACAGTGTAATTAAATAATATTATTCTTAATATGTGTAAAAATGTCTAAAAACTACTCAAGAAAACATAATCTGCTCGTAATCAGCTTCGAAAAACCTGAGCCAGCCTGCTTTCACGCCTGACCTGATCTGATCTGCCTGCTGCCACTCTGCACACTTTGAGCAGGTTTATTTGAAATTGTATGAATCCAGTTTTGTCGCGCTGACCTGCCTGTCTGCCTGCCTGTCTGAATCGGCGTTCACTATGTTCGCAGCCTAAGACTTAACAGAGTAAGACTTAACAGAGTAAGACTTAACAGTAGATTGCAAAAATATTCGACAGTGTCTTTAAATAGACATCTGTTAATATATAACAATTGTAAGGTCTTATTATGGACTTCCTTCCGAGACCAAATTAATAAAGGGTGGATAAATTTTAAAGGCCGATGTTGAATGTGAACCACATTTAAAAGTTAATAGCTAATTCACAATACTGCGTTAGGTCGGTCGGCCTTTGACAGCTAGAGTAGAAACTCACGTGTTCTTATGCAGCAATTCACAATTCGACCTCAAACTTTGATTGATTGAATTTGTTTCGAAATCGCGTACACTGTAACACGAAAAATTTTAAAAAATTGCTCCGGGTCCTTCCTTTGCATTTTTTCAAAATTCAGAGCATAAAACCCTTCCACGTCCCTTGCTAAATTCAGCTCCCGAATCCACTGATTTCGAACTGACTGCACTTTCTGTGTCTTATGGGCTTCATAGGCAGCATACCCAATCATTCCAAGCAATGCAAGGTCCAATAAGTCTTCCGTATCTTCAAAATCCATTTTAAATGTTTTTAAGCGCGTTTCTTGCTCAACAAATTAATACCTTTAATCTCAAAATTATATACTGCCACCCCTTTTAAAATATTGTTTACATCTATTTTCTGTACAAATAACATTAAAAAAGAGCATAAGTTATCTTTCAGATTTTTGTTTTGTAATGCATGTTTTTTATTAAAATTGCCTTTTGGGACATACATTTTAGTGCAACTGATTTTTTAACACTATTTTTAATGTTTTATTGATTAAATCAAATAAAATCTACTTCCATTTTAAATTCCTTGATGTAGGGAAAAGAAACCTTTTGTGGAATTTCTTATGTGACTGCTTGCATTGGCATCACTTAAGCTGATCTTATTGACAGACGCACGACTTGCATAAGCAACATTGAAGAAGTAAAATTAGAAGGTCGTGCGTTCTGACAGCTCATATCGTAAAGTTTTTACAACGTCGATATAAAGTATGGTCAAAGGCCGACCGACCTAACGCAGTATTGTGAATAAGCTAAAAGTTTTTTCTGCATTTCATTTGACATTTCTCAATTTCAGACTAACTCAATTTGAACCATGGAAAGATACACAATCAAGCAACGTGTTAAAGTTATTCAGGCTTATTATGAAAATGGGCTTTCAAATCACAATGAAAATCAGTCAATCCACCTCAATCCATTCAATCCACCTCAGTGGATTCGTCAATAAGCAGAACTGCCGCATTTGGGCGAATGATAATTCAAGAGTGATTGTCAAAAAACCAATGCACCCACAAAGAGTGACTGTTTGGTGCGGTTTATGGGCTGGCGGCATCATCGGGCCGTATTTTATCTAAAATGAGGCCGGTCAGGCAGTTACTGTGAATGGTGTTCGCTATCGTGAGATAAAAACGAACTTTTATTGCTCAAATTGGAAGATATGGACGTGGACGATATGTAGTTTCAACAGGACGGTGCCACTTGCCACACAGCTAACGAAACAATGGCTCTTTTACGCGACAAATTCAATGGCCCTGTTATTTCACATGGTGGCGATGTCAATTGGCCGTCAAGATAATGTGGTTGGACTTCTTTCTTTGGGTTTATTTGAAAGAAAATGTGTACGACGATAAGCCAGCAACAATTAAAGAGCTAAATGATGAGATAATTCGGCACATTAACGGCATAGAACCTCACTTATGCCTCAGCGTCATCGAGAATTTGGACCATCGGATGGAGGTGTGTCGCCGAGGTCACGGCGGCCATTTGGGCAATATTTTATTCTATATATAATGTGGCGTCCGTGGAGTAGTTGGCTAAAGTGCGTGGCCGCTATGTCAACGAACCTGGAGACCCAGATGCGAACACCTGCAGCGACAGAAAATTATTTGAATTGAAATAATTTTTCTGTACGGACGCCACCTCTCTGCAGATAATGGCAAACCTCAGAGAGTAATCAAAATGCCATGTAAAGCTTCTTGAGAATAAGAACATTTCGCTCATCGCCGTTCGGAGTCGGCGTTAAGCCTGTAGGTCCATTTCTCGGTCAATTGTGTACAAACTTAATAACACGCACAACACAATTGATCCTAAGAAGCTAGGTCAAAGTCCTTTCAAGGGCTGAAATGGCCAGTTCTTTATTTTTATTTTTTATATAATTGAACCATACCAACATTATCATAATAAAAAGAAATGACAATAATATCCTAAATAATTTGTGTTTTATTCAAAATCAACATCGGCCTTTAAAATTTAACCACCCTTTATAACAATTGTAAGGTTTTGTTATAGACGTTCTTCCGAGTGCCAAATTAATAGAGCACAAGTATAACAGAGCTCAACAGAGGCTGCGTATAACAGTTTGGTAGCCAACAGAGTTTTAACGTAGACATGGAAGAAGTTAAGATTTCACAGAGTTGAGTTAACAGATTGAGTGGGTGGAAAGTCAACACTAACAGCTCTATTCTAACAAAGTCACAAAAGCCACCTCAGTATCAATCGATACAGAAGTCACAATTGATATAAATTCCTATCCTGAGCACTTTTAAAAAGCTCTTTTTGTATCAATAGTGATCAAAATAGTGACAAGCAGCTAGAAAGGTCACAAGCGAAAAATTCATACAAATAAAATTTTATAAAAAAACAATAATAACAAAAAGAAGGGGATATCTTAAGAGGACGGCTTCTAGGACACCGAAATCCTTGTTGGAAATTCATTTCGACTGCCGAATACAGTGTGCTTGGAATTTCATTGAGGAACACCAACCACAAGATGAGCGAAGGGCCTGCATACAATTTGCCTTGAGGTTTTTAGCAACTATTTATTTTTATGCTAATGGCTCTTATCTTAACTATTTCGGCAATCATTTTTCGACTTCAATGAGCCAATCATCGGTATCGCGGTCAATTCAGCATATCTCACAGCTCATTGTTACACAAAAATGTATCGACATTTATTTTCCAGTGACAACTAATGAGCAAGTTGATATAAAAAGAAGGTGACCAATTCATAAAGCTTTACAACACGATGTGGTGAATATTTAAAACTTTTTGCTTGTGACAGTTCAACCTGAATACGAATCAATAGAGACCGAATCAAAATGATCACAATTTTTCAGTATCAATTGATTGTGACGTTTATGCCAGAATAGGGCTGTAACAGTGTCGTCCAAAAAACAGAATAGAGATACGAAAGAGGTTCGAAATTTTTAAACTGAAAGCAATTAACGGGTTCAATCCAGTCCACACTGTTCCAATCCCAAATGCCCTTGTAAATGTAACTAAAACAATTTTGTTTTTTTGTGCAAAAATATGGGTGCCGTGTGCAAAAGTTAGTGACGTGAGCAAAAATTACGGGTCCCTTCCAGATTTTTTGGTGTATAAATAGGAAAAACGGAGCTACTTTTGTCTGATCTCGCTTTTGCCCGAAAAATTTAACTTTTATTAATCTGCCAAAAATAAAAAATCTGCAGAAAAATATCCACCCCGCCACTGAAACCTAGCCGACAAAAACTGCAAGCAGAAAAAAACTGCACACCCTTCTGCTCCTGTGTCTCAATACCTTAATGGCCAACTTTTTCAGAATATCCTTGTAGGTTCGTTACAAGCCCAAATCGAGTGAAATCGCAAATCCAGCAAAACCACCAGCGAATCGTAAGGTTGATTCTTGGGCGAAGGTCGCCAGCTAGTATGTTAAAAACTTGACATCGAAAATTTTCATCGAATTAAGTTTTCCAAAACTTTTTTTTAAACATACTCATACTGGCCCATTTTACTTGGTATTTATTTACTTTCTGAGGTTTGCCATCGTCTGCAGAGAGGCGGCGTTGGATTAGAGAAATTTTTTATATAAGGGTAAAATTTTCATCGAACGGTGCAGACACGTTAACGAGTTTGGCCATGATCGCACTTTTATTCTGTATCATCTTAAATGAATCACGCCCATTTCTATGTAGAAATGGACCACCCAGTCCAGTACACTATTGGATACAATCTTTGTTTTATTATGTTTTAATAAAGAAAATAGATGTTCTTTCCATACTCTTTCCACAAAGGTGCTATAAAATTCATTGTTGCTATAAAATTCGAAATTCACAGTCACGGAAAAGTTTTAAATCCAAAAGACAATCCACCTGCTTAGTCGACAATGTAAAATTCAAAACATTAGTTGTGGCCTACCCAAAGTAAAAAAAAATTGTTACTCTACAAATTCATTGTTTTCCACATAAACAATAAATAAAACTTTTCTTAAAAAAGAAAAGGAATGATAAGATTTTAAAAAGCCTTCTTCCTAGAGGCAAAATAGGAGAACATAAAATGTTTTACCTTTTTTATTATTTTTCTTATACATACATTGTAGCTATTGTGTTAAGCTTGTGCGAGTTGGCTACCCACCGCCTTGCTGAGTGTGTGGGACACGTCACGACTTACCACTCAATTCCAATGTAATTTAAAGCAACGGCAGTTTTTTGAAATATATGAGTATTTGCTGAAATTTGTTTGTGCAACATCCGGTATCATAGCAACCGGATGTGTATAAATCTAAAAGTTGCTATGGGAAATACAATTTCCTTTAAAATATAAAATTTCATTATTTTTTTTTGCGCTCTGATTTATAGTGGGTGAGTGGGTACCAGTGGTACACAAACCATGACTTTATTTATATCGAAATGTAAAAAATGAAATATGCAAATACAGCTTTCATGAATTGATTAAGAAATACCAGTTTTTCAGATTTAGTCTTGAAATATTCTTACCAAGATAGAGTGAGTGGTGTCCTTCGTTAAGTTTTTCTTTTCCATAAATGTTTGAATTTGCTTTAATTAAATTATAATATAAGAGCAGAATGGACTTGATATTTGCATGGACTAGAATTTTTGTTTAAAGCATAATCGTCGTAACTTACATGTAACTTACATGTTATAAAAAAAATAAATTCATAAAAAACTTGAAAATAGATCAAAGAAAAGAGTTTTTCTTTAAAAATCTGAAAATAATGTACTCGAGCATCTTTCTCTTAACCTGAACAACCGCACATGGGACACGGATGAATGCAATCATTTTAAAAGATATCCAAGGGTGAGCAAATAAGAACAATAGGAAAAGATATATAAATAAAATTCTGGTCTTGTTTTGAAGCCAAATTCATGTGAAAAAAAAAAAGTAAACAATAACGGTGTTTATAGAAAAAAGTGTGATTGAAGAAAATTAGAACGCAATTTGATGATTAAAAATATGAACGCGGAAACACGAACGTCACTGACGCGCGACAAAAGTGAACTGACAAAACGAGCGCTACCGCGACGCTGGCATTTTTCACACACCTACCTACCTATGAGCACCACTACGCACAGTGGTTGAAAGGAAGAAATAAATACCAAAATTCATGTTCTCTTTTAAACATTTTTTTAATTTACATCGTTTAAAAATTGTTCAATTAGCATAAATCCAAAATATTTTTGAATAATATTCATTGGGTTTTTGTCTAGAGGCCCTCAAACTCGAACAATGCAAAAAAACTGGGAAAATTATGTAAAAAGTTGATATTTTTACAGAATTATTACAAAAAAAGGGAAATAGATATATTCCCTTCCTTTTTTTTATTTATTTAAGAAAATGTTCAAAAACAGTTCTTCGTATTTGAAACATATTGTTTACTTCTATTTTTTTAAAAAAACTGAAATTTAACGTGGATATGAAAAAAAAACGTAAATTTATTTTTTAGCAGAATGTTACTTTGTGAGCTACAAGTTGCGCCAAAAAATCTTTCAACGGACTGTATTTATTGATATTTTACGTAAATGTTGCAAATAATAAAAGTGAGCTCTTTTGAGAGTTTTTTACAAGATATGACAATAACTAAAACCGTTTTGAGAAAAATATAGAGTTGCTCAGTCTCAAGGCTTAGTTCTTTAGCAATTATCCTTAGTATACTTTCAGGCTTAGCTTGTTAAGCCAAACTCTTCGTTCAAAAGTGTGACATACTTTATCTTGTTTATTATGGTACCAGCAATATTGACTGTCTTATTGACAATTTAAAGCTAGTCAAAAAAAAAAAAAAAAACTATAAAAAACTACAAAAAAAATGAAAATCTTTCTGAAGGTTTAGCATGTGTTTATACGCATAAAAAGCTACAATATGAACTAGGGATATAAAGATTGATAGCAGGTTTAACATTATCCCTAAAAGTATACTCAAGTAAATCCAATCGTGTATTAGTTGCGATTAGGCTTAGAAATAGAAAGTACTCTATATGGAAAAAAAATCGTTCTGAAGCTAATTGGAATGAATTCAGAAGAGCTCGTAACTCTGCAACTCTTATGGTTAGACAAGCTAAAACTGATTTTTTTAACTCCAAGCTGAACCCTAACTTGAACTCTAAACAGTTGTGGAAGAACATTAAAAAGTACAGAGTTTTCAGTAAGAATTTGACTGAATGCAATTTAAACCCTGATGAACTTAATAACTTTTTTTTGGGAAGTGGTAACCTTGCCTCTACACGCAGCGTTAGCAATGCGGACTTGACAATGCCGGTAAGGAACTCACTGTTTCCTCCCTTTGAACTTGCTCCTGTTAGTGAAGATCACGTTGCTATGTGCATAATGAAGATACATTCTAATGCTGTAGGTATTGATGGAATGCCCATTAAGTTTATAAAGTTAGTCTTACCTTTCATATTATCGGCATTAACTCACATTATCAATCATTGTATAACCTGTTCCAGATTTCCTGATTTATGGAAGGCTGCCACGGTTTTACCCGTGGCTAAATCTGCATCTGCCTCTGTACCCACTGACTTTAGACCCATAAGTATCTTACCGGCTCTTGGAAAGGTACTTGAGATGATTATGGCTAACCAAATTACGGAATATTTAAATACTAATAAGTTGTTATCGCCTCTACAATCTGGTTTTAGGACTGGTCACAGTTGCTCCACTGCTTCAGTTAAGATCTTGGATGATATTAGAATTTCCTATGATCAAAACTTTTTGACTCTGCTTTGTCTTATCGACTTCTCCAAAGCATTTGATTCTGTGAACCATACTCTTCTTTGCCAAAAGTTAAAAAACTACTTTCAATTCAGCTCAAGTGCTGCCAATTTTATAGCCAACTATCTGCAAGAGAGACTGCAGCGGGTTAAAGTAGGAAATCTTTATTCTTCCCTTAGATCAGTTGTAGCCGGAGTCCCTCAAGGGTCTATCCTGGGTCCATTACTATTTTCTTTATTTATAAATGACGTTTTTTCAATTTGTAAATTTGCAACTGTTCATGCATACGCTGACGACATTCAACTCTACCTCTCTCGACCAACTGGACTGTTAGAAGACTTGACTTACAGACTGAACTGTGACTTAACCTCACTGAATAAGTGGGCTGTTACCAACCTGCTTCTAGTCAATCCCTTAAAATCAAAAGTTCTCCCAATTGCGAGGAATGACTCTTGTTTTATTGATATTCCTCCCCTCTTTATAGGAGGTGAAAAACTAGAATTTGTGCTTAAAGCGAAAAACTTGGGACTTATAATTAACTCTAAACTGACTTGTTTCGATCATATCAATAACACCATAGGAAAAATATACGGAACTTTACGTTACTTACGGACTTCATCTGACTTCACGCCTACTGAAACTCGTCGCAGACTAGTCGTGCAATTAATTATGCCACATATTACGTACTTTGATGTCGTTTATAGTCAGCTTGACTCACAATCACAGCACAAACTTCTTGTGGCATTTAATAGTGCTGCTAGATATGTATATGGAGTCAATCGCTATGATCATATTTCTCAAAGAAGTATAGGAATTCTTGGCTATGGTCTGGTTGAGTATTTAAACATTCGAAACATCTTATTTCTGCACAGACTTATTCACACCCAACGCCCGGCATATCTCTATGCAAAACTTCAATTTTTCCAGAGTCAACGGTCAACCAACTTTGTTGTTCCTAGATGTAATTACCTTAACAGTAGTAGATTCTTCTTTATCAGCACCATTAAACTTTGGAATGCGTTACCTATTTTTTTAAAGCATATAACTTCACCAACTAACTTCAAAAAATCTATCTTTAACTATTTCAAATCCTTCAATCAATGAAACTTTGCTCTATTTATTCTTTCTTCTTTGTCTATGCCTTACCTCTTTTCTTAGTTCTCTATACATTATAACTTTACTACTACTCTATTTGTTTATAACTCTATTTATATTTTGTTACCTTACTTATTAGATAAGATATTTAATTCCTAGTTGTAATTATATCCAATATAACTTATATTATTTATAATTTTGTTTTGTATTCGTTTTCTGATATTGTTATTTGAAATAACTTCTAAAAAAAATGTTAGATTTAAATTAAATTTAATGAAATGATTAATTGTTAAATTTCAATGAAGTACTATAAAAGACTTAGTCTTATTGTACACCATCAAATTAAAATAAATAAAAATAAATAAATAAAAATAAATAAAAAAATAAATTTTGAAAGTTGCTATCATCGCTTATGCAATAATTACACGGTGTGACAGTCCAAAAACTTCTGGGATGCGACAAGTGGAGTGAAACATTTTTTGGGGGAGGTGGGCATGGCGGAAAAAATGTTTTTTTTTTAATAAACAATTTAATTTAAGATTTCTGACAGTGTGGTTTCATCATAGGATAAATCATAGAAAAAATATAGTGTTTTTAATTTTTCATAACATATGTGGGAGGTAGGCGTGGCTGTGGGCAGATATCAAAAAAATTTTTTTTATCCTGATACAGTCAAACTGAACTCATGTGCCTAATTTTATTGATTCACGACGACTACTTCTATTTTTTGACATTTTTTGTATGGGGCTCAACCACTGTGCGACGCTTTTTGGCACTTTAAGGGTTAAACTTAAAACTTTAAAATAACAAAGTAACTTAAAAAAAGACACGTTAATCTTAATACCAGTAAATTTTATTATATTTCATTATTATTTTTTTTTTCTGTCGCTTGGAAAAAATGTTCTTTTTTGTCAACGCACTTTTGGTCATTTGTTAATTTTTTTTTCGCGTAATGCAAAAACAAAGAAACAAAAAACATGTACCAACAACAACACAAACATATTCACATCAACAAAACAAAAAACACCTACTTAACAATGGCGTAGTAGCCCAGTTGTAAAATGAACCCCGCTTTATGCCTGGCGGCAACATTCCTTGGAACTTAAGCAGACATGCTGGCCTCCATACTCGCTTATATCTTTTTTCTATAGGCATGTCCTAGAACGACATATCTATTAATTGAACTGCCATAGCAGTAATGCTGCATTATTAAAAAAAATTATATAAAAATTATGTGTCTGGTGGAGGATTTCAACCTCGGACCTCGAAAGTTCACTCGGCCACGGCAGCCACTATTGGACGTAGCCAAAAAGTGAACAACAACAATCATTTATGTATTGAAGTTATTGAATTTGAAAAAGTATAATCTTAAAATAGCATTAAAATTATTACTTGCCACCTTTCTTCTATCGGCAGGCCTGCTTTGTTTTTCATCTGGGAAGTAGAAGCAACATTTTTTTTTTTCCTTTCTTGTTAGAGTAGCCAATACGGAAATACATAATCCTTTAAATAGATTATTGTGATCTTCTGCTTTAGTTCATACTTAATATTGAATCAGCAACATATCATAACGAAAGCTAATGTTTTGGTGGTTAAAGGGTAGAACTATCGGTCGACGGGATATGAGTTTAATTCCTCCCACGGTGGGCAAGAAATCTATATATATAAAAATAAGTTGCATTGTGTATGAAATTGATGTTCTCTGTAATGCGTGAACCGATTTCGTTTCTGAAATCAATACGAAGATTTTTATGTAGAAACGGTCTTTGTGTGTGTATTGGTTCATGAATTATAGGCATTTTAGTGCACTTATACAACAATACAGATGTGAACAAATACATGTGCGCACATATGGTGTATATGGGAAAGTATTTGCAAGGGAAATTGAAAATAAATGGAATGTTGGAATAATTTGGCAAGTCTACTTTAGTTTGCTTTTGCGCGAAAAATATAGGCATAGTAAAAATTTTCCATACCCCTTTTTTTTCATACTTCCTTTTACCGGTCTCAAATCAATAAAAATGCTATATTTAAGACGGTTTTGGTCGTATTAGACTAGTTCGTATGGTTATTGTCGGCAACTATACTAAAAATGGGCGTGGTCTAAGCGCACTTTTTAGAAATCATTATTTTTCCAGAGTTGTACATGTTCTGATAGTGAAACTTGATATGTAGATGCTATTGGCCCAAGAGACAGTTACTATATATTTGAGCGAACATTAGACAAGAGGGAATTTGGCCACACAGGCCAAATTAATGACATTGAATTGTCTTGGAACTAAATGTCGTATAACAATGAAGGTCTTTCTACTGGCACGGGCCTTCGAAAACGGGGCGTGGCTCCACCCATTTGAGCCAAATTTACGATACAGAATAGCTATAGTAGTAAAAGTCACAGAACATTGAAACTCAGAATGTAGATACCATTTGGTGATGTCCTTCTACTAGAAAAGGTGACATGCATTGGACATGGGGGTGTGTCTCAACCCGTACAAGCCAAATTTATAACACAGAAAAGATATGGAAGTAAAAGACAAAAAACATAGAAGAAAGAATGAACCTACTACTTGGTAATATCTTGGGAAATGAAAAATGCAAAAAATTTACAATAGAGAACGCTGCTATAGACTCAAAAACTACTCAGCCGATTGAGCTCAAATTTGCGCAGTAACTATTGGGTCATTCATAAATTACGTTACCAATTTAGTAGAGAGAGAGGTTTTAAAATGTACTACGATAAGTAACGAATGGCCCCACGAATGGCCCCACGTTTTTATAAGAACTAAGAGCCTCACTTTAGCAGAAATTATTTTATACTTTTTAGTTCGTTAAAAAATGTGGTATATTAAAAAATTTTTTTACATAAATTATTATTTTCTGGTTTTTAGTCTTATGTAAAATTTTACAATAGATTTTGAAGGTTTTATGTTTTTATCAGTAAAAAATTTGTTTTAAAAACCGAAATGGTTCCATAAATATTACACAAAAAAAAAAAAATTAAAAAAACGGAAGAAATTCATTGATATTTCCGAGACTCGAACTCTCAACCTCACGATTATAAAGGAATCGCCGTACGCTTTGAGCTACAGAACCCATCTAAAAATATCATCTAAATAGCAATAAATCAAACAAACTTTTTACAATTTTTTTCCACCTTCCGTCGTGAATTTTTGAAAATCTCAATTTGTTTTATAAAAAAAACAACAAAAATTGTCGAGGCTCGAACTCACTAACTAGCGTTTATAAAGCGATCCCTATACGCTCTAAACTACAGAACTCACACGGAAATATTTTCTATATGAGGTAATAAATTCACTTCAGTTGTGAATTTTTTAAATTTAAAAATCTCAATGAGCTTTTCAGTTTTTTCGTTTTATTTTTAATATGTATGTATGTATGTATGTATGTATTTATCAAATAATTTCGCATTTTACCCAAACAAATAAACGTGCAGACAAGAAAATAAGTTAATGTTGTGTCATCCAGTTCTGAGCTACATTTAAAGTTTCAAAACAATAGCTCATCGGCAAGTTGGTTAAAAATGGATTCCAAGATTTGTACGGGACAGACAAATGAAGTGAAACTAATAAAAACGTTTAAAAAAAACGGAGAATATAAACAGTAACGAACGATCATCAGTGTATATTTATCGACCACAATCGGTAAACACAGAATATAAACAGAGACGAACGATTTTCTTTGTATATTTTTCTGCCACAGAACATACATACAAAAAAAGTTCCATATAAACGATCCGCCCAAATTGAGGACAAAAAAAGCTCGCCAAAATAGACTCTTTCTTTTTTGTGTTTGCCGCTCACATTGGAATCTATTCTGAGCGAGAGAACTGGTGGCGAATTCATTAGGAAAGTAAAAGTTATGACAAATTTTTATGGAAATCCATATGTTTTTCACATTAATTTTGTATCGAATTTTATTTCAATGCAATTTAAATTTCAAATTTTATTTGAACAAAATGCGTTGTGAAATGCGAATAAATTGAAATTTGGCATAATTCAAAAATTAATATTTTTTCTTGTACATCAAAAGTGATATTTTTATTATGGAACCTTCAATTTCAGGTATCTAAGCGTGATTTGAAAAAGAATGGTTAAAAATAATTGTGTAAAATTATTTAAAAAATTTTCAAAAAATGTCAAAATTTGGCCTATTTTCGAAATATGTATATGGAGTTTAAATAGGAATACCGTAACATCGAGTAGAAATGAAAATTTTGTATTGAACTTGAATATCCAAGCTTTCATATTCAGCAATAAAAAGTTGCGAAATTACATAAGTCGTGGTAATCGTCACTTAAATAATAGACTGGGCCGAAGTTTTGAACTTTTCATTATATTGATGACGTCACTTTGTATGGGGTGGTTAACTTCCAACTTCTCCGAATTTCAAATTCAGAAAACATTTTAATTATTAACGTTATTTATACTTGAATTAATTTCTGAGGAATTTATGAAGGTCTTACTATTTAGATGACGGCATTTTGTATTGGAAGTAGGCATGGTTTTTATCTGATTTTGTCGAATTTCATAGTTAGGATTTATATTGAAGAGAAAAACTTATATGCAAAATTTCAAAGCATATCTTTAATTTTTGTAGGTTTTTAAGAGATTTTACTTTTAAAATAAAGTCACTTTGTATGGGAGGTAGGCGTGGTTTTCATCCGATTTGGCTTATTTTGGAACGTAATCTTTATATTTTAGATATAAGTTTAAATATCGAATTTTATGACGATATCTTTAAAACTACGACTTTAGTCATGTCGAGAGACGGACAGACGGACAGACGGATGGACGGACGGACGGACGGACGGACGGAATTTTTTTTTTCATTTGTACCCATTCTACACTAAGGGAAATAACGCATATTAGCATCATCCACGCCTGAGTATAAATTTTATTCAAATATTTACGTGGATAAATCCAATGTTTTCCTTACAACTCGTTTTTTTCCCGTATTTGAATTTTATTTATACCACACACGTACACACATATTCCATACAAGCAAGCAGGAACAGCATCGCACACGCACACACATACTCCGACAAGAAGCAACAGCATCGCACTCTGTTTCTGCAGTTTATTTTTTGCATTTGCAGTTCTTATAGTTCTCATAGTTCTCATTTAGTTAATGTTTCAGGAGTAATATAGTATGCATGTTTGGCAACGAAATGAAATTATGTAAGGTGGAGTGACAACTCGGTGTTTTCTCAAGAACATCTTGGAGAGTTTGTCATTTACCTGCATAATTTGCTTCTACCTAGATATATTTTGTAGATTACTTTTTCGTTCTCTATTTTATACTATGTTTGACAGTTGGTGCAATATTAGGGCCTAATTTTAATGTATTTTTTATTAATTCTGATTAAATATTTAAATATTTAATTTAATTAAAAAAGTATTCAAATAAATTTTAAATATTTACGTAGTCCATTTATTCAAATGCGTTATTGGTGCAAAAATGACTCGCTTTTTGAATAAATTAAAAAAGTTTTTGGATAAATTTAATATTTTTTTCCCTTAGTGTAACTATAACAAAAGTCAAAAATTCCCTTTGACTTCTAGGTGAATTAATCTCCATTTTTTGGGATTTCAACCCACTGTGTAGCGTAAACTTTCAATTCAAGAAATAACAATTTTAGAAACATAGGACCATATGCACGTTCTATACTAATAAAGTATTATCCTGTGGGTCTGGCTATCACCACTGATAACATTGCTACACGAATAGATGTTCACCAGAATTTGCCCGTAAAGCAAATTATCGTAAAGCAAATTATTGTTAAGAGAACTCTTATCGTACTCTTATCGCAAAGAGAAGACTGGGGATTGAATCACTTTTTCACTGAACATGACATCTAAGTCCTCACTGACAATCCCAAATAGAGCACGGCAAGAAAGCGATCAAATCCAAATCTTTTTGTACCTATAGTTATGGTCACAAAAGCATGAGTCATACACTCTGGATCTATATTTGCTGGGTCCCAGCTTATTGCAAATCAGAGGATCTAAAATGGATGTATGCACTGCTCACATATCAAGAATCATCGTTGAATCAAGTACTTGTACTAAGTTGAGTCATGAAGATTTAAGTGTACAGTAGAGTCGGTCACCACACAAAAGAAAAAAAAAACAAAAAGTTTGAAAAGCGCACCTCTTATTTTAAAGATGTTTTTTTTAGCTTTGAACCAAGGATTTCAGTTGAAATACCTACTCCGTCAAGTCTGCTTTGGTTCGAAAATGGGTTGATAAATTAGTGGGAGGGCTGTGGTAATAGAATGAAACATGTGTAGGATGTTCTAAACATGGTGTAAAACCGTAGAAACATATGGAATTTGAATCTGAGGCAAGTGTTAAGCCTTTACCTCAGTCAATTCAAGTTAGAGAGCAATCCCATCCACAAACTTCTTTACCACCAACTACGCTTCAAGTCGTAAATATTGATGAGTTTTCAATTTCAGTTGATTAGAAATGAGAATAGAAAATAACAAATGCGAAAGGGTAAAGCATAGCACCATGGCCTGGGCGGGATTCGAACAGGGGTCCTCTGGGGTGGTAGTTGAGCACGCTATATACTCTACTATCGAGGTCGCCAGCAAGATGAGAACAAATTCTTACGAGTAAGAAGTTCAATTTTATGAGAGGAAAAAAAAAAAATTGAGTTCAGCGGATGTAAATCGAGGTAACAGGTTTTACCAGTTGAATATGACAACGCAAGTCCAAAAGTTCTGAGAGGAATATGTAGTACATACTAGTTAAGCTCTCTTTAACGACATATCACTACTTCAGATCGTATATAAAATGCATAAGTTATGGAAAGAGGACCATTTTGGCGGTTTTTCCGGGGTTAAAAAAAAAATCTTTTTGTTTTGGGAATTGTCTCGAGGTCATTTTTAAAATAAAGGGTGCACTGTTCAATTTTTTTTTTCAACCCACTCTAGTGAACAGCCTTCTGCTGTTTTATTAGGTCACTTAATTCTTGATCGGACTTCTGCAACTGGCATAAACCAGTCGCAACGATTGCTGACTGATACATACTCCAGTTGAAAAAACAGTCTGGAAACAGAAAAAACAGTTTATAAGTGAAATTTTCAATTTCAAATATATTTTGAACCTGTTTATATCATAAGTTTAACAAAGCTTTCAAAAACTTTCATTCAATGTATAATTAAAGCTTACAAAGAGTAAATAAAACAAAAATTTCATTTGCTTACTTGTTTTCAATACTCTTTTCAAAACATTTTTTGATTTAAAAAAACTTGTGTGTTGATGAAAAATTGAATGGCGGTTCGCAAAAAATCTCGAAATTTTCAGGGAAAATAAGAAAGAAAAAGCTGCAAAAGCTGCGACCGACAGGAAAATGTGTCAAGGTTTCTGCAGCAAGATTTTAGCACAAAAAATTGTAACAACAATAACAGCCACAAAAACATCAACAAGAACAACAACAACGACAGCAACGACAGCGCTAGAAATAACAAGAATATGCGCTGTAAAAACTATTTGAAGGATGATAGACAGAAAGCAAAGGTTTCTGTCGGGCGGAAACGGGGGAGCATGTACGCGATAAAGGGCTCTGGGCGGAGTTTAGCTCAAAACGACGCCGTGTAGACCGCGTATAATTGTGGGATTTTTGAAATGAGTTGAGTTGGCAGCATGTGAACTGTTGTTGTCGCTTGTTTTTATTGTTGTTATTGTGATTGTTGTTGTCGCGTGTTGCTGTTGTTGTTGTTGCTGTCATAAGCAGTTTTGGAACTTGAACTCGTTTTCGTGGCATGCTTTCAATGTAAGAAATAAATCGTTGAAAGCGTACAACAGCAGGAGCAGAAAAATACGTGAACCCAGGGAGGGATCCTGCCCCTTCTTCAGCAGGGAGGGCTTGGCGTTAAATTGGCGTTGTTGGGTGTGCTGACTTACATAGAATGAAAAAAAAACTTGTTTACTTAATTATTTTTATTTTTTTTCAGTTCGCAGCACATTCTATGTTATGCGCGAGTTAACTTTGTTATGTTATGTGGGTGAGAATGCGAATGACTGTGCGTGTATGTGTTTGAGAGTGTAAATGTGAGTATGTGTGTTAAACAACAATAACAACAACTACAACAAGGACAACAGCTACAGAAACTGCGGGAATATGTTGTTAGCAGCTGATGTGCACGCCTGCAGACAGTTTCTGTTGTTGAGTAGATGTTTTTGTTGTCATTGTTGTTGTTGTTGTTGTTGTTGTTGTTGTTGTTGTTGTTATTATTGTTATTGTTGTTGTTGTCGTTGCTGCTGCTGTTGATGTCTTCTTAAATAACACAATAAAAAAAATAACTTTTTGTCCAAAAGCTTAAAGCTGCTTTTAGTTGTTGAAAACGAAGCCTTTAATCTTTGAAAAATTTAAAAAAGGAACATCGATTTTTAGGACAATTTTTTAAGGAAACATTTAAAGCTTTTGTTTTAAGCAATGCTTTTTAAGAGATCGCTCAGAAAGCTCTCCTCTCAAGCAATGCTTTTGTGTTATAGGGAGCATTTTAATAATAAGCTATATTAAAATAGTCGCTACTAAAGCTTTTGGGAATGATGTACAAAGTTATATAGATAATGAAGCTTTTTTTAGTAAGCTTTTAAACATATCACTCAGAAAGTTTTCCTCTCAAGCAATGCTTTTGTATTGTAGGGAGTATTTTAATAATAAGCTATGCTAAAATATTCGCTACTTAAGCTTTTAGGAATGGTGTACAAAGTTATATAGATAATAGAGCTTTTTTAGTAAGCTTTAAGACATATTTTAAAATGAAAAATAGTTAATGTCTCTTTTCTTGATCCGTCGCAATCAAACCAGTGTTTAAATAAAGATGAGCACGTGATTTTCAGAAAAGCTTTTAGTTTAACTTAAAAACAAAATATTAAAATATTTTAACCAAGAAGCAAATTTGGCACTTCTTAGCAACTTTGTATATTATTTGATATGCATTGAAGCTTAGCAAAAGTTTTAAGTTTAACAAAAGCTTTTTATTAAGATATCGGGCGTTTTTCGAAGCTGAAGTTTATTTATGCATTCTATTCAATTGACAATGGGACTAAAAGCTCTTTTGAGCACTTTATATAAAAGCTTTAAATAAAAAATTCTTTAATTATACTGGTTATAAGACACAAAAGTTCTCATAATAAAAAGCCCATGGAGACAAGAAGGGATTAAAGCTTTCAATAGAGAATGAAAAATAAAATGTTTATGGGGCAATAAAAGGATGAAATGCCATGAATGATGAAAAAAATATAAATTAGTTGCTTGATGCTCATGATATATTGTCTCCCAAGTGCTTAGTGTGGGAATGGAGCGTTTATTCCCAATGATAATTATTCATTCTCATAAAATTCAAGGTAAAAAATATTTGTTTTATTAGAAATCTTATAAAAGCTTTGAAAATATTTTCTAATATGGAAAGCTCTCAAAAGTTCCGGTGGCTTTTAAAGGTTGTAAAAATATCGAAAAGTAGAAGAAGCGTTCAAATAGTTTAAAAAGCTCTTAAAAGTTTTGAAAGCCCTTAAACGTTTTAAACTGAACACAAAATTTTTTAGTTATAGCTTTGATAGCATAGCTTATAAAATAGCTTTTAAAATCTAAAAGCTTTCATAAAAAAGCTTAAAAAGCTTTTAATAGTTTCATAAGCTTTCGGAGACTGCGTAAGCTCTGGGATCTCTTAAAGCTTTCAAATTACTTAGAAAGTTCCAAAAACTTAAAGTAGAAAAAAGTTATATAGGACTTTTAAAGCTTTTAACTAACAAAGAAAACTCTCAAAAGGCTTAGAACATTTAAACGAATTTAAAAAGTTTTTAAGCGCTGTTAAAGATTCAGAGAGTCCAGAAAACTCGCTAAAGCTCCAAAAAGATTCAAAGTTCTTAAAAGATCGTCAAAGCTTTAAAAGCCCAAAAAAGCTAACAAAGAAAACTCTCAAAAGGTTTAGAACATTTAAACGAATTTAAAAAGTTTTTAAGCGCTGTTAAAGATTCAGAGAGTCCAGAAAACTCGAAAAAGCTCCACAGCTCTAAAAAGCTTTTCAAAGCTTTAAAATCCTCAAAAAGCTAAAAAAGAAAACTCTCAAAAGCTTAGAACATTTAAAAAGTTTTAAAGCACTGTAAAAGTTTTAGAGTTCAGAAAACTCGCAAAAGCTCCAAAAAGCTCTAAAGCTTTAAAAAGCTTTTCAAAGCTTTAAAAATCTTTTGAAAGCCTTACAAGCCCCAAAAAGCTTTAAAAACTTAAAAAGCGTTGAAAGCTCCGAAAGCTTTGATAGCTTTCAACAGGTTTTAAGTCTTAAAAAAGCTTTTTCATTTTTCTTATCGATTTATAAAAAAAGTGTATAAAATAGCTTCAAAATCTTTCAGAATGCTTTGAATGCTTTCAAAGAACGTTGAACGCTCTAAAATTATCTTTAAACGTGCACTTAACTTGAAAAACTCTCCACAAGGGAGATATTAAAAGGCAGATATTAAACATTGAGGGAGATATTAAAAGCTTTTGAATT
Organism: Pherbina coryleti; assembly: GCA_943735915.1. Lineage (NCBI taxonomy): Eukaryota > Metazoa > Arthropoda > Insecta > Diptera > Sciomyzidae > Pherbina > Pherbina coryleti. Next base: position 166,057,959 of record OX030948.1, read on the forward strand.
AATATAGATAGCTTTTAAAGATTCCAGATATTTCAAGGGGTTTCGAAAATTCTCCAAGATTTAAAAGTGTTCAAAGAGTTCAAAAAGCTTTTAGAAACTTGAGAAGACCCCACAATCTCTGCAAAATCTAGCAATTTTTAATTTTTCTAATTGTATCACATAAAAGCTTGATATTTAAGAATATGAGAAGCTTTTAAGGCTTTTGAAGAATGAAGACAATATTTAAATATTTGGAAAAATTTCTAGATGCTTTTTAAGCCAAAAGCTTTTCAATTAGTTAAACTTTTGAAATCCGTTCAATTTCTTAAGACTCTGAAAACTTTCTATTTTAAAAGCTTTGCTCTTTTTTTACATTTTAAAGCATTCCTTAAAGAAAAAAAATGTAGGACTGTAGAAGAAACTTAAAATTTTCTAAAAAGTTTTTTTATATACTTTGCTCTCATTATTACAGAATAAACGTGTTTTATAGAAAAAGTTCACGTCTTTGTATTAATAAAGTTATTTCAAAAGCTTTGAAGCTTTCATCTTTCAACTAAGTTTGCCATTGTTTTTTTTTTTTGCATCATAAACTTCCACAACTCAGCTAAGCTTCAAAGTTCTTTAAACTTAACTAACATTTTTCCTTGCCGCCTTACAACAGCTACATTTCCATGGCTCCAAAAATGAAGAGAAAGCTTTTGTGACGATAGAGTGTGTGAAAGAATCTGGAAAAAAAAATACGGCACGCCAACTTGATTTCCCCAGAGCATAACCGAAGTTTAACCCTACTTTCTCTTCAGTCATTCAGCCCAAATTTAATTTCTGCCTTACAACCTTTAAAACCTTTACTTTAGTCTGTTTGTGTGGCTGTGTGGGCTTATGTGTGCGTGTGCTTGTGTGCATGAAAACATGCGGTTTTTCCTGCTCATTCCTATGCGCTGTTGTGCACTTAACAGTCATAATTATTTTTTTTTTTTCAAATCTTGTTGCAGAGCTTTTAATAATTGTTGCCACTAACGAGGCGAGAAAGACGACAAACGTGCGCAAAAGTCCATTTTGTACAAAATAGCAAAAGAACAGGCATAATAATAACAACAACAGCAACAACAACAACAACAACAAGCAGCAACAATATGAAGAATTAAGCATACAAACATGATGTTAAATATTTCATAAGCACTTTAAAAAATAGCTACAACAAAAACAAGGCCTGCTAGCAACTAGCGCAATGCCATGTCATATTGAAAGCTTTAAAAAAAAAATAAAATAAAAAAAAAATTGCTACAACTTGAAATGCTCATTTAAATTTTAATTGCTTTATAAATGTATAAAAGTCCTTGAGCTTTTTGTGTTTTGTTTATTATTTTCTTAGCGTCGTGAACTTTATCCTTTTTACTTTCACTATCTATCCTGCTCACTTACTTGTGCTTTCACACACTCTTACATGCACACACACACGCACACATTCGCAAAGTTTAAACAAAAATATTTTATGCTAACTCCTCTAGTGTTGCTTGCTAACAACTTCAAGAATTTCTTGCTAACACACAAAAAACAATTTTGAGCACGCAATGCAAGAACAACAACAATAAAAACAACAACAACAACAACTACAACAACGACAACAATTGTGAGCAAGCAGTATTTCTTGAGCCTTAAGCGTTTGTAATGTGCTTTGCACGTGTTGGAAAATTAATGAAAATTTCACACGAAAACTTCTGACAACAAATACAACAACAACAACAATGCAGTGAAAAAAAAAATTGCCTGCTAAGCAAATACGTGCCCAACAACAACAAGAACAATAACAAAATCGTGCATTGCTAACAATACATCAGGGTAGACAAGCTTTTCATGGGAACAAAGCAAAAAAGTTTGCATGGATAAAGCTTCAACTTTAAAAACTTTTGGAATTTTTGAAAAAATTCTTCTTCTTAATGGCACAAAAAGACACAACACTTAATTTGCCCCGGTAATAGAGGCAATACTCAAACAAAAGCAACAAATTTAAAAAGCTTTTTAGAGACTCTTTAGAAACTCTTAATCAGCGATAGCCAAAAAGTCAAGCAAAATGGCAGTGTCTAGCGGTAAATGTGACAAGGTGAGCAAGTTGTCAAATGTCAACGATGCTTAAATGTCAAAAAGAGTAGCCAGAAAAAAACAGCCCGAAAGTGTTTAAAGTAGCAAGAGTAGAAGCAAAAGGGCCAAAAGTAGCAAAAGCTACAAAACATTGTTTTGAAGCTTTGACGCAAATTGATGTCTGCTCTGATCAAACTGACAAGCAGGACAGACAGTCAGCCAAGACAGCAGCAAATCTCAGAGAGAAAGTGAGCAACAGAGAGAGAGACGAAGAGAGCGAGAGAGGGAGTGGAAGTTAAAACAAAGCGAAGCGGCGAAGTGAAGAAGCTCGTGAGTGAGTTAAAAGCGTCTCTACAACTCGCTGAGTGCGTGGGTTGGGCCTGGCAGCTGAAGCGACAAGCTGGCAGCAAAAACCTGACAATCAATTTAATGCCCTTCGAGCTTTGAGTACAGAGCATAAATTGACTGCACCATGTTGCTTTCATTTTATTTTTATTATTATTATTCTTATTATAATTTTTATTAATATTATTTGTATTGTTATTTTTATGATTATTTTATTGTTGTTGCCTTAGTGTGCTGTTCGTGATTGTGCTGTCGTAGCTTCAATGCTAGCTTCAACTCCCGCCCCCAAACTGCTACTTGTGATACTACAGTCATGTAATGTTTTAAGCTTTTTTCCGACCCTCCTATTTTATCACTTTCATTAACGCAATGACAGGTTTAGCAACCGTTACTTGTATTAAATGTCTATAAAAATAAAACAGAAAATAAGCAAAAAAAAAAAATAAAAGTGTTGCCTACTCTACAAAGTAACCACTTAGCTTCGAAACATATGAGTTGCTCTGCACTCAGTTCAGTTCATAGCTCCTGCTGCTGCTCTGCTGCTGCTGCTACTGCTTCAGTTCATTCATTCTGCTTGCTTTGCGCTTTAAGCACTCATTCGGTATAAGTTTTAGCTTCCAGTGGGTTTGCCTTTTTTTCAAATGCCATTAAATTCCCTTGCCTTAGCCTTAGCCAGGCAGCCATCCACCCCATTTCTTAAGCTTATCCTCTTTAGCCTTCATAAACCTTAGTCAACTTTTTTCCCGCTAGCTTTGTGGAGTTTGCAAAATATGAAAAAAAAACGCAAAATGTTTTTCTCCCTTTATTATGTACCTTTTTTTTTAACCTAACTCCCTTCAGTAGATTTACAATCAGCAGCATGTAATTGGGTGAAGGTCATTGGGGTTGCCTTTCCTTACGTTTTGCTCCAATTTTGTTTTTTCGTTTTATTTGCTGTTATGATGTTTTTTTTTTGTTTTTTTTTTTTTTGCTGTCATCAACATCATCATCTGCAGATTTTTGTGCAAGTTTGAAAAGCTGCTTTAAATTTGTGGCTGCAGCTTTTTGTGTGGCTACAGCAGCAGCAGCAAAAGCAACTTCTCTAAGTTAACTTTGAAGAGCGCGAAGAAAAGCAGTTTTTAAGTACTTAGCGGCTTTTTTAATATTTGAAAAGTTTTCTTCCGACATGAATGGGTGGAAGGTGGGAGTTATTCTTTTTCACTGCTATAGAAATGTTGAAAATCTGCGCGGAACATATACAACTTGTGAAAGAAGTTTAAGGAGTTTGTTGTTTTTTTTTTTTTTATCACACATTTAAGTTAACGAAAAACCTGAAGCTGAAATACTTAATGTGAGTACAACTGCATCCTTTACGTTAAACATAGTGTTATGTCTTCATAACTTAGATAAGCTTAACTTCTTAATACTTATACATATATTATTAACACTATACTTATAACTAAAGCTTTACTGAGAATATGAGAGTTGGCATCTATTCTTAATACAAAACAATACCTTACCCTTTAACCCTCTAACCGGCCAATTTTTGATTTTGATGAAAAAATTATCATAAACTAATATTGGGTAGAGAAACACAAATCTGAAATCATATTGTCAAAAAAGTGAATAGGTCACCTTCCACAGGTGAATTCATCTACCCCGCCTTTTGGCGGACTTGCCTGTTAACGTAAAAAAAAATCAACCAAATGAAAAATAGTTTTTATTAAATTTTATTAGAAGAGAAAGTAAAATAATAATGAAAAAACGTAGAAATGAGCACTATTATTGTTTGTGAAACTGCTGAAAACATTTTTTTGTGGATGACAAGCAAAAAATTAAATTACATTTTGTACAAAACATTTGGGTTTCTGATGTACAGCCAGGCATTCTGAATAATAAAACTTCGATCCAAACAATCAGGCGTATGGTTAATTCTATCGTAACGAATGTCAGATGGTGGTTCGTAAGATCTTTTACTTTTTTCACTCTCTCACTGAGCATTCATTCGATGGTCTTCAAACTGGAATTTATATTTTGAAGCAAGCACAAGACTTCAGCAACTTCTGTACGAAAATTGGACAGCTTCAATCTACCCACGAATTCAGTATCTTCTACATGAATTTGACGATGAAAAATGTACTTATTCACCATAGCCATATCCACGAGGTGATAGAAGAGACGCAAAGTCCATTTTCTTGTTTTCATACGGATATGATAGCGACCCAATAAGCCATCTATGAGATCAACGCTCCCATGTGGTGATTTTATTCTCGGATTACTTTTGGGCAGTCAACTTCAATGTATTTTTTATCTTTTCTATCATATCTGGTTGCTTTGGTTGGTTGAAGTTGGTCAGCTGCAGTTAGAAAAGGCTTTATACCGGCGTATGTTGAAGGTAGGCGTACAAACTTTGTATCTTTCCACAATACAGTAGATATATCGATACTAAATGCACTGTCCACAAATTCTTTCTTTCAAATTCTTCTTCACCTTTATTTTTCATCGCTGAAATGAAGGTATTTCTGAATTTCAAAAAATTGCTTCGAAGTCATTGTGGTCCTAATGGCTTCAAATGCGTGTTTTGACCAGTAGCTTTCCGCATTTGTGTAGAGAAATACAGACATGAACAACAGTATCACAATGTATTCCTTTACTTCAACGGAAGTGACTATGAAAGTGGTCTAAATATTCTGCTGGCGAGCATTCAAGTTTGTTTCTTTTGTGATAATGTTGAACAGTCTATCGGTGAAAAAGTATTTAAAACATTGATATGGTGTTTTCAATTCCTTAAAACTAACAAGTAAAACTCTTTCGCCAACCAATGCAGTGCATATGGTTCTTTCTCCACATAATATTTTTAACTGAGGTGATTGTGGATTGACATCCATTACCGTTCCATTGAATCCACCATCACGTCCATCAAGTTCTGGCAAAGGGGAACGAACACGTTTTGCCCGTTTTGACTTAGTTGATGCTGCACTTGTCAATGCGCTTACAAATCGCTCCAATTGCTGAATACATGCTCTGATGGTCGATGGCATGTCTAATGGCATGAAATATCAGTCTAAGTCGCACCTGAGGCTTTTCTTACGTTATCGGTAGTGTTTTCATTAAAGCTCATATCCATGCATTCAAAGTCTTTATCAGATATTTCAAAATCTGTGTCTTCACAGCTATTTTCTTCAGAACTCTGCTCGTCAATATCTGATATAATAGAATCCATGAGTTTTTCTATTTCTTCATCAGTCATTAGCGACAACTTCAAGCGTTTCTCTTTAGGAGAATTGAACATTTTCTTTGGTGGCATCATTTTTCTTTGGTCTAACACATAAAATTATAAATTTCAGTATGGAAAATAATCAATTTGAGAGGAAAAACAGAAATAAATTGAAGAAAAAGTGTTGATTGGAAAATATGTACACAACACACAAAAGTACCAGGGAACCGGCAGTTCCGTTCTTAGGCGGGGTAACTTTTGGGGCTGCTGGGAGCTCGTGTGTGTTTGGAAAACAATATACAAATTCGCCAGCATATTTAGAAATAACTAAGCTACCTACCAATAATTTTTTCACTTTGATTTGAATACAGAATATATTTTTTATTTTATTTTTATTAAAATGCACTTCGCGCCAAAATAATTATTTGCTCTGACTTTCACGAAAATTTCACTTTGACAGACACTAGTGCGTGAATGAATGCACTGACAGATGTAAAATCAACAGTGTTGCATAAAACGCACTTTTTTTAGAGGCACAAAAGTGAATTGGTATTAAAATGTTTTTTGGTGGAGATGCTATGGCGCTTTACCTTAACCCCGCCTTTAAGGGTTATAGGGTTAAGAATTCATCATAACTTTATTGGTGTACAATGTTATATAAATACTCAAAATAAAATATAAATACAAACTCAAATAACTTCATTTGTTAGAACGAAACCTACTTTCAATTTTAATTTGTAGTGTACCTTTCGAACTAATATCGAATTTTCTTAGCTCTACTTAGCTAATTGTAGTTTTTTAACAATTTTTCTAGGTAACCACTTTACATTGTTTGAGAATTCATTTCTATACAACACATTTTCATTTTCTTCAAATATTTTTTTTTTTCCTCCAATTTTACCACTATCTTTACTTAACTTGGCTTGTCATTGTTTTCTTTATTTCCAATACTTTCCTCAAATTCTTATTGCGAAATACATCTAAAAGTGTCCGGGGCTTCAAATTAAATATAAGCTGTGCCGGCGCTATATTTGTGAATGTGGATGGAGTTGTTCTATACATAAGAAAAAAATTATTGAGTTTAAGTTCCCAAGGCAAATGTTTTGATTTTGGATCCATTAAACTTTTTTTTTGGAGGACGATCCTAACAAGGCAACGCGTGAGGGTCAAGGGGGCGATCTTCACATGGCAACGTGTCTGACTGCCTCAACCTGGTGAGGCCAGCATTATCCATGTCGAACTCGTCTCAAGTCGACTCAAGCCTCTGCGTGGTGTCCTCTAGAAACGGCAAACTGGCAACCATTAGTTTGACGGCTAATCTGAGCGGCGGGCTCATCCTGCCTTTAAAGGGTTGTGCGTTGGGTTTGAAGTCCACCACGTAAAAACAAATTTCAATGAAAAGTTCAAGAAAAAAGATAAAAATGATCCCTAAACCTGATGACGACTACCGCAAACGAAAAACTGACAATGATTTACGGATATGCCCCTGGAACTTCCGAACCCTTAATTGGGATGGTGCCTCTATCCAACTGATAGATATCTTAGAAAGATACAAAGCTGATATCACTGCAATCCAAGAAATGCGATGGAAGGGACAGGGTTGCTCACGACAAGCATCCTGTGATATCTACTACAGCGGCCATGTGGAGAAGCACGAATTTGGATGCTGATTCGTGGTTGGCAAGAGACTGCGGCATCATGTCCTGCGATTCACACCTGTGAACGAACGACTTGCCATAACCCGTGTCAAGGCAAGATTTTTCAACATAAGCCTGATTTGTGTGCACGCTCCGACGGAAGATAAGGACGATGAAACCAAAAAGACAGCTTCTACGAGCGCCTTAAAGAAGCCTATGAGCGCAGTCCCCGCCACGACATAAAAATCGTGCTTGGTGACTTTAACGCCAAGGTGGGAAAAGAAAATATATTTGGTCCAACAGTCGGAAAGTTCAGCCTCCACGACAATACCTCCAATAACGGAATGAGGCTGATTGACTTTGCCGCAGCGCGAAACATGGTCGTTAGTAGCACTAGATTCAAGCATCTCAATATTCATAAAGCAACTTGGCTGTCTCCTGATCAAAAGACGCGCAACCAAATTGATCACGTTTTGATTGACGGAAGGCACTCTTCTAGTGTTTTAGATGTACGCACGATCCGTGGTGCCAATATAGACTCGGATCATTATCTTGTCGCAGCCAAGATCCGTACACGCCTGTGCGCAACCAATAATGCGCGCAATCCAGCACAGAGAAAGCTAGACGTCGAAAAGCTGCAATCAAAACGAACAGCCAAAGACATCGCTACTTGACTCTCACTCCTGCTTCAAGAAAGCACTCCTCCGATCGACGATATATGCGCGCAGTGGAATCACATTTCCCACTCTATGCGTACGGCTGCAGAAGAGGTGATTGGCTATCATCGCCCTCGCCGAAACCAGTGACACAACCAGGAGTGTCGCGACGCCACTGCAGAAAAAGACGCCGCTTACAAAGCCACCCTGCAGTCGGTTGTAACGCGTGCTGCTAAGGAGCGATACAAAGAGAAAAGGAAGGAAGAGAAACGCATTTTCAGGCGAAAGAAAAGGGAAACGGAAATGCGTGAGTGCGAGAAAATTGAGATGCACGGTGACAGGAATACGGTCCGGAAATTTTTCGAAAAAATAAGACGCCTGGCCGATGGTTTCAAGACCGGGGCCTCTTCCTGCAAAGATTAAAATGGGAATCTAGTGACATATATCCAGAGTACACCGATGATGTGGAGGGAACTCTTCTCTAGACTTTTGAATGGCGACGACGACAACAGCCCCGCCAAAAGGGATGATATCCCGGAAACTCCAATTGTGGACGACAGCGTTGAAGTTCCGCTGCCCGACCATTGTGAAGTCTTGAAAGCTATAGCTCGGCTTGAAAACAACAAAGCCGCAGGAGCCGATGGCTTACCTGCTGAGCTCTTCAAGAATGGAGACGAAGTTCTATTTAAATGCATTCATGAGCTTTTATGCAGAATATGGTCGGAGGAATGTATTCCAAATGATTGGAACCTCAATGTGCTCTGCCCAATCCACAGGAAAGGCGCTCCCACAATTTGCGCCAACTACAGTGGGATAAGCTTTCTTAATATCGCATATAAGGTCCTGTCGAGCGTATTATGTGAAAGACTGAGGCCCATCGTAAACCAGCTAATTGGGCCTTATCAGTGTGGCTTCAGACCTGGCAAATCCACCATAGACCAGATATTTACGCTACGACAAATCTTGGAGAAGACCCTAGAAAAACAAATCGACACACACCATCTTTTTGTCGATTATAAAGCCGCCTTCGACAGTCCAATAAGGAATCATCTATACTCTACCATGTCTGAATTTGGTATTCCTGCAAAGCTCATTCGTCTTTGCAGAATGACACTGAGCAAAACCAGCAGCACAGTTAAGATCGGGAAGGATCTCACTCCTCCATTCGATACTAAACGAGATTTCAGACAAGGTGGTTCCTTATCGTGCGACTTTTTTAACCTGATGATGGAGAAGATCATCCAAGCTGCTGATTTGAGACGCAGTGGCACTATATTCTACAAAAGTATTATGCTGCTGGCGTATGCTGACAATATCGATATCATTGGCCATAATACGCGCGAAGTCAGTGCAGCATTCTCCAGATTAGCAAAAGAGTCGAGTCGAATGGGTCTTGCAGTGAACGCAGATAAGACGAAATACCTAGTGTCAACAAATAAACAGTCCCAGCGTCTTAGAAACCACTTCACTGTTGACAACATCTCCTTCGAGGTTGTTAAGGACTTCGTCTGCCTGGGATCCAGCGTAAACTCTTTCAACGATGTCAGTATTGAGATAAAGCGAAGGATAACTCTTGCCAACAGGTGTTACTTTGGGCTGAGTAGGCAATTGAGAAGCAGAGCCCTCTCTCGACGAACAAAACTCACGCTCTATAAGTCACTAATCATGCCCGTCCTATTATATGCAGCACAAATCTGGACGTTGAGCAGTTCTGATGAAAAGACTTTGGGAGCCTTCGAGAGAAATATCCTTAGTAAGATCTTCGGTCCAATCTGCGTCAATGGCGAGTACCGAATTCGATGGAACCACGAGCTGTATGAGCTGTACGCTGACATCGATATAGTTAAGCGCGTTAAAATCGAGCGGCTCCGCTGGCTAGGTCATGTTGAGCGAATAGAAAACGACGCTCCAGCGAAAAAAATATTCTATTCGGTGCCCGGTGGTGGTCAACGCAGAAGAGGACGCCCACATCTTCGTTGGAAGGATCAGGTGTTGGATAACCTGACCACGCTTGGTGTTTCCAACTGGCGCCAGCAAGCGCAAAACAAAACTGACTGGTACAATTTCTTATACGAGGCCAAACCCGACCTACGGTTGTAAGCGCCAGATAAGTAAGTAAGTAAGTAAGTTGCCTTATCAAGGGCCCTCCACCATACCAGTGAACCGTATACAAGTATGGGGAGGACAATTTCCGTGTAAATAATGGCGGATGGGGGATATTGGGGGATGCTCCTGCTATGTCTAGAAAGTCAACAAGCGCATATTCTTTGTTCTCAAGTGCTTTTTCGATTGTAGCCACAAGAGAATGGAGAGATGTTTTTATTGATCTGCCTTTTATATAGGCATGTTGAGTTTTTTTGAAGCCTTTCGAGTTTCGGTTTAAGAATAAGTCCAATGAGTCTCTCCAATATCTTAACTAAAAAGGAGAAGAGACTGGTAGGCCTAAAGCCATTTGGTTTAGTGTGAGTGGATCTACCCGCTATCGGTTTAAAGATAACTTTGGTCTCTCTCAAAGCTGTTGGAATATAGAATATAAGGAGTAGGGAACCTTGGTAGATTGCCTGAAGCCGGGGTACTATTGCGTAGTGTGTAGCTTTAAAGATACGCGCAATGTAGAGTAAAGAACTTCGGCAAAGAAAAGTTGGAAGATTGACGTTACAAAATTAATTGGAAAATGTAAAGAAATATGGCAGCATTGAGAGAAAAGCTGGATTTGACCAAAAACCTGGCACAAAAAATAAAAAGTCGAGAAAGATGTGCTTAGATCTTGGAGCTGTTGCCGTTAAAGTGAAAACATCAGCCTTAACTGTTTACAGAATAAATGGAAGAGCAAACCTAAGAACGTTTAAAGCTCAGAAAATTCTGGATAGAGATACTGTTAAGGAGCTGTTGTGTAAAACCAGCGCTAGTAAGTTATACAGTGTCGTTTTTTCAAAATTTGCGTGCTGTGTCATGAACGACGAAATATATTATGTGGCTGCCTATTACCAAACATCTGGCCTCGCTTTTTATGTAGAAGAGGAGAAAAAAAAGTGCATACCAAGTTTCAAAACCGAAAAGCATCATAATATCCAAAAAAGTATTTGATTTGGCAGGCAATATGCACGTGTGGCTTAAAAAGCGAAGAATTCATTTCTGAAGGTACAACTAATGTCGACATAACGTAAAAGAAAGCCTGCAAACACGAATTCGGCCTTTTATTAAAAAACATAATATGCCAGTGATATATTGGCCTAAAAAATGGGGTCAATGCAATGCCGAAAGACGAAAATCCTCCGAATTGCCCGGAGTTGCGCCCGATTACACAATATTGGTCGTTCGATCAAATCTAAAGAAGACGAAACGCACAGCTTCAGACATAAGCCAGTTTCGGAGAATGTAGAGAAAACGGGCTAAATCAAGCGAAAGATATGTTTAAGAACTGATGAAGGAACATCCGAAGTTCGAATATTTTGGCATGGAATTCAATTCTCAATATTTTTTTGAATTTTTTTTTTTAAATATAAATAAATCATTATTATGGAAGAGTTTTAATAGCAGTCTCACATTTAAGTTCGTTTTTTTTTTGTAGCTTGACACCTGACAGATTCCATCTGAAGCAGTTTATATGTATATAGTTCATTAAATCCCTTCAACCAAGGTGATGACAGGTAGTTTTAATACACTGCGTTCATAAACTATAGCACAATTTATATATTTTAAGAAAGCGTGCTGTTGAATGTTTGATATTGAACCTCTTAATCTCATACTAAGGAATTTTGTGCTTAAATATGTTCTCTTTAAACTGACATTATCAAATGTTATACTCACTTGACTCTCTCCATAAACCGTTATCAATATCTCTAAAACTGCATTTTTTTCTGCCTAAGAATCGTTCATTTAGTATAGCACAAATAATTTCAAGTCCATTTTTTTTCAACAAAACAACATATTTTTATTTAAATTTTATATTATTTAATACGACGTGACTCCACCATTTGATTTGGTGCATTCAAATATTCTATTTCGCATGGAGTGTGATAAATTTTGCAAAAGTTGAGCGTCGAGAACCTCCCACTCATGAAATATGGCTGTTTTTAATTTTTCAACACTTGAAAGAGAATCCCCCAAACGTTTTCAATTGGATTCAAGTCAGGAGAACAAGCCGGCCAATCCAAAACGCTAACATTGTTAATATCAAACCATTCTTTTGTTTTCTTGCTGGCGTGAACAGCGGCGTTGTCCTGCTGAAAAATGTAGTTGCGGATCCTATTATCCGCTAAATATGGAAGCAAACTACTTCGTAACATCTGACAATACAACTCGCTGTTCATTTTTGTGGGTACAACTTGCAGTTCCAAAGTGCTTTGAGCTGTAAAAGCACCCCAAATCATAATAGAACCTCCACCAAAATTTCTCTTTGAAAAATATTGGGGTTCTTTTCTTAAATCACACCAATATCCTCTATTGCCATCCGGACCGTCCATGTTGAACTTCTTTTCATCAGAAAAAATAACCTGTTGAAATTAACAGCCATTTACGAACATAAAACGGAACATATTATAAAAGCTCACTTTTGTCCAGTCTCTGTCCATATTATTCCGGCAAAACTCTAACCGTGCATCCTTATGACGCTTGAGGAGGCGTGGCATAAGCTTGAATTTTTGCCTGCAAATTTGTTTGGAGTGCTTGAGCACATTCCAAATCGTTGTTTTGCACACTTTTGTTGGAACACAAGCTGCAAGTTGGGTGCAGCTTTTATTGCTGTTGCTCGCTTCTTTTAATATTTGTCTCTGCTCTCGCTCCGATAATTTGAATTTTCGGCCTCCAGACTTATTTTTTCCGTAATTTTCAATATTTAATAAAAAATTGTAAATTACTTTCCTGCTACGGCATATTTTCTCAGCGATTTCGGCAATTGAAGAACTTTTTTCATTTAAACCAATAATTTCACCTTTCTCAAATTCACTTAAAACTTTTTCACGAGGCATTTTGCATACTAATGACGCATTAAACTCGTATTATGCAGTTATCATAAGAATTTTTTGTTTTATTGAAAAAAAAATTGACTTTAAATCATTTGTGCTATACTAAATGAACGATTCTTAGGCAGAAAAAATGCAATGTAAGAGATATTGATAACGGTTTATGGAAAGAGGCAAGTGAATATAACATTTAATAATGTCAGTTTAAAGAGAACATATCTAAGCACAAAATTTCTCAATATGAGATTAAGAGGTTCAATATCCAACATTCTACAGCACGTTTTCTTATAATATATAAATTGTGCTATATGTAGCTTATGAACGCAGTGTACAACTCTTTTAATGAAGTAATTATCTCGAAATTCACAAATACGTGTGTACATTTTTTGTTTCGAACTCTAAAAATCGATTTGCTAACTTCAGCTGGAAAAAGGTTCGATACGATGGGTTATATGGTTTCTCTTAATTGATCAAAACTATAAATTGATATAACTCATTTTGAAGGTTTGGTGAAATCCTTTTGAATAAAACTTACATTAACAATTTTTTTTTATCCACTTTTGACAAAAGAAATTTTACATTATTTAATTTTTTTTTTTTATTAACTTAATAAAGTCATTCATAAAACTCCCAAATTCATCTTAAGTTGAAGAAATCCCTCTCGTTAGTCTATTTGTTTGTAGAAAAATATGTCTTAGAAAGCTTAGCTTTAAATGACAATTTTACGCTATCTTACTTTCTGAGGGTATTCAAATAATTATAAATACTCAAATAAGCTGGGACGAAATTTTACTCAGCCGATTTTATTTCCTTCTACAAAATCAAATTCCAGCCCATTAATTATTAATCTCTTAAATACTGCGTATAAAAGAAGCTCTAAGCTATTCACCAACAAAGGGTCATAAAATTCATCAGAGCATAAAATCAAGCAAGAAAAAAAGAAAACAAAACATTGGTCGTAAATTATTTTATTCCCAGACTTAACAGCAGGACGCCCTCACAGGCAACACTGGAACTTGAAATTGATTTTAAAGAAAAGAAAAAAACAAATAAAAATAACAAAGAAAGAATTGAAAATAAGTAAGAAAAAAAAAGCTGCAGACTTAAGGTTGCACTTAATTTTTCGCAATGAAATATTGTGGAAATATAAATCACAATCAGAGAAATGCTTTTACACACGCACATATAAAATAATCGCAAAAGCGTACATATATAGTATATATACGCAGACATAAATACGAACACATGCTGACAGAAAATGTTTTGAAAACACCTTAAGAGAGTGCAGAAAAAAATAGAAAATAACAGCTACCACTTGTTTGTTACGCTCAAGTCAATGAGAGGAGTGGTTCTAGAGGAGATGTAGAGAGAATGAGAGAGTTAAAGAATGAGTAGATTTTTTTGTTCAACACGAAATTAGAACTTAGTTACAGGGTACTTTTAGCGCCAAAATCCTTCTAATTAACAAACTGAGTGAAACAAGAAACCATAATAAATTGCCTCATTTTTACATAATGGGTGATTAAAGTACAGAACAGAATCAAAACATAAAGTGAGTAATGAGTAAATTATAGTTTCGTTCTGAACTAGCTATACAAGGTGGACCGAAGATGACCTTAGGCATCTGGCAACCTTATAACTTTTTCTATTGTTTTCAGATCGGCTTATGACACTCCGTGTTCGAAGCGTCAGTTCAAGTGAATTTGTCTCATGGAACAGTATACGCCACCACAACGCGCTGTTATCGTACAGCTTTACATTCAAAACATATTCTCAATTGTGAAAACGCAACGTGCGTATCGTGCAAAATATCCAGTGTGGAGAGCGCCTTTAGACCACTTCATTAGGCATTTACACCAAAAATTTATAGCCACCGGTAATCTTGGAAATGCCAGTCATTACGGATGACGTTGTCCAAGCCTGTCTGATGAGAACATTGAGGCTGTACAGGCCAACGTTGAGAGATCATCGTCAACATCTAGTCACCGCCGTTCTCGCCAGTTGGGCAATGTCCAATTGGCATCCCTTGCACGTCTCTCCGTGGCATCGTATCGTGCTGATTTAAAGTTATTCCCTTACAAAATTCAATTAAACCAACGACTTTTACTGATCGACAAGCCACGTCGCTTGGATTATTCGAATTTCATAGTAAACACGACTCAAACCGAAGATAATTTTTGGCAAAAAATTATTATGAGTGATGAGGCTCTTTTCTCTTTGAATGGGGTCGTGAATAAACAAAATTGTCTGTTCTATGCCAATGAAAATCCTCAATTAATTAATGAGCCACTTCTCTACGACCAACGCGTGACTGTTTGAGCTGGAATTTGTGCGGAAGTACGTACCATTGGATCGTTTTTCTTCCAAGACGATGTTAAAACAGTCGTAACCGTCAATGGAGAGTCGTAACTGTCAATTTTTTAATGCCAATTCTGACTGATAGTGGCATGGACAACTTTTGGTTCCAACAGGACGACGCCACAGATCACACAACCCGAGTCAATATCGCTTTTTTGCGTTCTTTGTTCCCTGGTCGCCTAGTTTCGATAAATGCAGAATTTGGCCTCCATAATCGCGCGAGATAACCCCTCTAGATTTGAGGTTTAAAGTTTATGACAACAAGCCACTGGCCCTGGAATCCTTGAAAGACAATATTCGACATGAAATGACCGCTATTCAGCCTGAAATACCACGAAATGTGATAGAAAAATCCGAAAAAACGAAATTGTGCCATTCGTTCTGGCGGCGACCATTTAAGCGAAATCATATTCCACCAGTGATCGGAACAAATTTATATGGTTCAAAATACAGGAAAATCCACTTCACAGCAAAAAGTTGGTGTTTTTTTAATTATTACAAAAAAAACAGCCCGAATTGCCCACCCTGTAAGTCTTAAATGAATAGGACAAAAATTCGTTTCCATAGCTTCCATGAGGAAGTACATTTTTTCTGTTATAAGAGTTTTAAAAGAGTTGGAGAACTTGTGTTTTCGGATCGCTGATTACGATTTGTCATCAGACCTTCGAAACTAAAAATGGTGGATCCAATATGGCGACAATTGAGAACTGATTTATCGTTTTATTTCTTGAGTTTTCTAATTATGACCTGGATTGTGCCTCAACATGGCGGGGCCAGTATTTTCCATGTCGAGATCGTTTTAACTCAAAGCTCTCAGTGGAGTGCCCTTGAAACTATAAGATAATAGCCTTCAGCTTGATGGCTAATCTGAGCGACACGCTAACCTGCCTTAAAACGGTTGTACGTTAGGTTTGAGCCCACCACGGAAAAACACATTTTAGCGAAACAATACAAGAAGAAGATAAAAGTAATCCCCAAATCTGATGATGACTACTGCAAACGAAAAACTAACAATGGTTTACGGATAAGCACTAGGGTCGTCCAGAACATAAATTGGGATGATGCCTGTATTCAGCTAATAAAGGGTGGTTAAACTTTAAGGACCGATGTTGAATGTGAACCATACCTAAACGTCCAGTTTTTTTCTGCATTTCATTTGACATTTCTCAATTTCAGACTAACTCAATTTGAACCATGGAAAGGTACTTGACCATTTCAAGCGTCTTCAATGGTCAGAATGGTGGCAAGAAATGGCAACAGTGGATGATCAATTTTCGAAGAAAATCATTTTCAGTGATGAGGCACATTTTCACCTCAGTGGATTCGTCAATAAGCAGAATTGCCGCATTTGGGCGAATGATAATCCAAGAGTGATTGTCGAAAAACCAATGCACCCTCAAAGAGTGACTGTTTGGTGCGGTTTATGGGCTGGCGGCATCATTAGGCCGTATTTTTTCCAAAATGAGGCCGGTCAGGCAGTTACTGTGAATGGTGTTCGCTATCGTGAGATGATAACGAACGTTTTATAGCCCGACTTGGGAGATATGGATGTGGCCTATATGTGGTTTCAACAGGACGGTGCCACTTGCCACACAGCTAACGAAACAATGGCTCTTTTGCGCGACAAATTCAATGGCCGTGTTATCTCACGTGGTGTCAATTGGCACGCGATGTCAATTGGCCGCCAAGATCATGTGATTTGACACCGTTGGACTTCTTTCTTTTGGGGTTATTTGAAAGAAAAGGTGTAAATGAAAGAAAAGGATGAGATAATTCGGCACATTAACGGTTAGATCCTCACTTATGCCTCAGCGTCATCGAAAATTTGGACCATCGGATGGAGGTGTGCCGCCGAGTCACGGCGGCCAGTTGACCAATATTTTGTCCCATACATAATTGAATTATACCAATGATCTATATATATAAAAATAAGCTGCATTCTGTATGAAATTGATGTTATCTGTAATGCATGAACCGATTTTGTTTCTGAAAGGTGTGTTCTGAAATTTCCCATGAAAGGTGACGTCAAAACAAAGGTGTTTTTGTATAAACGGTCTTTGTATGTGTATTGGTTCATGAATTATAGGCATTTTAGTGAACTTATCAACAATACAGCTGTGAAAAAATACAGGTGCGCACGGTATTTGCAAGGGTAATTGGAAATAAATGGAATATTGGAATAATTTGGCAAGTCTCACTTTAGTTTGCATTTGCGCGAAAAATAAAGGCATAGTAAAAATTTGCCATACCCCTTTTTTTCCCATACCCTATCGCCCTTTATCGCCTACAAATCAATAAAAATGCTATATTTTAGACGGGTTTGGTCGTATTAGACTAAAATTTGGTAAACAAGTTTGTATGGTTACTGTCGGCAACTATACTAAAACTGGGCGTGGTCTAACTATATATACGCCCACTTTTTATAAATCATTATTATTCCTGAGTTGTACATGTTTTGATTGTGAAACTTGATATGTAGATGCTATGGGCCCAAGAGGTCATTACTATATATTTGAGCGAACATTAGACAAGGGAGAATTTTGCCACACAGGCCAAATTTATGATATCGAATTGCTTTGGAACTAAATGTCGTATGTAACTATGCAATAGACTCCTAAACTACTCATCCGATTAGCATGAAAATTTGTGTATAGAAGTTTTTTGGTACGGTGCGTGTTTGTGGGCTATCAATTTTTATCCACCTTGAACACCAGAGGGCGCTGTAGTACTAATTTTTTACAAAACTGCCTAAAACTCACAAACCGTTTATGCGATTAGAATGAAAAGTGGTATGTAGTGGTTTTCATGTACTTTGAGTGTTTTGCTGCAATATTTTTTGACCTATCTTGAACACCAGAGGGCGCTGTAGTAAAAATTGTTTGCAAAACCACCTTAAATTCCCAAACCGCTCATGCGATTAGAATAAAAATTGGTATATAGTAGTTCTCAGGTGCGATGAGTTTTTGACTGTATCTTCTTTGAACCACCTCGGACACCAGATGGTGCTGTAGTACAAATTTTTTACAAAATCGCATATTTTTAGTTGTTACATATGCAAATATTTACAAAATAAAAAATATTTCTAAAATTTAATAAAATTAAAAAATTTCCGTTATTTTGACATCAAAAATATGAACATATCTTGAAAACTATAAAAATTTTACTACAACGATATATTATGCAACATCGTGCTCAAAAATGAGAAAAACACAATCAGAAATTTAATTTTCTGACTTTCGATTCAAATATCTCCGCTGCTTTTTTAAACATTTTGTTAAATTTTTTTTGTCTTAAGGCTTCATCAAAGTACTATAAAAACCTTATTGCAAAAATACCGTTAGTTGAGTATATATATTTTAAATATTTTTTTCAAAAAAGGTCTGAAATTTTGGAGTTTTCCTCAAAAAAAGGCTCAAAATTTGTTTTTGTTGTAAAAATAATTTAAATTCAAATTCGCAAATTTTCTACTCCATTTAAAAATTATAACATTTATAGGCAAAAATTGTTTCAATTTTACGCAAAAGTTAAAAACCATTTCTGTGATTCAAAAAACAGAGCCTACCCCTTGATTTTTTCAAACAAAATTTTTTTTCCAATATTGTGTTTTTATATTTTTGAAAAAATAAACTAGCTAAAAAATTAATTTTTTAGAAAAAATTATCTTAGTATCTCTTACCAATCAAAAGTTATAGCCAATAATCTTTATCCAAAATATACATACAAAAAGCAAAACGTTGTCTGTGTGATGGTTGGAAACTTCAAAATTACTTAGCCGATAGAGCTGAAATTTTGGCAGTACATTTTTTTCAAGTACGAGATGGCTTAAATTTCTGTCACACCCCCTTTTACCGCCCGGAAAAATGCTATATTTCCTACGGTTTCCGTCGATTTGGCTACATTTTGGTTATTTAGTTTATATGCTCACTGTCGTCAACTGTACTAAAACTGGGTAATGTTCATCTACTAGAAAACTGGGATGGGCATTATATAAGGGAGTGTGGCTCCGCCCATACAATTAAAATTTGTATCATCGAATAGCTTTGAAAGTAAAAGTAGCAGTACTTAAATACAAACTCAAAATGAAGTTACTATTTGGTGATCTCCTGCTGCTGGGAAACTGTAACGGGCAGTGGAAAATAACAGTGGTGTCAAACTATGAGTCTAAGAAAAGTTTTGAATACACCTATTATGTTCCCATATAGTTGCAGGGTGCAGCAACGCGCGCCGGGAAAAGGCTAGTATCATAATAAAAATAAATGACAATAATTTCCTAAATAATTTGTGTTTTATTCAAAATCAACATCGGCCCTTAAAATTTAACCACCCCTTATAACTCTGTACTGAATTTTATTTTAAAATGAAATAAATATTCTTTCACTATGGACATGATCGCATTATCAAGAGGAAAACTGATATTAAAAATAAAAAAAGATACAGTAGTTTCGACTATGTCGTAACACAAGACGTAGAATTATTCAATTCGATTTTGATGACATCTTTTTTAAAAACTATTTAGCAAAATATTTATTCCATACACCTGAGCATATGACCTTTAAAAGAGTGCCGGAGAGGGTTAATATGTATGACTTACCCCCATTGCTTTTGCAAAAGGAACATTTTTGCCTTTTACACATATTCCCTCCGACCACTCCTTAGGGGGGCTCCGATACAAATTGTGTGGTTTTTGTGCCGGAAAGGGTTAATATGTATCACCGACCCCCATTACTTTTGCAAAAGGAGCATTTTTTCCTTTGACACCTATTCCCTCCGACCACTCTTTAGGGGGCTCCCATACAAATTTTATGGTTTTTGTTTATTTATTTCATACACCTGAGCATATGATCTTTAAAAGAGTGCCGGAATGGGTTAATGAGTATCACCGATCCCCATAACTTTTGCAAAAGGAACATTTTTGCCTTTGACACCTATTCCCTCCGACCACTCCTTAGGGGGGCTCTCATACAAATTTTATGGTTTTTGTATATTTATTCCATACACCTGTGCATATGACCTTTAAGAGAGTGCCGGAGAGGGTTAATATGCATTACCAACCTCCATTGTTTTTGCAAAAGGAACATTTTTGCCTTTGGCACCTATTCCCTCCGACCACTCCTTAGGGGGGCTCCCATACAAATTTTATGGTTTTGTCGATAAAACCGGAAACTGTCGATAAATAGGTAGCAAGTTTAAGCAAACAAAAACATCAAATGTTGGCTTTATATTTCATGTAATTGTGTAAAATTTATATAAGTTAGAGAGTTCTAACATGAATTTTTGTCGCATTGAGGATCAAGCAGACCAACAAGTGCTAACATCAACATTGTACGATCAGTACTTTAGGCCCACCAAAGGCTCAAAAAGTAATATAAATACCGACACTTGATCACTATCAACCACCCTACTTACCTCCGAGAATGACGTATTCTACGTCAAAAAAAAAAACACCGGGTTCTGATAATTTTTTTAGCATAAGCCATATTGTTCCGTTTTGAATGGGTATTATTTAAAAAAAAGAGTCGGTCGCGAATTGACATTATTTAGAAAAACAGAGTCCATCTCGAATCGAAAAAACAGTTCGAAACGGATTCGTATATGAAGTCCGTACCGAGTACGAGACGTGTCCGAAAAAGGAAAAAAAGCTATTCGCGTTTTTGAAAGATATTTCATACGAAAACGGATCAGTTTGATAACATATTCAAAGAAGTAAGTCTATTTCGAATGCGAAACGGATCCGTATGGCACACTGGGTTATTTAATAAATGAAATCATATGAATTTGTGGAGCTGATTCAGTAAATCCTTTAAGTTTCTCCGTATTTCTGACAGTCGATATGGTACAAACCGAGCTAATATTCGAGCTATCGTCATGAAATTCTATTTACATGCTGCTTTCAAAACTAAGCTTAATCGAATGAAAAACACGCCTAATTCGCATACAAAGGGACGTCTTTAATATAATAAAATTTTAATAACTTCAAATATATTCAAACACGGCTGTACAGATATTTTTACAAGTGTTGTTCTTCCAATGCATAACTTCCAATTTCAATTCGCCAAATTACTGCTTCAAATGCGTCTTTATCACAACAGCACCCTGTTTATGCATCAATAATCACATAGGATTTTCCTAAAAATGCCTGGCAATGAAGACGTTAAATTCTATTGAGTTTGAAATAATATGAAATAGCAAAAATGCTGTGAATACAACAAAAATAACTACTACAACAACAAATTGAAAACAATAAAATCTATACTAAATATTAAGTTAGCAAAAATTAAAAAAAAAATGTAGGCATGAAATGTGAAAACATAAAAATAATCACAACAACAAGGATTTTAATATAATGGCGAACCTTTTTTCTTATGCGCTAAATTAACTCTTAACATTAACAAGAACGCTATAACTATACCCACACACACACACACAGACACACACAAACACATGATTTATTTACTAATACAATCAAAATAATAACGCCTATTTATTTTACGATCAGAAAACCTAAAAAAATAACGCACCAAAAAAAAAAACAAAACAAAATGGATGCCAAATGGATAGAATGCAAAAGAAGAAGAAACCCTGAAGAAGTGAAAATCAAACAAGTGGAAAATTAAAGCGCCTATAAAAAGCGGCACTGAGAGGTGGTACAAGCAGCACGACCCACCAAAAAGCCAACATTCAAAGTGTCACAGCTGTCTGTTTATAAAATCGAACAACACACATAAAAGTTCACAAATCAAAAAATCGATCGTTAGGCCCAAAAAGAAAACGGTAACTTTTTGTTTTTTGATTTATTTTTAATAAAAGTTACTGGAGCTACTGGTGGTAGCTTCCTGCAACTTGGCTAAAATCAAATTTTAAGAAAATTTTTTCTTTACTCGCATAGCTTTTTAGACTCCTAACGAGACGGCTCTTAGAGCCTGGCTATTCAACCAAGAACATGCCACATACCATCAACATCTTTATAACATTTGCCGGAAGCATGCTTCCGGTTTCCGGTTTTTGACGCAAAGTGCGGAAGATAAACTTGATATGTTTGAGTAGCTTAAAAATGAATAGCGGCAGCAGCGTGAGGAAGTGTAAAATGTGAGAGCAGATGTAGCAGTGGAGAGTGTTAAAGAAGAAGAAGAAGAAAAAAAGCGTTAAAAAGAGCGTAAAATCAAAGCACCGTTTTTCAATGGCATGTAATCAAAACAACAAACTAACAAGAAGATGAACAACAACAACTATAGCAATAGCAACAACAACAAGTATAGTAAAAGCAACAACAACAACGACAATGTTAAGCATAAGCAAATTGGTGGCATAAATAAACTGGTTGCAACTTTTAGGCGCTAAAGGGCTAAAGTAGTGTGTTTTTTTTGTCATTTATTCCTTGTTCTTCTTTGGCTGGATAATAAACAGTTGTGCAAAAAATAGAACTATGTGCATACATATAAAACATGGTCTCACACACACATACTTAAAACAAAAAAAAAATACGCCAACACAAGCGTACATAAAGACACAATTCAAAGGCGTTAGCCATAAAACTCAATGAATGATTTTTGTTTTTTCATTGGCGTTTTTTTTTCTTTATTTTTTTTTTTTTTTGTTTATTTTTTGTTACCATATATTTTGTTTTTGATTTTATTTTTGTCGTTTTTATTTTTAACACCATGTGGCTTAGCAACAAAATTGCTCTCTATTGCCGCTTATAGTTGGGCCAACTTTTTCAAGTCTCAGCGGCAGGTTATGGCCTAAGCGTTACATGTTGTTGCAACTTTTTGGGACTTTTGATGGTTTTTCTTTTTTATATTTTTTCTGTTTTTTTTCTCTAGTCCACTGTGTAAAAAAAACAAACCAAAAATTTAAATAAACACATGTTGACAGTTTGTCGTTGTTGGCTTTAAGTTGGTTTTTTTTCGACCCATTTTTTTATTGGCTTGCGCTTTAGTGTTCCCCCAAAACGTTGACAGCTGCACTTGGGAGTAATTTTTTATAAAATTTTGTAGGATTAACTTTTAAAATAAAACACTTACTTTATCTCTTTTTTGTTTGCTCTTGTTGTTTGTTTTGTTAAACACTCACCTGCAAATAGAGAATATTCAAAAAGTCAAATTAGTTTTGGGAGATTAAAGAATTTAAGAAATAGAATATTTGTATAGAATATTGAGAAAAGGATGGAAAACAGCTAAGAAATTTATTTATTGAAATTTGAAAATTAAAATTCGTACTTTAGCTTCTTATGGCTAAGTTTTTAAAATTTTTGTGATTGCGAGGTTACTTAAGAATAATTTTGGAATTGAAATTAAACAGTTCCATGTCATATGTCATATGACATGACATATGACATGACATATGACATGACATATGACATGACATATGACATGACATATGACATGACATATGACATGACATATGACATGACATATGACATGACATATGACATGACATATGACATGACATATGACATGACATATGACATGACATATGACATGACATATGACATGACATATGACATGACATATGACATGACATATGACATGACATATGACATGAAATATGACATGACATATGGCATGACATATGACATGAAATATGACATGACATATGACATGACATATGACATGACATCTGACATGACATATGACATGACATATGACATATGACATGACATATGACATGAAATATGATATGACATATCACAGCTTTAATTATGGTGACATGACATACAGTGGTGTGCGATGAAATAGAGTCATCCACTCTTCAAAACTTTAACTCTCTTTAAGTCTTCAATGTAATGAGTTTCATATCAATAACTTCTGTACTTGAGTGATCGGTTCCTCGCTGCATATAATACCGTTATTTTCAGTATACTTTGTGCGTTTATTTTCTTTTGGGCAGTGTCAATTTGGTAAAGGCCGTGTAAAGGCCTGTGCGATGAAATAGAGTCAATTAAGAAAAACATATTTTTTTGATGCGATTAACGGTACATTTCATTTAAATTTGTAAACAAAGGTAAGTTTAGCTTCTAAATATTATAAGTATTTACAAATATTTATTAATTGTTATTATTTAGTCTCCAAAATGGGCAGAGGTAAGCATTATAGTAATGAGCGCCGGGAAATAATAAAAAAGCTCAGAAAAGAAGGCAAAAGCTACCAAACAATATCGGAATTAATTGGATGCTCCAAAAAAATGGTGGAAAATGCCGTTAAGTATGAGGTCAGGCCAGAAAACCGCGGAAAACAACCTAAAGTAACGGAACATATAAAGAGAAGAATGTTGCGGCACGATAAAAAAGACCCTTTTATTACCTCTACCGCTCTCAAAAACTATTACAAGCTAGATGTGGACACCTCTACAATAAGAAAAATCCTTATTAAGAATAATTTAAAGGCAAAAAGTGCCCGAAAAGTTCCATTTCTATCGAAAACAAACGTTCAAAAAAGGTTACGTTTCGCCAAGGAGCATGTGAATTGGCCCGTGAGCAAATGGCGAAATATTTTGTGGTCAGACGAAACAAAAGTGAACTTGTTCAATTCTGATGGAAGTAATTTGCCAGTACGAAGACCTCCCAACACCGAATTCTGTCCCCAATACACTGTTAAAACAGTTAAACATGGTGGAGGAAATATAATGGTATGGGGTAGTTTCTCTTACTATGGGACAGGACCTTTATTTCGAACTGAGCAGACAATGGACGCTGAATATTACACCAATTTATTAAACAACGTCATGTTGCCTTATGCTGAGTGGGAGATGCCGCTTCGATGGGTGTTTCAGCAAGATAATGACCCGAAACACACATCGAAGCGGGCAAAAGCTTGGTTTGAGAATAATAATGTGGATATTTTAAGCTGGCCTCCGCAATCACCAGACTTAAACCCTATTGAAAACTTGTGGCGAGTAGTTAAAAAGGCTATTAAGGGAAAAAACCCATCCAATAAGAATGAGCTGTGGACACTAGTTAAGTCTGCGTGGAAAAAAATTCCAATCCGAACGTGTCAAAACCTTGTGGATTCAATGCCTAATCGTTGCTTGGCTGTGATTAAAAATAAAGGCTACTCCACAAAATACTGAGGTAAGGAAAAGTATACAAGAAACATATTTTTTTTATTTAACACTGGTATTTATTTTATTTCAGATGATGAAACTCGATGACTCTATTTTAATTCACAGCCAAAATAGGATATTTTGAAATATTTTTTTTTATGTTTAAGCATTGAAGCTTATATAACGATATTTATGTTTGTAAATACTTTTCTTTGTTTCTAAAAGATTAACAAAAAATAAAAAATGCACAAACAATTCAAATTTTTCACATTTATTTTTAGTTTGAAAATTTATTTTAGGGTCGATTCTATTTCATCGCACACCACTGTATGACATGACATATGACATGACATATGACATGACATATGACATGACATATGACATGACATTTGACATGACATATGACATGACATTTGACATGACATATGACATGACATATGACATCTGACATCTGACATATGACATGACATATGACATGACATATGACATGACATATGACATGACATATGACATGACATATGATATGACATGACATATGACATGACATATGACATGACATATGACATGACATATGACATGACATATGACATGACATATGACATGACATATGACATGACATATGACATGACATATGACATGACATATGACATGACATATGACATGACATATGACATGACATATGACATGACATATGACATGACATATGATATGACATTTTAAATGACATATGACATGACATATGACATGACATATGACATGACATATGACTTATGACATGACATATGACATGACATATGACATATGACATATGACATATGACATATGACATATGACATATGACATATGACATATGACATATGACATATGACATATGACATATGACATGACATATGACATGACATATGACATGACATATGACATAACATATGATATGACATATGACATGACATTTGTTGATTTTAATAACAGTCATGTCATATAAATTTTTTTTATTTTTAACCTTATGTAGTTGGTTCATTTTCAACATCATATTGTTACAAACAGTCAACTTGCGTTTTTGTGTGTGTGTCGTGTTTCCAATTAAATTACAATTCGTTTTATTCAATAATGTACTTTTTATTTGTTTAAATTAAATAATTTGCTAAAAGGTAGTAATTCAATTTACAAGTATTTCTTGATTTCATCATAGAGCACAAGTACAAAAGCGCCGCCAGTACCTCTGAGTAAATTGGCAAAGGCACCCTTGAAGAAGGCGCTGCCACCATCTTGCTTAGCATTTGTAAATCAGCAGTGTATTGTATTCTTGTAGACAATTTCTATGGCCTTACGACCAGACTGCATCCTCATACGACGACGGACTATATCGAATGGATAGAACACAATACCAGCAACAGTTGTAACACATTGAGCAATAGCCCAACTCATATAGATGGGTGTGTTCTTTGCATCGGGCAACATACCGCGAGCTGTATCGTAGAAGCCGAAGTAGGCAGCATGGTAGATGATGACACCTTGCACAGATACATTGAAGCCACGATACAAGCCCATAAAACCGTCACTCTTGAAGATCTTGGCCAAGCAATTACCGAGGCCGGTGAATTCACTTTGACCGATCTTGCCTTTATCAGCAGCCAAGCGGGTACGGGCAAAATCCAAAGGATAAACGGGGCACAGGGAAGTTGCACCAGCGGCACCACCGGAAGGCAAGTTACCCATGAAGTAATGCCAGAACTGAGTATTCTTGTCAACACCACCCAAGAAAAATATGTCATGTCATATGCCATGTCATGTCATATGCCATGTCATGTCATATATCATGTCATTTGTCACGTCATATGTCATGTCATATGTCATGTCATATGTCATATGTCATATGTCATATGTCATATGTCATATGTCATATGTCATGTCATGTGTCATGTCATATGTCATGTCATATGTCATGTCATATGTCATGTTATATGTCATGTCATATGTCATGTTAAATGTCATGTCATATGTCATATGTCATGTCATATGTCATGTCATATGTCATGTCATATGTCATGTCATATGTCATGTCATATGTCATGTCATATGTCATGTCATATGTCATGTCATATGTCATGTCATATGTCATGTCATATGTCATGTCATATGTCATGTCATATGTCATGTCATATGTCATGTCATATGTCATGTCATATGTCATGTCATATGTCATGTCATATGTCATGTCATGTGTCATGTCATATGTCATGTCATATGTCATGTCATATGTCATGTCATATGTCATGTCATATGTCATGTCATATGTCATGTCATGTGTCATGTCATACGTCATGTCATATGTCATGTCACATGATATAACATAAGACATCACATAACATATAACATTTAAAAACTCTGTTAAGAAAAAATACAATATTTTTAAATCTCTTTATATGTGCTTTTCTGTTCTTCGCTGTGTATGGACATTTCGCTAAGACAGCTGCACTTCATCAACACTGCCCTTTGTAGCTGTTACCAATTTTCTATGTTGCCTTTCTTGACTAAATGATTTCAATCAATCGACATCTTCACTTGGCAGTTCGAACAAGAGTTCAAAGTCGCACAATTTTTATTTTACAATCTTTCAAAGTCAGTTATTGTATCTTTTGGAATGCTTGCTATGCAATTTTAATTAAACTTTGAAGCACTGGCCCTCTGGAAATGATTGCTGTAAAGGATCTCCAAAGTAAAGGCCAGCGCAAACAAGTGAGTTAATTACATTTTGTGTTGTTGTATTTTTTATTTAGTTCTTCTTGTGATTGTGGGTAGCTGCTGCTGGCGTGGTTATTTTTTTCTGTTGTTCTATGGCAAGATATTGTTGATTGCTGTCAACTTTCGGACATTATTGGTACCATTGGCCTTTGAGAGTAGCCATGTCTGTCAACGTATGCCGCTTTAAAGTTTGATTTTTCTAAAGTTGTGGTTGATGAGAAAAAAAAAGCAAACACATTTTCTAGGGATAAGTTTGGAAAAACAATTCAAAAGTAGCCACACAGCTTAAAAAACTGTCAATAACAGAAGTTGCAAGAGCAACAACAACAACAACATCAGGAAGAACAACAGCGGGTAGCAGCAATTGCTAGCATTATAAATCTTTGCCACGTAAGCTATTCTTCAAACTTTGACAGTAGCAGCAGCAGCTTGTTGTTTAAAATGTTTGTTGCCATTTTTTACAAAAAAAAAAAGTTCTAGCACAAAAACAATAAAAGGCGAAGAGAAAAATAAGCAATATGAAAAATGACGCTTGTCGCGTGTGTTGAAAATTTATGTCGTTTAGTTGTTTTGTTATATTTTATGACTGTTTCCTAACGCGTCCTAGCTCCCACATTGTCAAATATATTCACACACACACACACACACACACACACACACACACACAAACACACAACACACACACTCATTTCAGTTGTATCTAGCAATGCTTTCCACTGTCTGCTGCTTTTTAAGAAATGAGTTACACTCAATCTTTGCCTGCTTCCGCCTGTGTCACGTGACATTGAAAAAGTATGGCAACAGTTGAAGCTGATGTATTAGGGAGCGCAAGCTTCGCTCCGCTTTCATGCAACATGCTGCACAAAATAAGCAACAACAGCAAGCAGCACGCGAAAGATAAATTCTTGCCATAATTTAAGCAATTCGATCACGTGATGCAATTTAAAAATTCTTTCGTTCCTTCAGTAATTTTCTTTTTCGAACTAACTGCTCCCAGAGATGTGTTCGCAAAAGCTGTTTCGAATGGCTTAAAATTCGAAAAGAATTTTAAATTGATGGATTGCATACTTAAAAGTTCAGCGGTAATTGCATGATTGAAGGCGCGAAGGCTGGGATTATTGCAAAAGTTTAAATCACAAAAAATTAAACTTGCCTGAATTGAGCGTCTGAATGTTGGAAAAGAGTGAACATTGAGAAGTTTTCTTAACTTTAATTGATTGAAATATATTGATATCTTCTTGAAGAATGATATGAAGAAATTTTTAAATGTTGAGCAGCTTAAAAATATTGGCAACTAGACTAGAAGATATTTTCAAAAATATTTCAAATTTAAATAAAAGATTATCTTCAGGTTGACCGAAGTTAAAATACCTCCTAAAGAGTTTTTAGTTAATTCGAAGATTTGGTTATCAAAGATTATGTGTAAGATATCGAGTCAAAACATTAATTTGGATGGAATTTTTGAAGGTATTGCTATTTTGACGATGCCACGAACAAAAACTAAACCGGAAATGAAACTTATAAACGCTATAATATGATAAGTATGAATACTAGGAGAATGTGTCTTAAAAACTAGCCGATAATAACTTATAACTTAAAAAATAGCCGAAAATATTGTAACAAAATAACAAGAAAGAACTACTGTGAAGATAGCACAAAATCGTGAGTCCAACTTGGTGCTCAATTCGCCACAAAAATGTTTGAATGCTGAATTCGCCGTAATGAAAAAAATAGGTGTTTGAATTTTTTATATAAGAATACAATTTAAAACAAATTATTTATTTTTATTTATTTATTTATTTGTTTATTTAAGTCAAAGAATAATTAATTCCATACTGACAATTTAAAAACTTAAAAATATACTAAAGCTAATAGTAAATGTTGTTAAGATACTTTTGAAAGATATATTTAGAAAAAGAAAAATCTAACACAAAAGAATTTGGGATTAAGTTTATTTCAGTGAGAGCTCTCGAGATGGGGGCATTTAATGCATAATTGGTTTTTTTGATACTTATAAAGAACGGTACAAAATTTCTCAAATTTCTGATAGGTACATTGAAATGAATTAACTGCAAAAGAGTAGGAGAATCTATTGAACCACTAACAATATCATATATGAATAATAATGGCAATATGGCACCTCTACATTGTAGCGTTTTTAGATTTAAAAGCTTACAACGATCAAAGTACGAGGGATAAGGATCATGCAGATTTAATTGACGAACTGCAAAGCGAGTAAATCTTTTTTGAATGCGCTCTAAGCGATTTATGTGTGTTGAATAAAAAGGTCTCCAGATAACAATAGCATACTCTAATTTTGAACGAACAAAAGAGGAACATAATAAATTCAGAGTAAATGGATCAGAAAAATCAGAACTATTACGCATTACAAAGGCTAACAGAGAGTAAGATTTAGATATAACATAATTGAGATGGCTGACAAAAGTAAATTTAGAATCCAATATTACACCAAGATCAATAATTTCATCAACTTTTTTTAATATAGAGCCGTTGATGTTATATGAATAATTAGACACATTAAGTGTTTTATGAAATTTAATAAAGAAGCACTTGTTGATATTAAGAAAAAGCTTATTTTTATAACACCAATCCACAAGGTTATTAATATCAGTTTGTAAGTTTATTTCCTCTTGAGAATTACGAATGATAGAATAGACTTTTAAGTCGTCCGCGTACAAAAGATATTTGGAATAAGTGAAACATCTACTAATGTCATTTATAAATAATAAAAACAGCAGTGGTCCTAAAATGCTGCCTTGAAGAACACCAGATGTTGCTTTAAAAGCGAAAGATTGAGTATTTTCAACTACAACATGAGAAAGTCTATTGGTTAAATATGACTTTAGCCATACTAAAAATTTTGAGTGAAAACCGATATGAGCCAATTTAGAAAGTAGCATTCTATGAGACACTTTATCGAACGCTTTCGAGAAATCAGTATAAATCGTGTCAACTTGATTTCCACTTTGAAATGCCGACATACAGTCTTCTGTAAATATCATAAGATTTGTTACTGTTGAGCGACCAGGAACAAAGCCATGCAGTTGAGGACATATTAAATTCTTGATGGCAAAGTACATTTTGTTTTTAACAATACCCTCAAATAATTTAGAGATAGTCGATAATTTAGAGATTGGTCTATAATTCAACACATTACTTTTATTACCACTCTTAAAAATTGGCTCAATTGAGGCTATTTTCCAGTCATCTAGAAAAACTCCTGAAGCGAGAGATTTATTTAAAATAACTTTAATAGGATATAGAAGAGAAGAAGCACAATTCTTAATAAAAAGAGGAGAAATACCATCGATATCCGTTTGAGACGACTGTTTTAAATTAAATATTCCATTCCATACATCGTCATTTGACAAATAAAGAGAGCCGAAGCCAAGAGTTGACGCAGTATTAGGATCTAATTGCAAGTCATCATGGAGATCAGAGTCGACTACAAAATTAGATTCAAAGAATGCAGCAAACAGATTTGCAGCTTCCAAAGGAGAATTCGCAGATTGATCATTAAGATAAACTGAAGAAGGTATACTCGAAGTACATTTTTTCGCTTTAACAAAACGCCAAAATGCTTTTGGATTGGAATTAATATTAGATTCATAGTTACGAATATATTTTTTATAAAGATACTTTTCAAGAAAGTTGAACTCTCTCATGATATGCAAATATTTTGATTTGAAAAGTAAATTTTTTGTGGACTTATATTTATTAAAAAATTTATTTCTCAAATATTTAAGCTTTTTTAAACCTTTTGTATACCAAGGAACTTTATAAACCGTTTTTTGGAGCTGTGGAATATTATTTATACAAATTACAGCTAATTGCGATTTTAAAATATTGAAGCACTCAGAAAGACTTAATCCCGTAAATAAAGAATCCCAGTCAATACAAGATATTAGATAATTCAAGAGATCATAATCACAATTTTTATAGTTAAACAAAATATTGGAAGTATTTATCTCAGGTGATACAATTGGGTTAAAATTATAAAATTTAACATCAACAATAAGCGGGACATGATGAATATTCGCTGCAGAAAACGGAAAAACACATTCAAAAATCTTATAATTCAATTTATTAGAAAATAAAATTAAATCGAGAATTCTGTTTAGCTTATTGTAAAAATAGTTAATTTGTTGTAAATCAATACTGAGAAAGTTATCGATAACATAAATTTCAGTTATACTATTTACATTAGATGGTGTTAAAACATTTTCATCAAAAACATAATTCCAGGCAACTTTGGATAAATTAAAGTCACCTAAAACACAGAGGTGGTCATTTCCATTATTATTTAGAGCAAGATTAAGTACATTGTCAACATGTGATTTATATAGTTCATATGAACTGTTTGGTGGAACATAGGAAGCACAGATGAAAATTTTATTATGGAGAAGCTGAACATATACACAAAGCTAGTCCAAAAGAGTGTCTGAGTTATCAAGAACTAGCTGAAAGGCAATTTCCGTTGAACTCCGATCAATACACCTCCTCCTCTTGAACATCCGGTTTTAACTACATCTCTATATTTTCTAAACACATTGTAGATGTTTGAATCGAAGAATTCCTCGTTGAAAAAATCAGCATTCAGCCAAGTTTCAACGAGTATGATGATATCGTAATCACATTGGGAACTCAATGAGCGAATTGACTGCCCCTTAGTTCGAAGTCCAGATACGTTTTGATAGTATAATTTAAAAGATTTGTTTTGATTTTTTGATTTCGGAATAATATCATTATTATCTATGCGATTTTTATCGGATCCACTGTTCGTGGAAAAAACTAAAAAGGCATCAAGTTTACACCAGCCGGCCACAAACTTGGGTTCTGAAGTTTATCATATGATGAAGAAGGATTCCCAACTTGAAATTTACTCTTCTGATAGAACTCACAGGTGTACCCTTTGTGATGAG
Organism: Pherbina coryleti; assembly: GCA_943735915.1. NCBI lineage: Eukaryota > Metazoa > Arthropoda > Insecta > Diptera > Sciomyzidae > Pherbina > Pherbina coryleti. The sequence goes on from OX030948.1 coordinate 166,090,896, forward strand.
TTTACGACAGTGTATTAGATTTTTGTCTATAAAAGCAGCATTCGCAACATAATCAATTATGTTGGCCTCGGTCACCGATGGAGCAAAAGAAGATAAATGCAGCCATTAGTTATTATTAGTCTCATCATCAACAAATTGCTGTCAATCGTCCTTCATACCGAAGTGAAAAAGTCAGATTATGAAAATATTATGAGGAAAGGAGAAAGAAAAATAGAAAAGCATTTTGCTTGTAAACTGCCAGATACAAAACGATAAAATAGATAGAATATGAAAAGTCTCGTCCTGACTTTTTGCTCAAAATTATAGTTTTATACGAACCATCGAATGAAACAAAATCAAAAACAATCAAAACCCGAAAAAATTTGTACGCGCGCGGAGCACATCCAAGCACGTGGTTACCAGTTTTTTCAGAAAAACAAGTCATATTGCCATTGTACCACTTGAGCAACGCAAAACTGTTAATGCTGAATGTTACACAACTAACCAGAGGCGCAACCAGGAATTTGTTTTGGGGGGCTTTTATAACTATATGTATATAAAAGAAAATGTACGTAACTATAGCGGCTATGGTGTAATGAGTCCAAATATTGCACTCAAAACGTTAATTCTACCACAATGGCAGCAAACATAAGGAGGCATATATGTAGGTTACAAATTTTAAAAAAACCGACCGATTTTGTAACCTCGAAAATCGATTTTTTCAAATGGAAGCCATTTTGTTTTTTTTTCGGAGGAAACAATAGCCGATAGCCACTTACACAAGGATTAATTTGATTTTTTTTAATTTTTCCTCAGATTTTTCAGACTGGTTATATCCTGCACACCGTCATATTTTTGGCATTTTTATAAAAAAAATCAAATAACGTCAAAAACCGCTTCAAAAATTCTGAAAAAAAATTTTTTTTTTTTGTATTCTTTAAATGTTAATAAATATGTGTGCAAAATTTGAGAACTATATCTTTTTTCCTTCTATGAAAAAAAAAATCACAAAAAAAAAAATTTTTTTTAATGTTTGTAACCTACATGCCCCCATAATGATAAAATTTTTATAAATAAATATATATTAGAATAGAAAAAATGTTATTTATTATTTTTACATTAAAAAGATTTTAGTTACAGGATTAAGGCGATTAAGAATAATAAAAGAAACTAACTTATATTTTTAAATCCAGTTTACGCGTACTTTTAGCGAGTTTATTTAAAATAATATCCACTGATGGTGTCATTTTTTTGTACAGATAAAGCAATGTGAGGCCATTTAGTCTATCTTGCAACATCGTGCTTTTAGGTTTTGAGTAGGCGAAATACTGAAAATGTTCATTAATTTTCAAATGAAGTTACTGGAAGAGTTGCAAGGATAATAAGTAAATTATTATATATATCGGCCATTTCAGATTGAGGTGACCTATCAGTCGCACTGACCATCTCCGATTTGGCTCAAATTTTGTTCCTAGATTGGTTTATTACTTACAAAATCAAATCCGAAGTTATTAATTTTTAGAACCATTTTTCAAGGCCAAAATAGGGTGTATTTTGCAACGACGTAGCTCAGTCACTTTAATTCCGATTTTCGTAGATAAGGTATCATTGGAAAGGTTATTTTGTCTATTTTAAGGGAAAAATATAAAACTTTTAGAAAAATTGCAGTAAGTTGGCCCATTCTTAGTTTCAAAGTTTAATGCCATGCCAACAACAGACGCTATAATTTTTTTTTCAGTTTCTTGATTTTGGTTTTTTATACGTTTTAATATCTTTTCAACGATATAAAATTAAAGTGTGTTCTTGAAGGGTTCAAAAGTTTTGGCGTAAAACGTGCAGTGTCAAAAAATTTTCAATACAAATTCAACTAGCTATCGACTTCTTTTATTTTTGTTTGTAAAAAGTCCAGAAAAAAAAAGCTCAAGCCTGTGTTAGATAACACGGGCGCATAGGTCAGACGTAGAATACGTTAGTCATTAACAGCCTTATTCAATAGATTTCCTTAAACAACCTTTAAACTCTTGTTTAGTTACGCACTGTTTAAGGCTTTACGCAGCTTCTATGCAACCTTGCTAACATTGTTATTCATAAATATTTTTTTATTTTCTGCTTAAAGCCCAGTATGCTGTAGAAGCGGAAAGAAACTTTCCATAAGAGGCTGTTCAGACTTGCCTCAAAAGAGGCGACTCACTTGCCTCATTTTGACATAAGTCAGCTGTAAAGTGTTCACACACAAATTATTGCCTCAGTTTGAGGCTGCCTCATATTGACGTATTTTGTTTTTTTTTCTTTTGTTGTTTTCGAGCTGCTTCAAGGAAGCAGAGAGATAGGGGTTTGGGGGTTAAGCCCCCCTCCCAATGAACGAATAAAAATAAAATTAAACGTATAAAGTAAAACAATTATAAATTATAAATCATTAAGTTGGAATGTTTAAAGCTACTTTCATGGTGTTATTTATTGTTTTTATTAAATAAAACTCTGTATACGCAAAAGAGCCCTGCATGAGTATGCCTTTTCGCCTGATATAACATAATATACTATATGTATGTTTTGGCAATTTTTTAAATAATGAAGATAATTACGCATTTTTAATTAGGAAAAGAATTACCTAAGATCGAAAAACTTAAATTCGATTTAATTGAATTAAAATTTATTAACTATTTTAATAACAATAAAACTAAATTTACAATTCATTAAAAGGTGAAACAAAAAATGATTATGCTATGATTTATGTTACTTATTTCATCAATATCCAATTTGATTTAAAAATATATTTTTTATTTAAATTTAATTTAAAATCGCAATAATTTTGCCTTTAACATCACCTCATCAATCACTAACTCAAATTAAACATATTTCGCTTACAGTTATTCAGTGCACCATAGTATATTGGTGAATATACTTTATCAAATATTCGATCAAGAAACAAAAACAACACAACTCACAAATTCAGATCAGCGTAAGAAGTGTGTTGTGAGAGAACAGAGAACGAATTAGCAGTAATTCTCATGCGCTGATTTTCTCTTTACTACACGATCTGTTGTTTACATTTATTCGCTTGCAGTGCACTCCTACACTAAAAAAAAAAAAAAATTAACTTCAAATAAACACAATGTGTTCATAATTTGCCTTTTTTCATATGTTTTTTAAAAGTTAAAGTTAAGAGTTAATAAGATTTCCACATTATTTTATTCATTCAATAAGAAATATTATTAAAAAATGTTTGATAGTAGTTGTTCATTTTTAATAAGATTTTCTCTATAGAATTGAAAATATTTCTTTATGGAAAATTGTTATTATTTGGTAGCATTTTTAATAAGATTTTCTCTATAGAATTGGAAATATTTCTTTATGGAAAATTCTTATTATTTGGTGCATTCTATGGCACAAAATAAAAGAATAATAGACTTTGTACTCTAAACATTATTTATAAAATTTGAATAAGTCTATAAATAAAAATATAAAACAGCCCCCAACATTTTTTTCTGGGTGCGCTCAACTAAAAAGAGAAAATAAAGAGGAAACTGTCAACAGAACAGACTGAAGTCTGACGTGCGTCAAATTGAGTCGCATAATTTTTAAAATTTTAAAAAATTCTTGCCTCACGTAACATGTCACCTTCCCGCTTTCCCTTTACCAGTAGACGTCAAAATGAGGCAAGTGAGTCGGCCTCATTTGAGGCAAGTCTGAACAGCCTCTAAGGAATGCATTGAGTTTTTGACAGCGAAAAGGCAGCGGAATTTTTTTTTCGCTACTTAGTACGCTGTAGAGGTGAAAAATTTGTTCAATGCTAGCAAGTACAACCACCATGTGGAGAGTTGAAATTTCAAAATTTCGCTGTCGATTATATGTCCGGGCATTTAACTGGCACCAGAATTTTGACACTTCAATAAGAAAACAGTACGACCTCGCTTTACGCAACACTCGATAATCGCAATACTCAAAAATTTACATTGTTGACTCAGTAAACGCAACTTAAAAAAAAAATGCACAATTATCACAACTTCCATTTGCGTACACTTCCATAAACTTTTATATTATTTACTTTGATTTCTTCTTTTCTTGTAATATACATTTTTGATGTACGAAAAATCTCTTAAAACAATATTTAAGGAAACAAAGTGCATATCTTAATACATAAAACCACAATATCTAGGATTCAGAGCCATAAAGCTTTATGTTTAGAAGTTTAATTGCGTTTCTTCAACATTAATTACGTCAACTGACCGAATTTCTATTAGTTGCATTGAGCTAGGTCGTACTGTAGTTGCTTTTTTCTCCACACAAACATTTTTGACTCTACACTAATATTTCGGGTGTAGAATTATATGCCAAGAAATTTTCGTTTCTACAGCATACTAGGCTTTTTGATTGTAAGGTTTGTGTCTGAACTATAGAAAATCTCTACAAAAATTAAGAATTCCTATGGATTTACAATGGCCGCCGCATAAAAAAATGCTGCAAAGGGCGCATATGGAGCATGTCTTTGATATTAAAAGAAAAGACAAACAAAAATCATGGTTGTCGGTCGCTACTTGGTCATTATACTTCTTCTCTTTCTCACACTGGTTCTGTGATGAACACACAGATAATCGTACTGCTCTTACACATGATGTTATAATACATAAAATACAAAGCATATGAAAATTAATACAAAATTTGAAGGAGTTAAATGTTGATTTACTTATAGAATCAAAAAAATTATATGTAGGAATATGATTATTTAAATACAAATCAAAAGAAGACATATTAAATATGTTACGACCATACTTGAATTTTCTTCAATGCATGCAAAAAGTATTAAAAACTTATAATGAAAGTGACAAACATTTTCTAAAAATTTTGTGCTCCAGATTAACACCCCCGTATAACGTATTCTACGTTAAAAAAATTGGATGAAAATTGAATGTGTAGTTGAATTTGTATTGAAAATTCTTTAACAGTGCACGTTTTACACCATAACTTCTGAACCCTTTAACTGCACACCTTAATTTTATATCGTTGGAAAGGCATTGAAACGTATAAAAAACCAAAATAAATAAACTGAACAGAAATTATAGCTTCTGTTGTTGGCATGGCGTTAAACTTTGAAATTAACAATGGGTCAATTTATAGCAATTTTTTTTAATGTTTTATATTTTATCTTTAAAATAGAGGAGATAACCATTCCAATTATACCTTAGTTAATAAAATTTGATTTAAATTGACTGAGCTACATTGTCTAAAAATAGGCCATATTTTGGCATTTTTTTTAAACTTTAAACTCCGGAATTGGTTTTCTTAGCAAAAAACCAACCCTAAAACAAATTTTGAGTCAAATCGGAGATGGTTAGTGCGACTGATATGTCACCTCAATCTAAAATGGGCGATATCTATTTGAAAATATATCCTTATTGCACTGTTGTATGGCTTGAAAAACTGTGGTTTTACCACCATAATCTTTTTTATTACTTATTTTATACCAAACATTCAGCTCATTTTTTAAGTCATCAAAATCTCCTTCCAAATCATCTTTATAAAATGCGATTAGTTTTTCAAAAGCGCCTAAAGCTTCAACATTTAGCAATTTTTTTGCATCAGGAAAATGTTATTGAAATCCAATTAGAATGTCTCTATGTTTTAAAAATCTGTCACTCGGGCTATTTCAGCATTATCTCTTACATTTTTTACTTCTTGCAAACTGATATTGGCTAAATCGACTGCTTGTGTCAAATCAATGTTTCGAGTTTGAAGAAATTTGCATAAAATTTATGAATAACCAAATACTTGGTTAATACACTGCAAAGATATAAGAAAGTCTGTCTTTTGCAATGCACAATTCAGTTAATTGGCTTGCCTGGATGTGTTTGTATCCTCCCAACAGGAAATTTTGCCTAATGCCAATATTATGGCATCGGAAAAATTCACAAAACCGTAACCGAGTTGTATCTCTCAATCCATCTAGTAGGACAAATTTTCTTCAGTTTTTGATGACTACAAATATTTAACTTTTCAAGGCACTGTTTCAAAACCACTTGCAAAACCATGTGCAAAAATTGAAAGGTCTAGTATTTCTTCATTAAAATTCATCATCGTAATACAAATCAGTAAATCAGTGCAATAGATGTAGCAAAATTATCAGAAAAATAACTGATTTTTATGTTTTTGCCTATAACTCAAAAACTCGAGTGGATGGAGAAAAACGGAGTCTATATCTGAAATCAGGAAACCCAATTTGTCTATAATCAGCTGAAAAATCTCTGGCACCAAAATGTCTGTGGCAAAGTGTTATGCTTCAACAGCAATCGATTTGAATTTAAATTTGGGTTTTTCGCGCTTTTGATAAAAACATGTTATTACTTATCATGTTTTTCTTTTTGTGACAATAATTGGGGGGGGGGGTTTAAACCCCAAAATCCCCCCTTTGGTTGCGCTTCTGCAACTAACCACCCAAGGAAGATCATCCTCCATCACGACAAAGTGACTTCACACAAAACAACTCAAACAAAAGAGTTTTTAAGCACTCAAAACATGGAATTGATGGGCAGCATATTGTCGAAAATATTATGGCCAACAAGACACCGTCTGACAACACTATTCATCGTTTGGTGTCCAATTTTGCTAAGCACGGGATAGTGGGAGATTGTTCACACATGCCGTTCAGCAACGCCCAAGATGCTCCAATGAACTGGTTGAAGTGGTAAAAGAGAGCTATCCACATGTGTCGTAACGTCACCGTGTTCTCCATTTTGGCGTCAGTGAAACAACTTTGCAGCGCATTTTGCAGGATGATTTGCATATTTGTTTCCGTAGAAAGTGCAATTAACTTAAAGAATTTTGCCGACAAATCATCTATGTCGCTTGTATTGCGGCGAGATAGTCTCTCCACTGGTAAACACTGAACCTGCGTCAATTTTTAGAAGCAAATTTGACGACCGACGAGGCCCATTTCACACTCTCTGCTGGCGTTAAGAAGCAAAACTGCTGCTTTTGGGAACGGAGAATACACACGAGATCCATGAAACACCATTGCATGACCAAAAAGTTACAGTTTGGGCAGACATTTGCGCCAAAATCATCATTGGACCATTTTTCTTCGGAAATAGTTGAAAAGGCGAAATAGTTGATGGGATTCGATATCTGTGGATGTTCGTTCTCATTATGTCTGCCCACTAATGTGTAAAAAATGCATAAAATTCACTTGGTTTTCACTTGGAATTCACTGACTGAAGTTCCACTTTCTGCTTATTAATATAAGTTTTTTATATTATCATAAATTTCACAGTTCAAATACTACTTATATCAAAGTTCAATATAAGCTGCCAATATTGAAGACATTTAATGCATTTAGCAAATATTTTCCATCTCGATATCATGCAGCAATCAAAAACTGATTCAATACCGATCAATGAGAAATGCAGCAATAACAGAAATAAGAAAAAAAAAAAATAAAGAAAAATAAAAAAATAAAATCAAGATAACTCAATTCAAACAACATGCAAGTGGAGTTTCATTGGAAATTGTATATTTGCATTGTGCTTGTATGTAAATTCGTTCAACTATGTGTGTGTGTGTGTGCTGATGCCCAGTGGTCCGAAATGGCAGCAGCTGCTATAGAATCACGATGGAAGCGCTTCATCACTGTTGCTGGTACAGCAGGAAAGAAGCACACTCTTCGAATATTTATTTTCTTTGCGTTTCTCTCGAAGCAAGCAGCACAGAGACAAAGTTTCGAGCTTTTCTTCATTGTTGTTTAGTGCATGCCTATTTGTTGTTTAGTTGCGAGTCAGTTTTCAAAGTCAGAAGTCATATGGCACACTAAGCGGTAACAGCTTAAACAAAAAAAAAAAAAAAACGAGTAATCACGCAACTGTGTAAATGCTGGCTTTTTTCTAGTAAACTAATCAGTGTTCTTTGAGCATAGACAAAAAAAAAATTATTGATTAGTTGAAAAAAAGTGGAGATAGAGCGAAGTTCACTCATTGCTCTACCTCTCGCTCCTTATGCACAGCTTTCATCCATTCCATTACACAATAGTGGGCATCCCCCGCTCACTCCACCTCTCAATATTATTTTGTCCACTCTCTCTCTCCCTCTCTTTTTCGAAATCAACTTCGAACTGCTTCCTTCCTAGGACATGACAGTGTTAAAAGTAGCACGTTTGGCAAGGAGGATGCAAGCGCTTGCTGTTACCACAGTAGCGCTGCAAGATGCCTTTGGAAGCGCTCTTTTTCCCGCTGGGTGGTGATGCGAATGTTAGTGTAGTGTGAATATGAATGTGTACATGGTGCGCTTGCTTCGACTTTGAATGTTTAATTCAAATGTTCGTACATGCAATTCGAGCTTATAAAATAAACATAATTTTTAGCTAAAATTTAAACTGAAAAATTTTATTCACTTAAATAACGGAAGTTGCAGGAGAAAAATTGAATTTCCTTTCCTGATCATTTTACACTTAGTTTAATAAACCTAGAATATAGGTATGTACATTAAGGTGGATCACATTTGAAAGCTTATGTTAAGGGGGTTTTAGTCGCATACAAATTTTTTTTTAGGTGGACCCAAAATCAACTCTAAATGATCTGTTTTTATAACTTCGTCAGTTTTTAACCGATTGTAAAAAAAAAATGTCGTTGAATAGATTTCAATGAGGACAACAATTCGTCTTAACAACATGTTTACCTCTGATTCCACCTTTGACTAAATATTTCAATTTTTCGTCTTATTTCCTCAGTAACCCCAAAACTATATTTTTGACGTAGAATACGTAATTCTCGGAGGTTAGTAGGGCGGTTGATAGTGATCAAGCGGCGGTTGATAGCGTTTTTAGGTCACACTTTGATCCTTTGGTATGCCTAAAGTACTGATCGTACAATGTTGATGTTAGCACTTGTTGGTCTGCTTGATACTCACTGGGTGAAAAATTCATGTCTGAACTCTCTAACATACATATCTGTGGAATTTTGACAAAACAACCAATGTCGAAAAACTGAATTTTACAGGAGGACCAAAAAACACTTTTATAGGGTCACAGAATCGTCCCAGAACATATCTAAGCAAATGTAACCTATTTTTATGGTGGAGAATTTAAATACCTTTATTTTCCAATTTGCATCTTTCTTCCAGATATAACTGTTGCCGAGAAAATGTCCAAAAACCGAGATGTGTTGTTTTGTCAAAATAATTTTTGATCGAAAAATCAACCCTTCTCTGGATAAAGTCTTTTTTCATGCTGAAAAGTAACAAATATTTCGCAACCTTTGTCGGGACAAGTGCTTTTATTAAAATAAATAAAGAAAAATTCAGTGACATATGTTATTTTCCTAAATAGAATTCAGTTTATTTTAAACGAATATTATAAAAAGTTATGCTTTCTATTAGACAAATTACATGTATTTTTAGGTATGAAAAAAAAAAGTTGGAATAAATTGAATTAAAAATACAAATAAGAAATAGTTCATATATTAATATTGTAGTCCACATTTATATTAAATTGCTTTAATTTTTATAATTCAGAAGAAATAAAGAATAATTCACTCTACAGCTTATCATATTCGTCAATATCCCAATCATCTTCGAATTGTACTTCACCTTCAACGTGCAAGTTATTGTAATAATTATGAAACTCTGCATTTATAAATGGCAGAACGGACTGTAAATCACGTTTTTTATTAGAAGATATTGGCAAAGGAGCAGAATAACATTTCTTCAATTCGAAATTTGTTATTTTCCGTCGCCGCTGTGTTATGTCTAGTTGCTTGAAGTCCTCATCCGGCTGTAAAGATAGCTTGTACTGTAAAATTCCACACTTAGATTTCTCATATCGCATCCAACGTATTAGCTTCCATTCAAACTTTTCACCTTTAAAAAACAAAAAATAAAAATTAGACTAAAAATATATAAACATAAGAAGTGTTACACGCACCTAATGTATTAGTATTTCTCCACGTGTATTTATTCTTTAATAGGCCACCGAAGTCAAAGTATTGATCTTGAACCATCTCGATTGCATTGTATTTGTGATTTGTAGTTGCTATTAAAGTAGCCCAGTCATGTGGGTGATGTATATAATTCACACATTTTTTCTTCTTTTTTTCTATTTGGGAATGAACCGTGTCACATTCCATATGCGTGTGTCCAACAACCAGAAACTTGTGATCAATTAATTCTATAGTTTGATGATCTTCTAAAACCTTTTCAAACATGGCGCAAATATAAGAATTTCGGTTTTGCCCTGGACAGGAGTCGCTGTACAAAATAACATGCTTCACATGTTTCGGTAATTCCATAATACATTTAAAGATACAGGAACTAATCTCGTTTGCTCCACGCTTTGCAATGGTCTCATTCCATATATAACAATTCGCTCTGTTTGTTGCTCCATCATGCATCGTAAAATTAAATGTCCACAATGGTCGTTTGTAGAAGAACATTGCCGCATTTAAGTGTGGTGTTGGCAAACATTGCTGCAGATCAAAAGTATACATTTTGATAGATTTGTCCTTCGAAGACAGTTCTTTATCATATTTTTTAGATTCATATGCCATGTCTGCCTCGTCGTGGTGCTTTTTTTGATTTAATTTAAGCATTGCTATATCATCCTCAGTTAATGCATTTTTAATATCTATTCTTAAAGTCTCACACTTGTTGCATACATCAATATGCGGCTTTTTAAACTTAATGTCCAGCTTCTGAAATATTTCTCTATACGTTGACAACGAAACAGGTTGAGTAAATTTGTTTGTGTATAATCTGTATAATTCTGCCATGCTTAAGTTACACTGAAGATATAGTTGTTTTGTATGACGACGGCTGTAATGGCTCACATATTTCGGAAAACTATTAATGTGATCTAAAACTTCCTGGTACTTTTCCGTCGACAGTTTGTGTTCTGGAAAATGTTTTCCTCTTTTATCACACTGAACAATTTCGACGGAGCTTTCTTTAACTTTACAATTAGTAACAGTTTTGATACTTTGAGCAGTTTCGGCATATATTTTCATAAAACATTGCTTACATACTCTTCTCCTTTGACCGTTAATTTCACAATTATACAAATAGTTATATTGTCGATTTCCAACATTATTAATTGTATGCGTTTTCTTAAATTCAACATCAATTAAGCCTGACAGATATTGCCGTCGTTTGTTGTAATCACCCAAGTTCCAGTACAGTTTAAAAATCATCTTTTGCTCCTCTAAATTTAGGTGAGTATTACACAACCTTCTGCATTTTGAAAGTGCTTTCAATTTTTTAGCAGGGACGATTTTCTTTTTATTGGTCACATATTCTTTTCCAAAGTTTTTGTTACGCCTGTTCTTATTTTTAACTGCTGATGTGGTTGATGTGGTTGGAAGTTCGAATAGTTGGGTTTCATCAATATCGGTGAAATCCCATTTACTTACATTGGACTCAATATCTGGAGCCATTTCCTGCGTAGTGGTGTTAAGATCGGAATCCGTCTCCGGGTCAAAATCAGAGTCATCAAAATCAGATTCATGGAAAGGATCTTCATCGATATCAATCTCTTCATCAATATCTTGGGCACTTGTGTGGGACATTTTATTTAATTTAATTTAAACACAACTTGAATGAAAAACAGAAAGAGAGTACTATTCATTTTGTCGTAACTGACATATATGTCATTGATAGTGTGAGTTTTCACAAATGGATTACTTTGGAACCTTTGTTTTTTGTTGACGCCGGTTGCTTAAAAATGTACTGTTTTTGTAGTTGTCTGAGGTCACTGTCTCCTGTAAACTTACGGTTAGAATTTACCTTTTTTTGACAACTAATACATATTCTCTACTGTCAAGTGGTGAACTGTCTGGTGTAAACGCAGCGTAAGGAAACAACTTATTTTCGTTAAAAACGTCTTAATTTGTTGCACATGCACACGACAAAAGCACTTGATTTGATTAAGGTTCCTCTTATTTGGTTAATTTCCACTACACTAAAGCACTCATGTTAACATAGGTTGTTTTGTCACAATGAATGCTAATGATCAAATGGCTATTAAAACAACTTAACTTTAGAAGGGAATGTGTTATTTTCATTTATCCATTTGATAAAAGAATATGATTACAAATAGGTTGTTTTGTCAAAATAATTTTAGTAAATTATTGGAAACCCATATTCAAATAGGTTCTTTTGTAAAAATTATGTTATGATATTTTTCTTTGTGCCCTGCAGCATATTTCGATATGGGTTCTTTTGTCAAAAGCAGATTGTAAAAATCGCGAGATAAGTTGATTTGGGGGCTTCTATATCCTCCGATCTACACTAGCTAGAAACACGCTGATAAGACAGAAAGATGCGCGTTCAAAACTTATACATATGGTTGAAAAAGTGGAAAATTGTCCGATCTCGAGTTAGGTTGTTTTGTCAAAACTCCACAGATATATAAATTTAACAATTACATGAAATATAAAGCTAACATTTGATGTTTGCTTTGCGCATGGTTCTTGTATCTGCTAAATATGAGTTGCATGAGTTTCATTCAATCAAACGGAACTGCGGAACTATATAGTTCCGGGACATGTTTTGCAACTCGAGAGTACTAAATTTGTTCTTTTTAAGCACTTATAAGTTACATACGAACGGACAGACAGACAGACGGACATGGCTAAATCCACTTGGGTGGTGATGCTGCTCAAGAATATATATTCTTTGATATATCTACGCCTCTTTATGGGCTTTACAAACAGAGTGACAAAATAAATATGCCCCTATTGCGCTTTTGTATTGGAGACCATGTAAGGAGTGGCCAGAGGATATATGTCACCAAGGAAAAAATTGTCCTTTTACAAAAGTAAAGGGGGTCGGTAATACATATTAACCCTCTTCGGCACTCTCTTAAAGGTCATATGCTCAGGTGTATGGAATAAGTATACAAAAACCATAAAATTTGTATGGGAGCCCCCCTAAGGAGTGGTCGAAGGGAATAGGTGTTTAAAGAAAAAATGTTTCTTTTGCAAAAGTATTGGGGGTCGGTCATACATATTAACCCTCTTTGGCACTCTCTTAAAGGTCATATGCTCCGGTGTATGAAAGAAATATACAAAAACCATAAAATTTGTATGAGAGCATCCCTAAGGAGTGGTCGGAGAGAATAGGTGTCAAAGGCAAAAATTGTCCTTTTACAAAAGTTAATTTATGCGGCAAACAAATGGTTGTGTATCATTTAGCAATAACAGTTTTCCGTTGCTCAAGTGGGTACAGTTGCGACATGACTGGTTTTTTTTAAAAAACTGTCAACCATTTGTTTGGATGTGCTCTGTTCGCGCACAATTTTTGTCGGGTTTTGCTCACTTTAAAAGACCCAAACAGTGGATTGCTGCTTTGTTTTGAGCTCATAAGCATAGATTCATGATTCGTCAACTGTGGTGATGTCGTAGATATATTTTGAACCACCAACTTCATCACCAAAAGTCGAACTTAGTTGATCAATGCATTCGTTTCTTGTCAGTTCACGTTGTAAATCGTAAAAAATCATCACCTGAAAATGTTCACGTGTTAATTCCATTTTTTTGCTGAACTACAATTTTCAAAACACTGTAAAGAACACATTAAGCGCACACACATCAAAATGTTATGAGTACGTTTATACTAGAAAATGTCGAATTTTCGAATGGAACTGTCAAAATGCATCTGTCAATGCTAAGTATTGCCGAGGCCAAAGACATAAAAGGCAGCTCTCTTATAAGCTTCATGATATTAGTAATGGTGTAAATGGATAGAAATTATTTTTTATAAATATATATTAAGCAATGTAATAACTTAATCCAGTCATATATCATGGTCTCCTTATTCCAGGTTAAGATTAAAATATGATTGAATTAATGATTAAAAATCTGACATGCAGAGAATCCGTGATCCATTGTCAAGTAAATTAATAAGTTGCAGGGAGAAAGTAAATTCTTCTCACACGGTCACGTAAAGAGTAAACGGAGTTTGTCTTCGGTCCTAAGGAAAATCATAGAAAACTGTCTGTTAAGGAAGTAACACAATCTATATAGGTTAAATAAAATTTGACCAAATAGATCAGCTATTGTTGCATCTTTCAGGGACTTTTCAACATGCCCTCGTATCTCTTTTTGACAAAATAGCTGACAGAATAGAATACTATTTTCTTCCAGTTCCAATAAAATTTTCCTTCAAGTGCATCCTTAGAAATTTACATAATTTTGGGAATATCTTGTTTATTGTCTTAGTAAGTATCTATGAGAAACCAGCTGCTACAAAATCAACACATTTGCAGTTTAACAATCAAACCATTGCACTGTGATAAAAGCATTTGTTTTGAAGACGAAGAGATGAAGACGATATAATAAAGTAGTAAATAGTACGTGAGATGCAAAGATGCAAATGTTGGCTGTAAGCAATACGGGCAGGGCAATAATAACGTTTCTAGTTGTTATTGTTGTTGGTTTTTTGTACTGTTGCATGTTTTGTAAAGACTGTTGTTATTGTTGTAAATGTAAATGTAACGTTTGATGTGCAAATGTATTTGAGCTGCTCTGGGTGGATGAGTGTGTTTGTGTCGGATTTCAAGAAATAGTACAGATAACAATAAAGCGCTGGTATTGACGTTGGGAGTAGAGCGGGATAAGCTCATCACACACACGCAGTAACAGACAGCTGCTGGTTGCATGGGGAGTAAATGTAAACATATACCAGTGTATGCATATGTCTGTGTGTGGGTGTGTTTGTAAATAAGTATTGAGCTGGTTTATGTATAACTAGCAAATTTTTCTAGTTTACATAGTTTTCATAGATGCAACAACCTCAATATTGACTCTATCAGACAGAGTATCATGTCACACACACACACATATATACATATACAGACACACCCACACACAAAAATGCATACACATATTGTCATATAAAGTAAGCCTTCACATTTTCATACATTATGAATACCTCTATTGGAATAAATATACACATACAACCCACACTGGAATACAAAAGCAGCCGTAGTTTACAAGTTATAGACATGCTAATTTTTTGTTGTTGTTGTTTTTGTTGCTGCTGCTGTTGTTTTTGTTGTTGTTGTTTTAACTTTGATTGTTGCAATTGTTATGCCAATCGATTGCATTCGTATTATTATTGCTATGGTACCGTTACCGCTACAGTTGTTGCTTCTGCTGGTAATGTTGTTGTTATGGTTTGTTGCTGCTGTTATTGTTGCTGATGCTTGTCGCTTCCTATGATGCAAACAAAGAACCGAACAACAACAAAACCAAATTCTTCATTTGCATTTTACCCGTTTTATTTGCTAGTTTTGTAAAATTTGTTCTTTTTTGCTTTTTTCTTAAAAAAATAAAAAAAAAAAAATAAAAATATTTACATAAAATTGAATTTACAGAGTGTGCTGTAGGCAGCTGCACAAAAAATACTGGTGAAATTTTATTTAAAAAGCTTTACAAATAAAGCTTGTTTCAAATGATGCTCATGCATTTGTTTAGAAGCTTTTATTTAATTTTAATAAAAGTTTAAAATTTTTTGAGCTTTACTGAAACTTTTAACTGTAGTTTAATAGTAAGAGGGCCTAAGTCAGAAATTTTTAAGTGAAACGGCTTCTAAAAACTGTCAAATATATGAGACAAAATGTAAAAAAGCTTCCATTTGTCTGTTTAGGAAGCTAAAAAGAAGCATTAACTTTATCAAGAACACACCATCACTAACGAAGAAGAGCTTTTTGCGAATTTTCTCAAGCTTTTTTATTAAGATTTTTACAATCCAAATGCCTAGTCAAATATTTTATATGATTAGGGATAGATGCATATAAGCTTAAAGGATTCTAAAATTTGTATGTATTAAAAAACAAAAAACAAAAACAACAAATGGTAAATGGTAAATAAATTATGGTAAGACAGTAAATCTGGATTTTTTAGCCTTATGGTTAAAATATAAATAAAAAGAATGACATCCTCGGGATACATATCTGTTAAATAGAATTATACCTCGCTGTTTATAGTTACTAAGGTATAACATCTATCTTCTTCTTTTATATAAAAATAAGTTGCATTGTGTATGAAATTGATGTTCTCGGTAATGCGTGAACCGATTTGGTTTCAATACGAAGGTTTTTTTGTATAAATGGTCTTTGTATGTGTATTGGTTCATGAATTATAGGCATTTTAGTGAACTTTTTCAAAATACAGGTATGAAAAAATACAGATGCGCACATATGGTGTATATGGGGAAATATTTGCAAGAGAAATTGGAAATAAATTGAATATTGGAATAACTTGGCAAGTCTCACTTTAATTTGCATTTGCGCGAAAAGTATAGGCATAGTAAAAATTTTCAATACCCCTTTTTTTCCATACCCCCTTTACCACCTACAAATCAATAAAAATGCTATATTTAAGACTATTTTGGTCGTATTAGACTAAAATTTGGTAAATAAGTTCGTATGGTTACTGTCGGCAACTATACTAAAACTGGGCGTGGTCTAACTATATACACGACCACTTTTTAGAAATCATTATTATTCCTGAGTTGTACATGTTTTGATAGTGAAACTTGATATGTAGATGCTATGGGTCCAAGAGGCAGTTACTATATATTTGAACGAACATTAGACAAGGGGAAATTTGGCCACACAGGCCAAATTTATGATATCGAATTGCTTTGGAACTAAATGTCGTATGTAACTATGCAATAGACTCCTAAACTACTCATCCGATTAGCATGAAAATTTGTGTACAGAAGTTTTTTGGTACGGTGCGTGTTTGTGGGCTATCAATTTTGATCCACCTTGAACACCAGAGGGCCCTGTAGTACAAATTTTTTACAAAACTGCCCAAAATTCTCAAACCGCTTATGCGATTAGAATGAAAAGTGGTATACAGTGGGTTTCATGTACGTTGAGTGCTTTGCTGCTATCTTTTTTGACCTATCTTGAACACCAGAGGGCGCTTTAGTACAAATTTTTTGCAAAACCACCTAAAACTCCCAAACCGCTCATGCGATTAGAATGAAAATTGGTTTATAGTAGTTTTCAGGCACGATGATGTCGCTATAACGATGGCCATTCACAGTAACGTTACGATCGCTATCGTCGACGAAAAAATATGTCCAATGACGCCGCCGCACAGTGTTCGAAAATGCTTATTTACGAGCTAATTCAATTGTAATTGTAAGATAGGGTCTTAAAATTTGGTAAGCCGATAGACAAGGACTGTTTAAAGTACATTTAAAAAAGTAGGTGAAATTGAATAAAAGGGCGTAGCATCGCAATATAAACACTTTAACTTGGCAAATATTGATACTACGGTGCTGAAATTTTGCACATGAGTTTGCGTGGTCTTTTTTAAATAGGTTGCAAAAAGTGGGCGTGAATTTGAAAAGGGGCGTGGATTTACATAAAATGCTATACGCCTTGCAATATCACCGCAAGTGTAATGAATATAAAATATATGGACAAAAGTGCTGTTTAAACATTTTCAGCAATAAGGGCACCATGTATGTATACTTAGTATGGCAAGATATGTGTGACTACAAATTGCATTAAAGGAATCAAAAATAAGCACAGAATAAAAATCACGAAGAACACCAAAAAAGTATACAAATTTAATATAATAATTATACAAAATTTTTTAAAAGAGTCAAAACATTGAATGCTTTATTAAAAACTCATAAAAAATTAAAGTAAATGGTAGTTAATTGAACATAATGGCACAAGTAAACATCTTTGAATGATAATTATTCAATGTCACTTAATTTGCTTATTGATGTCTCTGGTTCTTCTAACAAAGTAAGTACCTCATGTGTCAATGACGATGTTTTTTTTTTGTTGGTAGAGGCCTAATGCTTGGTATAAAAAGGTCAGATTTTGATTCGGACCAATTTTTCTTGTTTTATGCTCTCGATAGAATTTTTATTCTTTATACCTGGATTCTAAAGCCTCTTTGCACTGCTGTCCTATGGGAGGCAATAGAGACTCCATAACGTCTGCACTATGCGGTAATATTTTGTGAACAATGGTGGGCATCTTGTACCATGGGTACAAGGAAACCAAATGTCTTACCGTACATGAGAGCATATATCTTAAAAGATGAGATTTTATCTTGAACCAACACGAAAGCGCTTGCAAAATCACCGAGAATCTATTGATCAAATTCTCGTCCACTCCCGTGACCTCTGAAACGAACTTCACATCCTTAAAAAAATCTCAGTATTAACGTCGTTTGCAGTTCCGTAACCTTGTTTCACCATATCAACCAGAGGCTGATTCGTTGTCGAAATTGATTTATTTCGAAAGTTTTCTTATGTTCCATTGCCTCTTTGTCACATTTTTGCATTCGTCACTTCTTCGAGCTTAATCTCCACGAGATATAAAGTATGCACAAAAAATCGGATATGTGCATGCAATGTGGATTATCCGCACGAAAAGGTGTCAATGTTACAGGGAAATCGTAAAACCTCATTTATATTATTCAAAAATTAATATATTATTGAATTATTACTAATTATAGCATATTATTTTCGGAAAGAATATATACCCTGACTCTTCTAGGGTTAGGCTATTGAAAGAGTTATGCACCTCTGTGCACTTATGCGCAACTTTGCACCACAAAAAATTAATACCAGTTCTTAGTAAAATATATGTACAAAAATACAAAAAACAAAATTTTATATTTCAAGACGGTTCATGTTACTTCTACTCCAACAAATTCTTACTAATATTACTAAAAAATGTTTTTTTATACTTAAAAGTAAATTAAGTTTTTAAAAATAACCATCTGCACCAATAAGAAAACAAATAATTATTTAATTACTTGAAACATCAGTTGTCATGAAGAAGAAAAAATTTCAGCGTTTCAAACACTTTCACTATTTTCACACTAAATATTATAATAATACTTTTTTCCGCAGCGCGAAGCTCGCATGCGCCTGTGTATGATCACTGCACTTTGAATAGACACTGACACTCAAATCTAGTAAGTATTGAAGCTGCAAGCTTTGAATTTGCTTAATTGAATATCTGAGAATATTGGCATCACACTTTACCGTTATTCTGTGAAATTTTTTTTTTCACGCAAAGTAGCTCGTAAATTTGAATTTTCAAACACTGTGCGCCGGCATGCAAACCACACCAAACAGTTATTTTTTGTGGATGAAGTGGTTATTCATGAAGCACATGTGGACATTCACCCGACCAATAACACATATTTTGCTTATTGACGAATCCATTGAGCCAAAAATGAGCTTCGTCACTGAAGATGATATTGCGATGAAATTTATCATCTTGGCGCATCTTTTCTAGAGCCCAATCGGAGAACGTACGCCGCTTGAAATGGTCCACCGGCTTCAATTCTTGAGTCAGCTTGATTTTGTATGGGTATAAACCAAGATCCTTACACAAAATTCGCTATAAAGTGGTCTGGGCGATGCCAAATTCTTGAGAACGCCATAGAATTGACTGTTCTGTATCGTTTGTTACGGACGCCTGAACGGCAGCGATATTTTCGATACTTCGACCAACCCGTTTTCTCTCTGGCACGGCAACATCACACAACGAATATGTAGACTCAAATTTTTGCACTAAACTTGTTATTTACTAGGGCGAGAATTACGACCGAAAATTGCAGTTAACGCTCTTAAAGTTGCGATCACCAACTCCGAACTTCGCTAGTAAATTTTTATAGTTTGCAGACGTTGTTCGTTGGTGTACTTTACCATGATAAACATTTTGAGTTTACTGAATAAATTGACAGTGACAGTTTGATGATTAGTGAAAGATTGCGTTTAGAAATTTAATTCAAAGTTGTCAAGTGCCTATTGGAAAACCCTGTACAACCACAGTGCGCGAAGAGCGAAGCAACATAAAAATTCTTGTTTCGACTTGTCGTCCGCTTCGTTCTCCCGTTGTGCCCCTCAACCTCATCACGCACGGTGGCAAGATAATCGCTTTCAACCGAAAGAAATCAACCGTCCACCGTTTCAACCGTACCCAGTCTATCCTATTACGTATAGTATACATCTATACTATTATATAAAAGGGTTCTCTCGGATTTTATCGTTCAATCACGGGGTAACCGCTGAACCGATTTTAATAATTTCTTCACTATTTAATTGCTATAATAAGCGAACCTGCGACTGGATACTACGTTTTTAGTAAAACTTTGTATTTATTGATTTAAGAATTCATGCATTTTAATCCATGCTGCCATTGTATAAGCAGCACAAAATAACATCAAACAATAGCTTGAGCTCTTTGTTGAGAGAAAGAGAGGGAGCTGAAAGTCTACAACTCACTGCGCTGCCATCTTAAGTGGATAGTTGCACACAGTTAATTTCTGCTGCAGTGTTGCCATAAGATCAATATATCGTATTTATTTTGATTTTCCTAAGATGAAACTTTTCATTTCAATAAGAAGCCACTCTTTTTATTTCAATAAGAAATAATCTCAAATTAAATAAAATGAATTAAACATATTTGATTCTTGAGTCTTATTAAAAATATGTTTTCATATCATATATATGCTCCCAAGTAACGCTGGGAACGGGTATGCTAGTATTTGTATAAACAATAGCATAAGAAATATCAAAATTAATGTATGCAATAGAGCAATTTCCAAACTGACAAAATACATAACGATTCTCTGGAAGCACTGTGAAATCCTTTTTTTATATTAATTTTTTATTTTTTGTCATCACGTTGCTACATTAAAAAAGTTTCTTCTAATGGATGTTTTTCTCAAGTAAAACTAGTCAATTCAGTTGACTTTTTTCCGACGTCGGGTTGTATAGTCGGGCTGTATAGAAAATCAATCAAAAATTTATTATCACTGATTTCGTGTTGTATTTTTTTTTTTTGTTATTGTTATTGTTGTAGGTATATGTGCATATGTGTGTGTATGTGTGTGTGTGTGCATTGCTTTTTTATCGATTTCATATGTAGTGCAATAAAAACGTTTTACGTTATAGTTTCCGTTTCTATGCAAGAGTTAGAAATGATGACAAAAAACTGATGACGAAAAAAATAAAGGAAAATATAATAAAAGAGAACAAAAAATATAAAAAGAGAAGAACATATCTTCCATTAACGAAAATAAGAAAAACCAACATCAACTCAACATGCATCGCATCAAGTTGGAAAAAGCCAACGAAAACTTTATTAAAAGTATCAATGTTGGCTTCACAGAGACGTGTGTGTGCTTGAGAGTGAGTGAGGGTGTACGAGTTTGAGTATGTGTGTGTGTGCGTGTGTGTGCCATTCTGTGTATTCGGCTGTCTTCACTCAGTATATGTTAGCAATTTCCGTTTTTACACTTCCGTTCGTTTTGTCACGTACTTTATGAATGAAGCTGATGAAGCTTTTGGGAATCACTAAAATGATGCCGATGAAGATGATGATGGTGAGCATTATAACGAAGAAGCTGACGTTGATGCTCATGATGAGCTATAGCAACAACAACAACAACAATAACAACCACATCCTGATAAAGATGTTGCTTATAATGATGATGATGAGACTGAAGTTTTTCAATTGAAACGTTTTGACGACATCAATGCGAATGATATTGAGAACGTCGAACGTACTTAGCACATGTTGATGAAGCTCAAAAGGTAAAAGCTTCCAACTTTGATGGTTATAAAGATGCTCATCAGATGATGATGATGATGAGCTAGTGCTTACGACAAATATGAATTACATATAAAAGGGAAGAAAAAAGTATAAAAAATAGACATTGAAGTGATGTTGATGATGTGTCAACATTAAAAATGGAATTAAGTCGTAAGAAGGTTTGCTGGCTGTTTGGCAGTGAGAACAACAACAACAACCAGCAGTAAAGCACTACCCGATATGCACTTCGCAAGATTGGCAGTAGAAAAAATTGTGCTGTAAGCCACAAAAAGCCAACCACAACCAAAAAATAAACCAAACAAAAGACACCGCCATTTACATAAAATGCAACAAACCTGCTAGCTAAAAATAACGGTGAAAAATACAAGTTCCAAATGAAACCGCAAAACTTCACATGCAAGTTTGTAGCAAAACCGGAAGAGTTGCACGCAATGCATGTTACAAATAAAAAAAAAAAGAAAAAAGAACCAGCCGCAAAAGCTATGTGTCTGGCAAAGTAGTGTTTAAAAAACACAAGGTAGCTGCTGCCTGGTAGCACAAAAAGTAGCAGCTTTTTAAATGAGCATTTTCAGCAAGCTTTGTAAATTGAGTTGATATCAAAAGTATTTTAAATAGTTTTACGTGCTTCGCATAATAATGCAAATGCTTGAACAAGTATTCAACTCCAGCAGGAGGATGGAGAACAAATACAATCAAATAAAATTAAAAAAAAAAACTATGTCGTCGTCTATGACAAAGAATTTAACAGGAAATTGCATGCATCTGACTGCAACTTATAAATGATGAGAAAAGCTCACTCTTTTCAAGCAGCTTTTCGTGCAGTGTTTGACATGATTTCAAATAATGGGTGGAAAAAAAAGGTAAAATTTCCAATCAAACAGAAGGTTCGACATGGTGAAATTCACTCAAGGAACTTAATGATATACATACATATAAAATAAAAAAATAAATAACTGGCCATTTCAGCCCTTGAAAGGACTTTGACCTAGCTTCTTATGATCAATTGTGTTGTGCGTGTTATTAAGTTTGTACACAATTGACCGAGAACCGGACCTACATGCTTAACGCCGACTCCGAACGGCGATGAACGGAAAGTTCTCGTTCTCAAGAAGCTTTACATGGCATTTTGACTACTCTCTGAGGTTTGCCATTGTCTGCAGAGAGGTGGCGGCCGTACAAAAAAATTATTTTAATTCAAATAATTTTCTGTCGCTGCTGGGTTTCGAACCTGGGTTTCCAAAGTTCTTTGACATAGCGGCCACGCACTTTAACCAACTACGCCACGGACGCCACGACAGAAAATTATATACATACATATAAATGAAGAAAAATGTCAAGTTTTCGAAGGCAAACCATTTTAAAACATCGTAAGTTTTTAACTAAGTAGTTACGTTACAAAGTAGTTACGTTTCTTGGAATCATTGAACATATATCTGAGGTTCTCCATGAGTGATTAGCAAAAAAATTCAAACGGAAGCGAATTTAAGAATGGACTGTATAAAAGTCATAATTTTTTTTTCCATCCGCCTTCTTATGGATTGTACTCATCTCACCTCTTATATAAAACAGGTTGTCCATAAAGTTACTCTGAATTATAGGCGTTGTGTGTATACAACGAAGGGAAAGGCAAAGGAAGTTTTCAGTTGGGAAAAACAAACAAAACAAACAAAAAACCAACAAACAAACAGCTGCAATTTAAAAATCATACGCGTATATGACAGACGAAATTAATTACATGCAACTAAATGAAGCATTTCTCGCAACTGAACTATTATTATGACAACAGCAGAAACGTTTGCAAATAACGATCCCAAGCACGACAAACGAAGTTCGTTTGCAGTAAATTTTAGGGTATTTTTGAGTTGTAAAGTTAAGCAAGCAAAATCAACTCCATGTCGCAACAGTCGATCCACTTTCTTCTTTTAAAGTCGTCCTTTGGAACTTTAAGTAATGATATATTCTTCTTATTCCAGGTACTATGGGAGATAGCACAGCTTTGCGGCATATTTTATGAATTTATTCGATAAAAGAAAATCGCATCAGAATGACTTGACAATTTAAAAACACAAAAAAAAATCACACTAGACGCGTCTTGTTTACTTGTTGCATGGAATTGAATAAAGAATGAGTAAAAGTGTTAAAAACTCAATGAGTAAAGCTGTTATGATAAACTAAGACACGGCAGTAAATTTTTTGACTTTATAAAAAAGTATTCAGTTGGCTGTATTAAGCACACATCCATAAGTTTCGACGTGACGTATCTTTATCTTCGTTTTTATTCCTGTCCATATCTTTTGACAAAATTCTTTTTCAATTTATTTCCAAATCCTTGTCCCAGTTCGTGTCCGAATTCATTTCATAGTCCTTGTCCCACTTCTTTTCGCAATCCTTAGCTCTTTCTTTCTTTTTCCAATTCATGTTTTTAATGTTGTCTAAATGCTTTTCCCAATCCTTGTCTGAATCCTTGCCTGAATCCTTGTCCTTATCATTGACCAAATCCTAGTTCACGGTCTTTGTATAATCTTTGTCACAATCCTTGTACAAAGCCTTGTCCTAATCTTAATATTCTTCTTGGTCTTAATCGTTATCACAAATCCTTCTCCTCGTCCTTTTTCTAATCCTTATTCTACACGCAAAGAAATTTTTCATTTACTGCAACTGAAAAGTTCACCAACTACACTTCGTTTGCGAGTTGTATTTGCCGCAAACGAATATTCAGTTGTCATCAACTTAAAAATATATTTTGTATATATATACCGCAAGCTATTTCGGTCATTATTATTTATTATATTAATTATCTCTCTCCGTATGTCCGTTCATCTTCTTATGGATTGCAACAATCACACCTATTGCGATCTCCGTCAACATATTAGTAGTGAACAATTTGTCCAAAAAGTAACTCTGAACTATAAGCGTTGTGTTTATACAACGAAGGGGAATACAAACGAAGTTTACAGTTGGGAAAAACAAATTTTTCAATTGTTGAAATTTAAAAATCACTCGCGTTTTTTAAAAACGAAATTAATGTCTAGCAACTAAATGACGCTTGTCTCGCAACTGACAATTGTCATGACAACTGTTGAAACATTTGCAAATAACGATTTCAAGCAGCAAATACCTTCCTGACTATAACCTTGCCTACTACACGCAAAGAAAAAAAAACGTTTATTGCCAGTTTGCCGCAAACGAACTTCGTTTGTCATGCTTAGGATCGTTATTTGCAAACGTTTCAACAGTTTTCATAATAATAGTCAGTTGCGAGAAATGCGTCATTTAGTTGCAGGTAATTAATTTATTTAAATAGAATCCGTTTTTATTATATAAAGAACTGCTTCAAAAAGGTGGATCTTTTGTTCTGAACATTTTAAAATGCAGAACTTTAACATTTATACGTATTTTTAAGTTTTGATTAATTTTTCATGGGCTAAATTTTGTTGAATTGCCAGAAACCGACGAGGAAGACCTCACTGAGCCATTATTTGGTTTTGATATCGAGAATATAGAGGATTACATCAATTGCGATCAGAACCTTGAATGCAATGGGCAGCTGATGCCATTGAGGCGCTTAGAGCTTTTTCTACCTGTCGGTAAATATTCCGTTGAATAAGAAGAGATGGACAACAAAGACCGAGTGCAGTTCAAATTAACGGACTTCTTTTTTAAAAATCAAGAACTGTTACTGCTGTAAAATTTGAAAAAATTACATAAAAAGCATATGGAATAAATATGTAAATAAATTGAATAAACAACAAAAATGCCGAAAAACAACAACATAAATAGAATAAATGAATAAGTTAATTTTGCATCATTTTGTATGTATGTATATAGCAGTTGGAAGAAACTCATTTAGCTGCAACACTGTTTCAATTATGTATGTAGTCGGTTAATCGAAACATTGTTGCAATTATCCAATACTCAGTTATTTGAACTCCCCGCTTAAATGCGACAAATATTCTACATGTTTGATGTTGCAATCAAGCGGGAACTACTATAATGTAGCATTTACGTTACATTGAACGGTTGGTTCCCTGTGGGATCTCATGAGGCTTTCGAAGTTTTCTTTTTGTATTTTTATTATGTCACCGAAAACTTTGCCTTGATTGTCGTTTCAAAAAATATACCGTAGCACTAATGGTCACTAGAGTGACCGCAAAAAATCAATGTCGGAATCTTGTTCGTCTTAACCCCACAAAACAAATCCCGTTTCCAGATATTGGGATAGCCAAAATTTGAGCACGATTAAACGACGGTAACACGTGCCGCTCGTCGCTCAAAATTTGAGAAAAACGAATTTTTTGGCCAAAAAGTTGACGTATTGAGCCATAACTCGAGAACGGTAAATAATAAAAACACGCACGACATCACAAAAGATAGCTTATTTTGTTCTTCAAAATTTATGTTATGAACAAAATTGTTTTAACTCTGAGTCAAACCGAGTTACGGCAGCCTTTAGCTCCGAAAACGTGACCTGGTGCCACCAGGAACATACTTCATATATTATGTTATTATGTGATAAATTTTTAATTTTAATTTATTTATTTAATTTTTATTTTATTTTTATTTTTAATTAATTTATTCAATTTTTATTTTATTTTTATTTTTATTTAAATACTAGCTTTTCCCGGCGCGTTGCTGCACCCTGCAACTATATGGGAACATAAAAGGTGTATACAAAACTTTTCTTAGACTCATAGTTTGCCACCACTGTTATTTTCCACTGCCCGTTGCAGTTTCCCAGTATCAGGAGATCACGAAATAGTAACTCAATTTTGAGTTTGTATGTAAGTATTGCTACTTTTACTTTCAAAGCTATTCGATAATACAAATTTTAACTGTATGGGAGGAGCCACACCCTCTTATATAATGCTCATCCCAGTTTTCTAGTAGTTGGACATTACCCTGTTTTAGTACAGTTGGCGACAGTAAGCATACACACTGAATTACCAAAATGTAGCCCAATCGACGTAAACCGTAGGAAATATAGCATTTTTATTGATTTGTGGGCGATAAAAGGGGGTGTGACAGAAATTTAAGCCATCTCGTACTTGAAAAAAATGTACTGCCAAAATTTCAGCTCTATCGGCTAAGTAATTTTGAAGTTTCCAGCCATCACACACAGCGTTTTGCTTTTTGTATATATATTTTGGATAAACATTATTGGCTATAACTTTCGATTGGCAAGAGATACTTAGATAATTTTTTCTAATAAATTAATTTTTTAGCTTGTATATTTTTTCAAAAATATAAAAACACAATATTGGAAAAAAACATTTTGTTCGAAAAATTCAAGGGGTAGGTAGGCCTTGTTTTTTGAATCACAGAAATGGTTTTTAATTTTTGTGTAAAATTGAAATAACTTTTGCCTACAAATGTTATAATAGAGTTGAAAATTTGCGAATTTGAATTTAAATTATTTTTACAACAAAAACAAATTTTGAGCCTTTTTGTGAGGAAAACTCCTATATTTCAGACCTTTTTTGAAAAAAATATTTAAAATATATTTACTCAACTAACCGTATTTTTGCAATAAGGTTTTCATAGTACTTTGATGAAGCTTTAAGACAAAAAAAAATTTAACAAAATGAATACAAAAGCAGCGGAGATATTTGACTCGAAAGTCGCAAAATTAAATTTCTGATTGTTTTTTTCTCATTTTTGAGCAACGATGTTGCATTAAATATATCGTTGTAGTAAAATTTTTCATAGTTTTCAAGATATGTTCATGTTTTTGATGTGAAAATAACGGAAATTATTTTTATTTTACTAAATTTAAGAAATATTTAACATTTTGTAAATATTTGCACATGTACCCTAAGAAAACAACTAAAAATATGCGATTTTGTAAAAAATTTGTACTACAGCACCATCTGGTGTCCAAGGTGGGTCAAAGAAGATAGTGCTAAAAAACTCATCGTACCTGAAAACTACTATATACCAATTTTTATTCTAATCGCATGAGCAATTTGAGAGTTTTAGGTGGTTTTGTAAAAAATTTGTACTATAGCGCCCTCTGATGTTCAATGTAGGTCAAAAACGATAGCAGCAGAACACTCAACGTATATAAAACCCACTGTATACCACTTTTCATTCTAATCGCATTAGCAGTTTAGGAGTTTTAGGCAGTTTTGTAAAAAAATTGTACTACAGCGCCCTCTGGTGTTCAAGGTGGATTAAAATTGATAGCCCACAAACACGCACCGTACCAAAAAACTTATATACACAAATTTTCATGCTAATCGGATGAGTAGTTTAGGAGTCTATTGCGGCCTTACAAACATAAAGTCCTTTTTTATATATATAGAAGATTAGGCTTAGAACAAATTTTTCATCTGTGTTTTATAAAATTTACCGTAGCACATATACTCGACGAATTATAATTCCATACAACGCCGTTGCATGATAGCTGCGTTTCAATCTTAGAGCGGCTCTCTCCGCGGTCTTATGACGTCATGAATTTTTCGACTGTTTTTGTCGTAGAGGCAAACACCAGCCCTTACTGGTGTATAATAATTTTTACCGTATTATCTATACCTACAGTTGCGGTCAAAATAATAGCAGCGCTATAACCCCATTAAAGTTGCTTGCAATATAATTATTCTCTTACGTAGTTTTTTTCTCTGTACTGTATAAAACCGTTACTACAATGATGTTGTTAAACGAATTATGTTCAGGCAATCGAAAGTTTAAAGTGGCGTCCGTGGCGTAGTTGGTTAAAGTGCGTGGCCGATATGTCAACGAACCTGGAGACCCAGGTTCGAACCCCAGCAGCGACAGAAAATTATTTGAATTAAAATAATTTTTCTGTACGGCCGCCACCTCTCTGCAGACAATGGCAAACCTCAGAGAGTAATCAAAATGCCATGTAAAGCTTCTTGAGAACGAGAACATTCCGTTCAGCGCCGTTCGGAGTAGGCAATAAACATGTAGGTCCGGTTCTCGGTCAATTGTGTACAAACTTAATAACACGCACAACACAATTGATCATAAGAAGCTAGGTCAAAGTCCTTTCAAGGGCTGAAATGGCCAGTTATTTATTTATTTTAATCGAAAGTTTAAATGATTCTTTTTCAGTCGTTGATTAATCGTTAAAGTGATTGCTTTTAATATTTCGTAAAATATTTTGTTTAAAAGTGAGTAGGCCTTTATATGTTTATTTATTTTTAAAATCATGTGATTTTTTCTTTTAAAGTGGGACGCGGTATACAGTGTTTACAGCCTGAAAACAACAAATAATTAAACGGTTAATAAATGCAGGAAAAACATATAAAGAAATTCAAAAACTAGTATGATGCTCTGCAAAAATGATTTTAAATGCAAAAAAGCACCATAAAAAACCAGAAACACGGGGTCGTAAACTAGTTTTGTCGCCTTTGCGAGTCAGACTTATTGTAAGGTTTTCCAAGAATCATCCTTTAGTACTAGCTACAGAAATAAAAAAAGAACTAAATGTTCCAACAAGCTTTTCTACAGTGCAAAGAATACTCAGAGATCATAACCTGTATGCACAAAGTCCTGGAAAGGTGCCACTTTTAAAGCAAGTGCATGTGTCTCGTAGATTAAGCTATGCTAAAGAACACGTAGAGTGGTCAATGCAAAATGGCGCAACATTCTGTAGACAGACGAAAGTAAAATTGTCTTGTTTGGTGGCAAGGGTTCACGAGAATAAGTAAGACGTCCACCAAACACTGAATATAATCCTCGTTTCACTAGAAAAATTTTGAAGAATGGTGGGTCCAGCATTGTGATATGGGGATGTTTTTCCTATTATGGTGTTGGACCGATATACTGTGTTAAAACAATAATGGAGCAGCACATTTACGTAGATATTTTGCAGAATGTAATGCTCCCTTATGCTGACTTTGAAATGCCGCTTAAATGGATAATGCAACAAGTGTGGTGGTATACTTCTAAATTAAATATTTTTATTGGGGGCACGCCACGGAGTTTACGTATATAGCTCGTCAGCTTTTGTATGTTCTGGGCCTAGCCGGCACTTCAGGGAATTGAATTAAAAACTCTTGTGTTCTCTTGTGTTGAACTATAAATCAATTATCTTTATTTGATATATCTTTTTCTTATATACTAAAAAAAACAGTATTTTACTTAACGCTATTAATGCCAGTATTTTAGACTCCGCCCTTATTTCCACGGTGGGTAACCAATCAATCCCGTTAGTCGATCGGTTCCCAGCCATATTCCAATAGGCAACAACAATAACGTTGGCGCCGATAGCCTTGAAAATTCGGTGGGTCAGTTGCATTGGAGTAACATAATATATTCGCTGTATTTACTCCAGCGCACTGCTCCGCGATCACATTGTAATTGAATCGCACTAACAACAGCGTTGTTGTTGTTGTGCTTGTGCTGAGAATTAGAAATATCCAAACGATATAAGCGGCAAAAGGGGATGAAAACAATTCAGCACTTAGGCGTGTGAATGAAGTTTGTTGTGACATTTTTGTTTTAAGTAATCTTCATAATTTTTGGGTTTTAAGTTGCATCAAAAATGTTATTGTTTTTGAATTTAATATTGCAGTGTTTTTGTATAATTTATGGGTTTGGATAAAATGTGTGTATTAATGTTTGGTACGGTAATAGTGACTGTGTAAGTACACTACACCCCAATCCTCAAGCGAAGATTTCACTTCTTGAAGTTAAATTTTTAAGATAAAGGGGAGTTCTGGCTAGTGTGTATTAAAGTAGTTAAATTTGTTTTAATATTACAAAATATATTAGTTAAAATTTTATATGCATTTTATCTTATAAGTATACGGATTCATACATTCTTTCATTCATTTGTTTTAAGATTAATTTTTGTAGTAACTAAGATAAGTTTAATATGTATTGTTTTAATTCGCATATATAGTGAATTTATATAATATATCTATTTAATAAATCGAATTTAATGTAATTAATATATTGTTTAGTGTGAAATGAATTATAAATTATTATATTATGAATTTATCATGATTTTTATCCTTATGTCTAAAATTATTTTATTTCAAAATTATTAAAAGTTTATATTATTTAATATAGTATTATAGTACGCTATAATAAGTAAAATTTACACTATGTTAGATATTATAAATTTTTATATCTGTTATGTATCTTATGGAAAAATTCTCAGATAATCTTATTGGTAAAAGTGTTTTAATTATAGAAGATAAAATATATATGATGTAAAATTTAAATATTAAAATTCAAAAATATAAGTGTTTCTATGTTATATATATAATTGATGATTAATTGATAATGGCTTATGTATAATATTTGTTGATATTAAAAAAAATTATTTACTTTAATAGTAATTTGTGGATATAAAGCTTGTCTAATTATTAAATTTTTTCAACATGTTGTTGTGATACATTTTTAATTTGTTATTTATTTCTATTATGGAATTGACTCCATTTATTTCTTTAATTACATATGGTCCTTTGTATGGACTTTGTGATTTTTTTCTTTGTTCTAGTTTTACAAAAACTTGATCTCCTACTTTAAAATTTGAAACGTTTACATTTTTGTCATACTGTGTTTTTCTTTTATTCTTTGCAATGTTTATCATGTCTCTAGCCTTGCTTAATGCGGTTTTTAGTTTTATTTTTAATTCGTTTGAATAATCTTCTAAATTATACTGTGTTGTTGTTTTTTCAATCAAATCGCTTGGTAGGGAAGGTAGTTTTCCGAAAACTAATTCGAAAGGTGTATATTCTGTATCGACATGTGGACTTGAATTATATGCAAACGTATAATATGGAATCCATTTGTCCCATTCAAAGTCGTCTGCAAATGATAGCAAATATTCATTAAGTGTTCTATGGTTTTTCTCTAATGAACCTAATGTCTCATGATGATAGGGGGTTGAAAAAATTTGTTTAACCTTCAGTAACTCACATATGTTTCTAAGAAGTTCATTTGTGAATTCTGTTCCGCGATCTGATTTTAGATACTTAAATAAACCGAATTTAAGTATAAGTTGTTCTACCAAAGTTTGTGCAATTGTTTTTGCGTCCTTGGTTTCTATAGGATGAGCAATAACGAATTTTGTTAGTTGACATTGCATTGTCAGTACGTAGCGGTATCCGTTTGAAATCTTAAGTGGACCGACGGTGTCGATTTCCACTGTTTCGAAACTTGTGGTTGGAGTGTCCGTTATTTTCATATTTTCTTTTGTGTGCCGAATCTGTTTATTCCGTGCACATTTTTCACATGTGTTTACATGTTGTTTAATCATTTGTCTCATGTTTTTCCATGAGTAACGTTGTTTTAACTTAAGCATTGTTTTTCTGATTCCTAAGTGTCCTCCCTGGGGTGAATCGTGGAATTCTTTTATTAGTTCTTTTTGCATTGTTTTGTTTTTTATGTTTCGTGGGGTCTCGTATATTAGTATTCTAAGCGATTTTTGATATTTATTATTTCTTTTATGCTGCAGCTTATTGAATTTTTTCTTAAATGATTGTTTATCAATTATTTCAAATATGGCATCTTTTGCCTCTAGCGCTAGTTCTTTTATATTTTCTTTATACATTTTAGATGATAGTTTCTCCAATGTCGAATCTAGATTCGTTGGATTATCACCACATCGTACTAGTACGAAATCATCTTTACTGTCGACAATTATATTTTTCTTTAAGTTATTTTCGTTTATTTCAAATTTTACGCGTTTTATGTTTTTGACGTCAGATATTGATGTGCATTCCCATATGAAAAGTTGATCAGACTCTTCTGAAGACATGCATCTCTCTTTTATAATTATATTCGCTTCATTTTCTCCATTTTGTTTAATTTTATCATTTTCTTTCATTTTCATACCCCTTGTTAAAATCAATGCTTTCTTTATATTTCTATCCTCTTCTGAGGGAATCATTTTTTTTAGTGTTGCTGAATCTATTTTTATACGCGATAGAGCGTCAGCGTTAGTATTAATTTTTCCTTTTTTGAATATTATTTCGAAATCATAGTCCGAAAGATCCAATCTTATCCTTGTCATTTTTGATGATGGATTTTTGTGGCTGAATAGTGACACTAATGGTCTGTGGTCTGTAACCACAATGAACTTTCTACCATATAAGTATGGCTTAAAGAAATTAATGCCCCAATGGATAGCTAATAATTCCTTTTCTATCACGGGTTTGTTCAAATCGTGTTTTTGAAGTGTTTTACTCGCAAACGAAATAGGAAGGTCGTTACCTATTTCTCCTTGTGATAAAACAGCACCTAAAGCAAAGTTTGAGGCGTCAGTTGTCACAATAAAAGGTTTTGTAAAATCCGGATATTGTAACAATGGAGGTTCAATCAATTTTTGTTTTAGTGTGTCAAAAGCTTGTTGGCATTGTTCCGTCCATTTAAATGCTTGTGATTTCTTCAATAGGTTGTTTAGGCATTGCGCGATACTAGCAAAATCTTTGATGAACCGTCTATAATAATTGCAAAAAGCTACAAAACGTCGTACTTCGTCCGCATTTGTCGGTGTCGGATAGTATTTTATTGTGTCATATTTTGATGGGTCAGTCTTGATTCCATGTTGTGTGATTAAGTGTCCAAGGTAAACTACTTCTGGTCTCAAGAATTTGCATTTTGCTGCATTCAATTTTAAATTGTATTTAGATAGTCGTTCAAAAACTTTAATTAGATTGCTGTTGTGGTGTTGTAGACTACAACCAAAAACTATTATGTCATCGACATAAAGAAATGCTTCTGAGCTTAAACCAGTTAATGCAAGCGTGAGCATGCGTTGAAAACTATTGGAGGATATTTTCAATCCGAAAGGTAGTCGTTTGAATTGATAGTGTCCATCATTTGTGGAGAAAGCTGTCAGTGGTCTGGACTTTTTATCTAAAGGTATTTGGTGAAAACTGCTTGTCATGTCGAGTGTGGAGAAGTATTTTGCTCGACCAAGTATGTCTAACACGTCTTCTATTCTTGTCAGTGGGAATTTGTCGTTAATTAATTTGTCGTTTAATCTTCTGAAATCTACCACTAGTCGCCATTTTTTTGTGTCATCTTCTGACTTTTTAGGTACTAGCAATAGCGGTGCATTGTATGGGCTTACTGAGTGTTCAATGATGTCATCTTTCAGTAATTCTTGTACTTGCTTATGAATTTCTTCATTATGGGCGTGAGGTAGTCTGTAGTTTTTTATGTAGGTAGGTGTTGTGTCATTTGTAGTTAACGTCTGTGTGTAAAAGTTGTTTATTGTTAGTTTTTCGTCTTTTAGATGGAAAATGTGTTGGAAATCCCTAAAAATGTCTGTTAAAGGGTGATTAGCGTCTACCTGTAGTTCTTGGGCAAGTTTTTTGAAGCGTGTTTTGTCAAATGTGTTAGTATGATTTAATTGAATGTAGTTAGAAAGTGGTTCTGTTTTTGGTGTTAATTTGGTTATTTTAACTTCGGCGTTTGTTGTGTTCAAAAGTTTTACGTGACATTTACCGGTCGCTGGTATTATTGTGTTTGCTAAAAATACACCGGGTTGGATTTCATCGTTAAGAATTATACTATCCTCTTTTAAATTTAGTGAAATAGGATGTATCATTTCTGTTCGTGGTGGTATACGTATTGTGTCATACACGTGTTTATTAAGGTGTAACGGTGTCACGATGTCTATGTCTTCTATTGCTATCGTCAATGTTTGTGTCTCGTAGTCGATTTTGCATGCGCGCTTAGATAAAAAATCTCTGCCTAATATTCCATCGGTTTGTATCGGAAAATTGTTTTCAACCGCGTGGAAATTGTGGAAAAGTGTTCCATGTTGAAAATCTAATTTTAAAGTGATTTTGCCTAGAGTGGTTATTTGTTCATTGGTTATTCCCGTGAGTTTGCATCTAGTGTCCATCATCAAATCTGCTTCAATGTTGTTTAATTTGCAGATAGATATATCTGCTCCTGTGTCGATAAGAAAGGTGAGTGGTTTTTTGGAGTTATGACATTTTACTATGATATAGTTTGTTTTGATATCCGATAGGTTATATATCCTTAATTTTGCTGTCCCGGATGATCTTCCTCGACATCCGAGCGCTCGTCGTTTCCCTGATTTTCAGCTTCAAAAGCTAACATTCTTTTGTTATTACGATGGTTTGTGTTGTTGTAATTCTGGCTTCTATTCATATTTGAATTACGATGTGCATTCGCATTATTTTGTGCATATCTATGTGCATCATTATTGTTATTTCGTGAATTTCTATATGTGTTATTATTATTTTGTGCATATCTGTATGCATTACTGTTTCTTCCATAGTTGTTGTTGTTTAAAATTTGATTTCTATTGAAACTGTAGTTTCTTTGACCTTGGTTTCTTGAATTATTGTTGTTATGTTGATATCCGTAATTGTAATTGTATCTGTTATTTTTGTTTTGCATGTTATTGCGTTGGTTGTTGTAGTTGTTATTCTGGAAATATAATAATTGGTTGTTTGTTTTGTTATTATTTTCTAGCTCGAGTGCTAGGTTTGTTGCTTCTGTTAATGACTTTGGTTGGGCAGCAAATATTGTGTTCTTTAGGTCATCATTTAAACCATTTTTAAAGATGTTTAAAGCATAACTTTCATTCATTTTGATAATTACGGATTGTTGTGCTGTATCACCTGTTAGTTCTGAAATTTGTATGTTGTTTAATTCTGATATAAGAGATATCAATTTGTCTTTGTACTGGGTGATATTGTTGTTTTTTTGTGTCAAAGTTGACAATTTTGTGTGGATTTGGGATGTGGTCAATGTAGATTTGTATGATGATTTCAAAACATCCTTGAGTTGATTTAGTGTTGTTATGTTACTCGTATTTGCTATAGTTGTGCGTACTTTTGCATCTAATTTTACGCTAATAATTAAGTCAATGAGTTTAGCTTTGTCTTCAGTGTTAAAGGAGTTATATAGTAATTCTACTACTTTTAGATAGCTGTCTAGTTCCTTATAGTTACCTGAAAAGGTAGGAACAATTTTTAGAATAGTTTCTAAATTGAATGTTGTAGTACCCGTCATGGTTGTTGCTGTTTGTGATGGAGTATCTTCGTTATTAGGCATTGAATTCAATAGAGAAATTGTTTCTTTATGTAGTAGATAAAATTGTTCAGCTAAACGAGCTGTTTCAAGATTTTGTGGTATTACGTTCAAATGAGCGTTGAAATTTTTTATGTATGTGTTTATTTGTGATAATTTAAGTTTGACAGTTTGAGAAGTGTAGCCCCTGTTAATGGACTTTTTTATGTTTGCTCTTATTTGTCTCAATTGTTGATATGTTTTAAGTAGAGTCCTCATGAAGTATGAAGTGCGAAATATGTAAGCGATTTGATTGAACTATGCTGGATTTTGCACACGGTTAATGTGTTTAAGAACATATTGTTTGCAGTAGTTATTTAATTTGTAACCGATGTAAAATAAAACTAGGATTACTGCAAGTGTTATTAAAGCTGTTGTGCTTATGGTAGATAATTCTTTCTTTGATATAGAAGAACCTAAATTGTTTTCTATATTTTCATTTATAGTTATGTAATCTTTGTTTTTGCTGTCAAGCATTGTGACGTTGTAAACCAGTTGACTGAAATTCGGGATCATGAAATAAAAAAAAATATAATTCAGCAGACAAAATGTAACGTTTTTTTTTTTTTTTTTTTTTTTTTTTATATTATAATATCTTGAATATGTAATGAGTATTTATAAAAAATATATATGTTTAAAAAATTTATCTATATTTGGAAAATAGCAGGTGCTTCAGTTTTGAGTTGTCGATGTTTTTCCTGTCTTCTGTGTATGTTGGATTCTTGTAGATGAAATTATTGAGTGTTTTTGCTTTTTGTAACCTGTCGTTGGCGTCGTCTATTATAATTTGGTGTGAGTTAATGTGTTCTTCTATGTGTTGCACTGATGCTTCACAAATGAAACAGATTGTTGTAGTTAAATTTGTTGCTGAAGATTGCATGCTAATTAATTTTGTTTCGGATTTTGTATTTCAGATCCTTTATTTTGTTAGCAATGTCTCTTTTTTGTTGTATTTTTTGCAGCAATTCATTCAAATTTTTTATGAAATTCTTCGTTCATATTTCGAGAAAAAAAATGTATTATGAATGTTGATTGCTGATTGATAAATTCGTCCTAGTCTTTGAAGATTCAGGTAAGCGGCAGGATCGCCATGTGGTGGTATACTTCTAAATTAAATATTTTTATTGGGGGCGCGCCACGGAGTTTACGTATATAGCTCGTCAGCTTTTGTATGTTCTGGGCCTAGCCGGCACTTCAGGGAATTGAATTAAAAACTCTTGTGTTCTCTTGTGTTGAACTATAAATCAATTATCTTTATTTGATATATCTTTTTCTTATATACTAAAAAAAACAGTATTTTACTTAACGCTATTAATGCCAGTATTTTAGACTCCGCCCTTATTTCCACGGTGGGTAACCAATCAATCCCGTTAGTCGATCGGTTCCCAGCCATATTCCAATAGGCAACAACAATAACGTTGGCGCCGATAGCCTTGAAAATTCGGTGGGTCAGTTGCATTGGAGTAACATAATATATTCGCTGTATTTACTCCAGCGCACTGCTCCGCGATCACATTGTAATTGAATCGCACTAACAACAGCGTTGTTGTTGTTGTGCTTGTGCTGAGAATTAGAAATATCCAAACGATATAAGCGGCAAAAGGGGATGAAAACAATTCAGCACTTAGGCGTGTGAATGAAGTTTGTTGTGACATTTTTGTTTTAAGTAATCTTCATAATTTTTGGGTTTTAAGTTGCATCAAAAATGTTATTGTTTTTGAATTTAATATTGCAGTGTTTTTGTATAATTTATGGGTTTGGATAAAATGTGTGTATTAATGTTTGGTACGGTAATAGTGACTGTGTAAGTACACTACACAAGACAACGATTCTAAGCACACCAGCAAAAACGCACAAAATTGGTTTCGAATAAACAATATTAGCGTCATTGTGTGGCTGGCACAGTCGCCCGATTTGAACCCAATTGAAAATCTTTGGGCGGGCAAAAAAAAAAGCAGTATCAGATGCTAAGCCAAAGAACGTACGTGAGTTATGGCATGTAGTTGAGCGCTCCTGGAAGGCGATTGCAGTCGAAAGATGTCACGGGCTCGTTGATTGAATGAAACGTCTTGTGAAGCAGTTATTAAAAAGAATGGTCACGCTACAAAATATTTAAAATATATTTTTAATTAGTTTTAATAAGCGCCCTGAATTACTTTCTTATTTTCATAGCGTAAACTAAAGTTTTCGTATTGACTGCTATTATTTTGACGTTAATTTTTGTAAGAGTTTTTGAAAATGTTTTAATTTCTTCTTTTTTTAATTTTTTTCTTCCATATAAATTGTGATTTAGTGCACTTCTATTCAATAAAAAAACATTTGTTGAAAATGGAAATAAAGTGTTGTTTTTTAATCATATATGACTTGTTGTAGAGCACTGCTATTATTTTGACCACAGCTGTACATATATAGCATGTCATAATTCCATGTAATAAATTTTCAGTTGGCTTGATTTAAAATATTTAGTCAAAATATTAATATTTACTCTCGCAATTACAGTAATTTTTGTCATAGCACCTATACTCATTGAGTAACAATTTCCTGCAACGCCGATGTACTTTAAAAAATGCCATTTTCAACATTTTTGGAAACCTGCGGAGTAAAAAGTAACGTTGTCACGCCAAAATGTCAAACTTTTCATTGAAAGCCCGTATGACTGGAATGACATTAGTGTGGCCAGATTCTGAAATATAAGTAGCAGCCTACTTATAGAATATATCAACAAGAGGTGTAGCATTTGTTTTTGAAATAAAACAAATAATTATAGTGATATCGCTTAAATTTTTTATTGGATTATAAAGTAAATATATGAAAATTATGCATGAAATGCAACAGTTCTCAAAATTTCAAGTAATTAGTTGTTAAATAATACGCCTGTGCAGCCCTAAAATCTCTTATTGATACACCCTTTATAAATGATTATATCGATTACTTTTCAATGGGTTTTTTTAAGAAAAGGACATAGTCAAGATTATTCAAACCATATAATAAAACCATTGATAATTGCAATAAAATTGATATGGATAACCTTACGAGCTTCATCTAGCTAAATGTGAAAAATTTTCGTAATATAACTACAACGCTATTATTTAAGGCAATGCATGAATTGAAAGGCGGAAATATTTCTCTGTCCTTGTATGACTTTAACTGTCCAGTTCATTATCATAGAAACATATATCTCAAGGACATTAAAATGCTTTCTATTTATGTATCACTCAATAGTCGTTGATTTATTTTAAAATATTTACTCAAAGATAAGTAATAAAACTTTCCTTTCCTTAAAATTATGGTGATCATTCAAAAAAGTTTGTATGACCGACACTCTGAACTACAACAAGGTTATATTACATGTCGGTACGAGCATTTTTTTATAGCTATTTAAATAAATAAGTAAACTGAGGAAATTCCATAATTTGTAGGTTTTAATTTGGAAGAATTTTCTGCTATAATTAATTTTAATTAAAATGTTATCTTATCTGCAAAAGTATAAAAAGAGGAAAAATAAAAAATATATATTTATTTTCCCAAAATTTTTTGCTGCGTGTTTTCATAAAAATTAATATTAAAGAAAAACAGTTGGGCGGAAAACAATAAAAGAGAAAATAAGTCTCTAAGAGTAACCGAAGCGAGCCAAACCAATATTGTTCAAGTAGCATAAAATTGTGTTGCAAAAAGCAACAGCAGCGCTAACAGCAACAACAACAACAACAATAACAACAACATGTCGTATACAAAGCGCGTAAAGTTTTCACATAATTTTGTCCGCAAGTGCTACTTAAATTTAATTATATTTCGAAACATTGAAAGCTGAAATATTTGGGCGTTACACACAAGCACGCAGACACAGATACACACGCATAAATTTGTACATAACAAGTACGCGCGCACACAGACACATAGACGACGAAATGTCGCATGGTTAGTGAGGAGTGATGAGTGGAGTGAAGTGAAGCTCAACACACATAAAGGAACCAATAATAATGCCAAAGCAATTAAATGCTTAACAACAACAATTAAAATAGCAACAACAACCACAACAACAACAACAAACACATCAACATTGCTTAAGTACAACATGATGATTGTCATAAAAGCATAAATAAAAAAAAAGATGAAAGCTGCGTGTAGCGGAAGCAACAAAAACAACATGAACAACAACAACAACAACAACAATAACGATTACAACAACATTGAAGCAAACATTGAAGCAATAACAACAACAACAACAACAATAACAACAACTGCTGTCACACAATATGGCGCGCAAGTTAAATTGAGTGAAAGAAAAACAAAGCAAGTAAAATAAAACAACAGCAGCAACAACAGCAGCAACAACAAATCAAACAACAACAAAAACAATAACAACAATAACAACAACAAAAAGTAAGGCACACACACTCAAAAAATTGCAAAAGTCTATGCTTCTCTTGTTGTTGTAATTGTTTAAAGTGCTTGCTTGTTGCTAGACAGTAATTATTGTTGTTGTAACAGTGTTTTGTTGTTGCTGCTGCTGTTTTTGTTGTTGTTGTTATTGCTTCAATGTTTGTTGCTTTTGTCGCTGCTTTTGCTATTGCTGTTGTAATTGTTGTACCTTGTCACCCAGTGAAAATAAAATATGGGATATTTTCAATTTTCAACGCCTACATACCACACCCACCTTTTTGTCACCTTGCATGCCACAGCTTTATCATTCTGTCTCTGTCACTCAAAGTCATTGTCACGATTTATGCATGTAACATTTATTAAAGATCCTTGCCCTGAGCCATTGTGTCCATTTAATTATTTTCGAACTTACTCATAATTATTATTGCATATTTTTAGGGTTTTTCTCTTAAATTCTAATTAAATAACGATTTTAAATTATACGCTGCTCAAAAACATGAAATCATGATAAAAACATAAATTCATACAAAACTGTTGCATATCTTTGGGTGTCATCATTTTAATGGTAACACTTTCATTTATGTGTGAAGCCTAAGCGAGGGCCTTTCTTAATTTTTTTTTTTTTTCTGTAGTTGGACATTTCCGAAATGAAATTGAAGAATGTATATCTACATTAAATAAATGACTTTTAATTTTTTTACACTGAAAAAAAATTCAGACCATTTTTGTTTATAAAATGACACGTTTTTTGGAGAATTAAAGTAATATTTTCAGCCTACAAGTGTGCAATAGATAAACTTTTCTTAGAGCAGTAAGAAGTGTTGCATATCTTAAGGCTTTGATTTAATGATAATTTTACAAATTTGAACTAAAGTAAAGTCGGAGTATGGCTGAAATCAAGTTAAAAACAAAAAGAAGTTAAGCCGAAATCAAGCCAATGTGATGTCACATGCCCGACGTGGAAAAGTAGAGGTTAAGTTCAAGTAAAGTTGAAGTCAAGTAGAAGTCAAGTAGAAATCAAGTAGAAATCAATCGTAGTCAAGTTAAGCCTTGACTTGACTCTAAGTCAAGACAAACTCAAGTTACAGACACGACGTCAAGTCGAAATGTAATCGAAGTTCGAAAACATGTCGTAGTTAATAAGAAATTAAGACAAATCAAAGTCAAGTCGCAGTCTTGTAAAAGTCAAGTCGAAGTCAAGTTTAAATCGAGCCTAGAACAAATTGAATTCCAGACGAAGTTAACTCGAAATTAAGTCGAAGTAAAGTCGAAGTAAAGTCGAAGTCAAATCGAAGTCATGTCGAAATTCAGTCAATGTTGAGTCAAAGTCAATCCGAAGTCATGTCGAAATTAAGTATAATTCAGGGCAAGTCAAGTCAAGTTGAAGTAACTTAGAAATTAAGTCGAATTTAAGTTAAAGTAACTTGACTCGAATTCAAGTCGATTTTAAGTCGAAGTTAAGTCGAAATGTCAAGTCGAAGACAATTTGAATTCAATTCGAAGTCAAGTAGAAGTTAAGTCCAATTTAAGTTAAAGTCAAGTCAAAGTTAAGTCAAAGTTCAAACGAAGTAAGCTCTAAATCAAGCCGAAGTGAAGTCGAAGGGAAGTCGAAGTCAAGTCAAAGTCAAGTCGAAGTAAAGTCGAAATGTCAAGTCGAAGACAATTTGAATTCAATTCGAATTCAAGTAGAAGTTAAGTCCAATTTAAGTTAAAGTCAAGTCGAAGTTAAGTCAAAGTTCAAACGAAGTTAACTCGAAATCAAGCCGAAGTAAAGTCGAAGGGAAGTCGAAGTCAAGTCAAAGTCAAGTCGAAGTGAAGTTGAAATCCGGCCAAGTCATATTCAAGTTGAAGTCATATAGAAACCAAGTCGAATTTAAGTCAAATTCAATATGAAATTAACTCAAAGTAAAGGCCAAGTCAAGTTTACATACAGTCAATATTGCGTCGATGTCAAGTAACAGTCAAGTAGAATTCGAGTTCAATCCAAGTC
Organism: Pherbina coryleti; assembly: GCA_943735915.1. Taxonomy (NCBI): domain Eukaryota; kingdom Metazoa; phylum Arthropoda; class Insecta; order Diptera; family Sciomyzidae; genus Pherbina; species Pherbina coryleti. The sequence continues at coordinate 166,132,859 of OX030948.1, forward strand.
AAAGTCAAGTCGAAGTCTTCTTTAAATCAAGTCGAAGTTGAGTAGAAATCAAGTCAAATTATTGTCAAGTCGCAGTCAAGTAGAAGTCAAGTTCAATGTCGAAACTTCCATATGTCGAAGCCAAGCAGAATTCAAGTGGAAGTCAAGTCGAAGTTAAGTTCTAGTGAAGTTGAAAATGAGTCAAAGTAAAGTCAAATTAAGCTGAAGTCGAAGTCGAAGTCTAAGTCTAAGTCTAAGTCTAAGTCTAAGTCTAAGTCTAAGTCTAAGTCTAAGTCTAAGTCTAAGTCTAAGTCTAAGTCTAAGTCTAAGTCTAAGTCTAAGTCTAAGTCTAAGTCTAAGTCTAAGTCTAAGTCTAAGTCTAAGTCTAAGTCTAAGTCTAAGTCTAAGTCTAAGTCTAAGTCTAAGTCTAAGTCTAAGTCTAAGTCTAAGTCTAAGTCTAAGTCTAAGTCTAAGTCTAAGTCTAAGTCTAGGTCTAAGTCTAAGTCTAAGTCTAAGTCTAAGTCTAAGTCTAAGTCTAAGTCTAAGTCTAAGTCTAAGTCTAAGTCTAAGTCTAAGTCTAAGTCTAAGTCTAAGTCTAAGTCTAAGTCTAAGTCTAAGTCTAAGTCTAAGTCTAAGTCTAAGTCTAAGTCTAAGTCTAAGTCTAAGTCTAAGTCTAAGTCTAAGTCTAAGTCTAAGTCTAAGTCTAAGTCTAAGTCTAAGTCTAAGTCTAAGTCTAAGTCTAAGTCTAAGTCTAAGTCTAAGTCTAAGTCTAAGTCTAAGTCTAAGTCTAAGTCTAAGTCTAAGTCTAAGTCTAAGTCTAAGTCTAAGTCTAAGTCTAAGTCTAAGTCTAAGTCTAAGTCTAAGTCTAAGTCTAAGTCTAAGTCTTAGTCTAAGTCTAAGTCTAAGTCTAAGTCTAAGTCAAAGTCAAAGTCAAAGTTAAAGTTAAAGTCAAAGTCAAAGTCAAAGTCAAAATCAAAGTCAAAGTTAAAGTCAAAGTCAAAGTCAAAGTTAAAGTCAAAGTCAAAGTTAAAGTTAAAGCTACAGTTAAAGTCAAAGTCAAAGCCAAAGTCAAAGCAAAAGTCAAAGTCAAAATCAAAGTCAAAATAAAGTCAAAGTCAAACTCAAACTCAAACTCAAAATCAAAATCAAAATCAAAATCAAAATCAAAATCAAAATCAAAATCAAAATCAAAATCAAAATCAAAATCAAAATCAAAATCAAAATCAAAATCAAAATCAAAATCAAAATCAAAATCAAAATCAAAATCAAAATCAAAATCAAAAACAAAATAAAACAAAATTAAAGCTAATCTCAAAGTCAAAGTCAAGTTGAAGTCAAATTGAAGTCAAAATTAAATCAATTTGAAATCAAGTCTTATTTAAATTTCAACTTAAATCTGCAAGCGAAGTCAGGTCAAAATCCAACCTAAGTCAAGTCAACGTCAAGTCGAAATCGGAGTCAAGTCGAATTAAAGTTGAAATCAAGTTACAGTTAAGTTGAAAGCCAATAGAAATCAACTCGTCGAAGTTCAGCCAAAAACAAATCGTAGTTAAATAGAAATCAATTCAAGATAAAGTCAAATCGTACAGCATTCGATATCAAGCAAGTCGAAATCAAGCCAAAGTCAAGTACAAATCAAGTCGAAGTCAACGCTTAAACATTTAGTAAAGTTGAAGTGAAGTCACAGCTTTGACGAAGAGATTTCGAAATGCATTCGAAATAAAGCCGAAGTCCAGTCAAAGTTAACTTAAAGCCATGTAAAAGTCGAGCCAAGTCAAAGTTAATTCGAAGTCATGTAAAAATCAAATCAAGGTTAACTCAATATTAATCAAAGTCGAGTTAAAATCAACTCTAAGTCATGTCGAAATCATGTCGAAGGCAAGTTGAAGCCTTTAAACTGTTTTGATCGACAACTTGTTGCCATTTTGAAGGTAATTTCATTATGCCTCTCTCATAAAAACCCTCGTTCCTATTGGCTGGGAAAACTGGGAGAACTGGGAGAGTCGATTTTCACATGCTTCCTTTGAGGCAAAGTTCTTATCAGGAAATTCATTCGCCATAGACAGGAACAGTTGGTAATCACTTGCTGCCAGGTTATGACTATAAAGTGGATGCATAAGAATCTCCCAACCAAGCTCCCTTAGCTTTTGGCGAGTCACTATCGATGTGTATGGCCTGGCATTGTCCTGTTGGAACACAATTCCTCTCCTATTGGCCAAAGCTGGCCGCTTCTGGGCGATTGCTTGCTTCAGACGGTCCAATTGTTGATAGTACAGGGCCGAATTAAGAGTCTGGCCGTAAGGGAGCAGCTTATAGTAGATGACTCCCTGCTAATCCCACGAAACACACAGCAAAACCTCCCAGGCCATCGATCTGGCCATCGTTTGCGCCTGCTCACCGTGGTTCGACCACGACCGTTTTCGCTTGATGTAGTAATTAGTTAGTAATCCACTTTTCATCACCAGTCACCGTCCGTTTCATAAATGGGTCGATGTTGTTGCGATTCAGCAGCGATTCGCAGATAGAAATTCGGTTGATGAGGTTTTTTTTTAAATTCCTAAATACTCTCCAAGATAGCTCTTTAATGTGTAAAAAAATTATATTTACTCAGAACAGAGGAAATAAAAAATCGCAAAAATCTGTTTTTTTTCATTCTCGAAAACAATTCTACCCCTTAATGTTTAGCTATTTAATGGTATGGTTAGCCTCGAAGTAAGCCAAGATTTAGTGCTTTGATTAATATTGCATACTTTTAGGCTTCGCTCAAATAAAGATTGATGAAATACATGTTTTTCTTTCAAGACTGTTCTTTGCAGTCTTTAAAATTCACAGAAATTTTAGAAATGTCATGTTGAAATTATGTTAATTAATCCTATGTAAGAAAAAAACTTCATGTGAATTTTTATTCCTAAAGCAAGCACAGTCCGTTATACATATGTTTTATATATCGCTATATTTTTTCAATTTATTAAATTCTTTTTAAAGCATAAACTAAAAACATACTTTACAGAGTAGGCTGCATAAGTAATGATTTTATGCAAATGTTTCAACATCACCTGAGTTACTTTTTTAAATTCGTAGGTTTTATTTTTCTCGCCATTAAATTTTTATTGTATACTCCCTTAAGGGATGTGACTTAAGGCATATTTTTTGGGTCTTGTAAGATATTAATGCATTCTTTTTTGTTTCATATGAACTTTAGAATTTTGAAAATAAGAAAAAAAAAAAAAAATAAATAAAAAATTAGCCACGAATTTAAACATATATAGTATAGATAAAAGAATTCACTAAACTGGGAATACTGAGTTAATAATTTCCATACTCTTGGGATGAATTTTCAAACAAATAAAATTTTTAAATGAGCTCAGAAATTTCATTTATGATATAATGCTTTTATTTAACTAACCGCAAAAGTCTCCATTAAATTTAACGTTTCAAAATAAGTTACTGTGAATTAGAACTAAAAACTTAAAAAAAAATATTGCATAGTTTTAAGCTTTTACGTTTGTTATCAATCTGCTGCATTTTTTTGTTTATATATAGATTTTTTTACGTCTTATGCCATGTTTAACACAGAGAGTTTAGTTTGAGTTTTGTTTGAGTTCAACCATGTTCACACAGAGATTCGTCAGCAGAATTGAGATTAGTTTGACATTTCTTTTTTTTTTTTATGTGACATCAATTCCACTTGCAAACAAATCTGATTCTTCCTTGCGCTGAGCAAATCGGAATTTTTGTTGGCCCGTACTTATATCTTCTAGACCTGCCTATATTCTTTTCTTTGCTTCTTCATTAATTTTTGCAAATAGCGTCAACACGCTTACCATTATAAGTATTTTATCGCTCTCATTCTCGAGTGCTTATCTTTTGGTGAGACTTTGAGAAATGAGACCTCATTACATGTGCTTGCCAAAACGTACGCGCTCATAGACGGGAGCACAGATGAGATTTTGATGCTCATGAACATTTCAAGAACAGCTATGGGCACGGATCAAGAATGATAGAAACAAGATTACGTGTTCTGCATTCTCGTTATTTAATGCTCTCTTTCTCAAATGACTGCATGATGTCACGCAGCGCTTCTGCATAGCAAAAACGTATGCAAATGTGTGATCTCTTAAGCAAATTGACGAAATTGAAAATAATTTCTTGCGGAAAAGTAAAGTAAAAATATCTACTCCTCTGTATAAAAATATGAAAATTTTCGTATACGAAAAATATGATTTTTTTAAACTTTCACGATTTTTATCTCCTAATCCATTCAAGACCGACAAAATCAATAGGTTTAGGAGGTCCATATACATATCATAAAAAAAAAAAATAAAATTTAGGCATGGGCCCCAAAGTAAAATTATTCCAAAGTCTGACAACATCGTTTGTGACGTCATGCTCTCTCTCTCATTCATTTGTGGAACGCATAATCTTGTTTCTATTATTCTTGGGCATGGATCAAGCTTCGCAACCAACTGCGGAGCATTGAGAGCAATTGAGAGCAAAGACTTATGTAGCGACACAAAGCACAACATCAAAGCAAAGACAAAAGACAAACACAAAAACAACACAGAAGCTTTTATTGTAGTGGTGCCCATACCCGTTAAAGAATCATCACTGCAAGAATAAAAGCTGGGAAGTGCAAAAAAATATTAAGCTCTCAGCTGAGTTATTGCATCTTTCGTGATGTGTGTGATGTTATTGGATTTGATTTTATGTCAAATAGATTCCACTTGAATAATATATGGAAAAAGTTGAGTCGTAGAATTTTTGTGTGGTTCTTCTGACTTTTTACACGTTTAATTATTCTATGGCCAATACGTTCCTCTGAGAATACCTATGGAACTAGTTGAGATTGGAACTGTTTTGAGTTTTTGGATATAAATCTATGATTATCAGTGAAATAGGCTCAAATACAGTCCTTCGTATATATGACTTCAGATCAATAGGTTCCATTGGGGTTATATAACAGTTAAAAATCTATAATTATCATCCAAATAGTTTCCACTGGGGTCTAGTAGAAACTAGCGGGGTTATTGGAACATTTTTTAGTTTTGTGGACTTCTTGGATGGAATCTATGATTATCAGTTAAGTAGGTTCCACTGAAATTATCTATTGAACTTGTTGTAATATTGGAATTTTTTAGGTTTTATGTAATCTTTGGACAAATAGGTTCCACTAAAATTATATAATGGATAAAAATCTATAATTATTTGCCACTGGGATTATATATATATATATTATAAAATAATTTCCACTGGGATTATATACGGAACTAGTGGGGTCATTGGAACTTTTTTGAGTTTTGTGGAATTCATGGATAAAAATATATGATTCTGAATTAAATACGTTCCTCTAGATTTATCAATGGAATTAGTTGGATTATAAACATTTTTTTTTTGGGTTTTATCGACTCCTTGGACAAAAATCTATAATTTAGAGTAAAACAGATTCCACAAGGATTATTCCCCTGGGACTTTATACGGAACTTGCAGAGTCATTGTGGCAATTTGTAGATTTTCGTGGACTCCTTTGATAATAATCTGTGATTATCAGTGAAATAACTAAGTTTCACTGGGAATATCTATGGATTTTGGTAAATTATTGAAATTTTTTTTATGTTGTGTAAGCTATTTGAAAAAATTCTTTGATTTTGAGATAATTACTAATTTGAAAGTGGAACCCCAGGGATTATATAATGAATAAAAATCAAAATAATACACTGCCAAATAGTTTCCACTGGGATTATAAACGGACCAAGGGCGTAGCCAGGTGGGGAAGGGGGAGGCAACTGCCCCCCCTAAATCTGAGATTTTTAATATACTCGATGGCTTTGAAAGTATGTACTTTCTATAGGTAAGTCCTTTTTATTCCTTTTTAATATGTGGTTTTTCCTTTTTCTTTTTAACTAGATATGGTAAAAAGATATAAAGATATGAAAGATATGTTAAAAAGAAATTTATAAGGTCTTGCACCCACCCCCCCTAATTTTCATCCTGCCTACGACCTTGAAACGGACCTAGTAGGTTCATTGGAACATTTTTGAGTTTTATGGACTCCTTGAAAGAAATCTATGAATAATAGGGAAATAGGTTCCACTGGAAATGTCTACGGAAAAATTTTGATTATTGAAATTTTTTTGTGGGTTTTGTGGAAAATCTATAATTATCAGCAAAATAGTTTCCACGGGGAATAGTTTCCACAGGGAACTTATAGGTTTATTGGAAATTTTTTGAGTTTCATTGACTCCTTGAATTAAATCAGTTAAAAATGTTATCAGTTAAAAAGGTTCCACTGGAACTATTTATGGAACTAGTTAGATTATTGAAGTTTTTAAAGTTTTGTGGACTCCTTGGATAAATATCTTTGGATTTAATATAAATAGGTTCTACTGGGATCAAATTAAGGATAAAAATATACAATTATCAACCAAATTGTTTCCACTGGGATTATAAACGGAACTAGTTCTGAGATTATATACGGAACTAGTAAGGTCATTAGTGGCGTCCGTGGCGTAGTTGGTTAAAGTGCGTGGCCGCTATGTCAAAGAACTTTGGAAACCCAGGTTCGAACCCCAGTAGCTACAGAAAATTATTTGAATTTATATAATTTTTCTGTACGGCCGCCACCTCTCTGCAGACAACGGCAAACCTCAGAGAGTAATCAAAATGCCATGTAAAGCTTCTTGAGAACCAGAACTTTCCGTTCATCGCCGTTCGGAGTCGGCGTTAAGCATGTAGGTCCGGCTCGGTCAATTGTGTACAAACTTAATAAGACGCACAACACAATTGATCATAAGAAGCTAGGTCAAAGTCCTTTCAAGGGCTGAAATGGCCAGTTATTTATTTTTTTATTTTTTTAGTAAGGTCATTAGAATATTTTTGAGTATCATGAACCTCTTGTAAAACTTTGATTTTTGGAACTAATAGATTGTTTAACTTTTTTGGGTTTTTTTTTGACGTAGAATACGTCATTCTCGGAGGTAAGTAGGGTGGTTGATACTGATCAGGTGTCGGTATTTATATCGCTTTTTGAACCTTTGGTGGGCCTAAAGTACTGATCGTACAATGTTGATGTTAGCGCTTGTCAGTCTGCTTGATCCTCAATGCGACAAAAATTCATGTAAGAACTCTGTAACTTACAGTGACTCAAAAAATTGATCGCATGTGTGTAAGCAGTGCGTGTAGCAGTAGATTGTGTACAAATTATTAAAGCCACTACTGTAAAAGTAACGGTTATTAATTTTGTTATATTATTATTCTCATTTGGCAGTAATATATGTAAAAAATTTCAGTGCTTATTTAAGTGTTGGACTGGAAACACTAAAAGTTCATTCGATCAATTTTTTGAGTTTGCTAAAAAAGAATAAAAGAATAACCAAACTTCGAAACTATTTTATTGAATGTGGTCATTAACTTTGATTTTAGTGAGACTTGTTTATTTAAGGTAAAACTAAACTAGTTTTTAAGTTTTTAACTACAAAATGTAATTATTTGAAAAATCTTTCAGATTTAAGCAATATCACCTGAAAAGTTTAAGCAAATTGAACATTTCTTGCGTGAGGGTGTTTCTCATAGGCAAATTTCTCTATATGTAAAGTGCTCTATTTCAACAGTTAGCAAAGTTCGCGCTCAATGTGAAAATTTGACGATTAAGAAGTGCGCTGGACGAAAACCCATTATATCAAATTTATTAAGGCGTCGAATAATACATCAAATTACACATGGGGTACACGATAATGCTGTTGAAATAAATAAATGCTTGAAAATAAATTACGTCATTCATGTTTTGGACGAAACAATTAGAAATCTTCTAGGAAAAAATGGTTTTAAAGGTCGCTTTGAGGTAAAGAAACCCTTATTGTCTAATCGCTATAAGAAATTGCGCCTCAAATTTGCCCGTAAGTACAAAAGTTACAGCATTGACGATTGGAACAAGGTTATATGGTCCGATGAAACTAAAATTAACAAATATGGGTCTGATGGGAGGCAGTGGACGTAGAGAAAAAAAGGTGAAAAATTATCCAGTAGACATGCTCAGCCAACAGTGAAATTTGGAGGAGGCTCAATAATGCTGTTGGGGTTTATGACTTGGATTGAAGTTGTAAAGTGTCATAAAATTGCAGGAAAAATTACAGGACAGGACTATATTAATATTTTAAAAGCAAACCTTTTCCAAAATTAGGATATGTTGGGAGTTGTTTTGGAGGAATCGATTTTCCAGCAAGACAACGACCCAAAACATACGGCTAGAATAACAAAAATGTGGTTCCAGGAAAATTCTATAAACGTCTTGGACTGGCCACCGCAATCACCTGATTTAAATCCGATTGAGCACTTGTGGTGGAGCTTAAACGCGGATTGAGGGATGGTGAATGTGCGCCACGAACACTCGATGATATCTGGCAAAAAGTCCAGATAAAATGGAATGTACTGTCACAGGATTTATGCAAAAATTTGGTGGAAACCATGCCACGAAGAATAAATGCTGTTTTGAAAGCACGCGGAGGCTACACAAAATATTAACTTTTAAACTCAAATAATTGATCGAATATGTTTAATTAATTTTTCTAATTTATTTTACTACAAATTCTGAAAAATTAAAAAAATAATGTGTTTTTTTATTTAAGAAAAATTAAGTTTGTAAAAATATATAATCTTTTCATAATCCATTTTTTCGTTTTCCTGTAATATTTGTTTTGTAAGAAATTCCTGAACATGCGATCAATTTTTTGAGTCACTGTATATAAATTTTACACAATTACATGAAATATAAAGCCAACATTTGATGTTTTTGTTTTCTTAAACTTGCTACCTATTTATCGTCGGTTTCCGGTTTTATCGACAAAACCATAAAATTTGTATGGGAGCCCCCCTAAGGAGTGGTCGGCTGGAATAGGTGTCAAAGGCAAAAATGTTCCTTTTGCATAAGTAATGAGGGTCAGTGATACATATTAACCCTCTCCGGCACTCTCTTAAAGGTCATATGCTCAGTTGTATGGAATAAATAAACAAAAACCATAAAATTTGTATGGGAGCCCCCCTAAGGAGTGGTCGGAGGAAATAAGTGTTACAGGCAAAAATGTTGCTTTTGCAAAAGTAATGGGGGTCAGTGATACATATTAACCCTCTCCGGCACTCTCTTAAAGTTCATATGCTCAGTTGTATGGAATAAATAAACAAAAACCATAAAATTTGTATGGGAGCCCCCCTAAGGAGTGGTCGGAGAAAATAACTGTTAAAGGCAAAAATGTTCCTTTTGCAAAAGTAATGGGGGTTGGTTATACATATTAACCTTTTCCGGCACTCTTTTAAAGGTCATATGCTCAGTTGTATGGAATAAATAAACAAAAACCATAAAATTTGTATGGGAGCCCCCCTAAGGAGTGGTCGGAGGAAATAAGTGTTAAAGGCAAAAATGTTCCTTTTGCAAAAGTAATGGGGGTCAGTCATACATATTAACCCTCTCCGGCACTCTCTTAAAAGTCATATGCTCAGGTGTATGGAATAAATATACAAAAAGCATAAAATTTGTATGGTAGCCCCCCTACGGAGTGGTCGGAGGGAATATGTGTCAAAGGCAAAAATGTTCCTTTTGCAAAAGTAATTGGGGTCGGTAATACATATGAACCCTTTCCGGCACAAAAACCATAAAATTTGTATGGTAGCCCACCTAAGGAGTGGTCGGAGGGAATAGGTGTCATAGGCAAAACTGTTCCTTTTGCAAAAGTAATGGGGATCGGTGATATTTATTAACCCTCTCCGGCACTCTTTTAAAGGTCATATGCTCAGGTGTATGGTTTAAATATTTTGCTTAATATTTTTTAAAAAAGATGTCATCAAAAGCGAATTGAATAATTCTACGTCTTGTGTTACGACATAGTCGAAACTTCTGTATCTTTTTTTGCTACTGGGTTTTCCTACTTAATTTTCTATTGGGAAAAATATGGTCTGATTTTTATATATTTTTGTCCAAGGACTACATATCCAAACCACTACATATCCAAAAAAAAATTCCAATGAACCAAATAGTTCCATACATAATCCCAGTGGAAAGTGGCTTAACCCATTTTCAACAATGAGAAAACAATTTTTTTGTTATCTAAACCAGGGCTGCGAAGTCGGTTCAAAAAATCACGACTCCGACTCCGACTCCTTCAAATATTGATGCACCGACTCCGACTCCGACGCCGACTCCGGCTCCGACTCCGACCATAAAATTAAAAAAGTTTAATTTTTTTTATGCATTTAATTTGTATGTATGTATCTTTTGAATGAGGATGCTTAAAATATGAGGAAATTAATTCAATTTCAATAAAATTATAAAACATATCTATTAAACTCACAGATATATTTTATCTATAAGAAAACTACTATGAAATCACTCATGAAACTCATCGCGCGAATTGATTTTACAATTAATTAATTATACATTAATATTTTGTTTTAGTTGTTCGTTGTTTAGTTGTTCAATAATTAGTTGTTCGTCTATAGTGCCCTTTAATAAAATTAAAATTTAAATTTCTAAGACTCCGACTCTGACTCCTTCACCCCAAAATCCTTACCGACTCCGACTCCGACTCCGCAGCCCTGATCTAAACTGTTGAGTGTTCGTTCTCATTTTAAATGAGCTATGGACGGGCTCGAGTGCGTACTTGAGCGGACCTCTCCGTACCCTAAATTTGTTTATCAAAAAATTTCTTGTTGTTCGTGTCTCACAGTCGTTTAAACCTTGTTTCGATTTTAATTTCGATTTTGTTTTGTACCTTTTAACAAAATTTTGATATAATGCACTACCTAAAAGTAGGCAATTTTTTTCAAAATTTTAAAAGCAAGAAAAAGCAAAAGTTAAAGTTAATGTTAAAGTCATGAAAATCAATTGCATACTTTTGGACGCCTGTAAATCTTCATGTTTTATACAAAATAAAGTAAATTGACATTCGCTCATTCTCTAACCAGCTTCTTTACGCTTTAAAATCCCCATTATTTATTTCTACTAATTGTTATTAATTTCTAAAATATTTTGCATAATGCTAGGCAGACTCTCGTCAGATTCTCATTAATTTTGCTTGTTGCTAGAGCTTACAAAATAAATGATTTGTTTGGCAACTCACTTTCATTATCTAATTGTAGCCTTTCGAACCTACTTCTCCATACTTCCGCCTGCAGCCACTCTCCCTACCATCATCCGTCGCTTGCTACCCAATTTTGTCAACATAGCAGCTACATGGACCAGCGGCAGCAACGAGCATGGAACCCATTCTAATTAACAGCAAAAGCCATCAAAGTTTAATAATGATTTAATGCTTTTTGAAACATGTTCTAGCGCAGCTTAAAATGTCAAAACTTTCACAAGTTTCACAACATTTTTGTGTAGCACTCTTTGTCAACCGCTGCTTCGTCTTGTTCTTCTGCTGACTCTACTTCTTCTTCACCTTCGCCAGTATTCCAACCAACTTAATTTATTTTGTGACCTTAACTGAGCGCGCTTGGTATTTAAACTGAATTATGTCGCAACTTAGGCGAAAGCTTTTAATTTTATGTACATGTTTCAACGTGTACACCTTCAACTTCAATTAGAAATACACGCCATTACAAGCAACACCTCGCAGGATTAAAAAAACAAATACAAATAAAAAAAAAGCAAAAACCAAAAAAAAAATAAAAAAGTCAAATACGAAAGTAAAATCGAGTCTCTGTTTTTAAATACTTGCACATAATATAATGTCGCGCGCCAATGTGGCAAGGTGGCAACGCTATTTGCAAACGTGCTGCATGCACACTAAATTTGCATAAATAACTTAAGCGAAAGTGAAGGTCTGCAGCAGTCGAAGCAGATTATTGCATATTTTAAGGAGCACAAGCATGTTGCATGCAAATATCTAGCACAGGATTATACGATGAGGTGCAAATGACACAGAGAGATAGTTAGTCGGTTGCCGTTTACTAACAGAGTCAGAGAGAGAGAGAGCGAGGGATAAAGGCGTAGGGAAAATAAAGGGAGGCAGCGAAAACAGGTTGTGCCAGCAAGGGACGGGAAATAAGCGCATGTATTAAACATTCCTATGGAAAGTGGGAATCGAGCAACAATGCGTTCCTTGTTTGGCATTTGCAGTGTTTCCTTGACATGTTTTTGTGTAGCGAAGACCAAAGGCAAGCGAGATATGAAAACGACAGGACTGTGTGTACTAAGTGAGTGGGAAGCAAGTAGTAAAGAAGCGAAAAACATAGAGAAATGGAGTACTTGATATTAAATGAGTGTTGATTATAATGAGCTTAAAAGCACGACGATGAATATATAGCACAAGGAACGAGTTGTTGTTGTTGTTGGTGACGTTGGCAGCAAAGTGGAAATGATCAGTGGGTTGGCAATGGGAATGCACGGGAATGAGTTACATATTGTAAGAGTAAATTATGAAAAATTCATAAATAAAAAGATGAATGAAAGTAGAGCTTAAAAAAAGGATATAAAGGAAAAAGAGTACTAAAGTAAATTGCAAAATATATCTCAAGTAGAAAAACACTCCGGCTTTTTTCTTCTACTTTCTGAAAGAAAAAGTAAGTTGAATGATGAAAGAATTAGATAAGAAGATTAGAGAGAAATATGAATAAACATTAAGCCCGGTCACTACTTCTGCCATTTGTTGTTCATTATCTAATTTGAACTTTGGCATTATACGTGAAATACTATATCATTTAAATAGCCACCTTGAAATCTATGAGGACAATTTGATAAGTCAATGACTTTTGACGAAGAATTACGTCTTACAGTGCGTTTTCTATGAGGTTGCTAAGTGATGACAAAATCACTTCTGGGATGCTTCAGTAGCAACTGATGTTGTTGTTATGGTTGTTGCGTTTAGTCGTGCCGAAGTCGCGAACGCAACATCATGTCTTTTGTTGAAGCGAATCGTTTTACGAATATTTCTCAGTAACTGCTTGTGTTGTTGTTGTTATTAATAAGTATGTAACATTTACATGTATACATATATATTAGTTGCTTTCGTCTTTGAAGTAAAAGCATTAAATGTCACAAACACATCATAAGCCGAGCAGTCCTGCCATAGCAATAGCATATGTACTGCCATCTCTGTTTCAAGCAGCTGATAAAAAGCTTTGCTAACATAATGGTACGACAATAAAGGCAAATTTTTTGACTTTATAACAGTGATCATCAAAGCCTATGCCCGCGGGCATTTGAGCTTTTGTGCTTAAAAGCTTTCTGTATACATATTAGGTTTGTTCACTAACGAAAAATTTGTACAAATTGTTACAAGTTTTTACCAGTAAAGCGTTCACGTACTCGAAAAACTTGCAACGAGAGAGGACAACGAGTGCGTAAAATAGTGAGAGAGAAAAAAGTAGCTACAAGTTTCTGCTAGCAAAATTTCTACTTGCAAGAACTTGCAACTACCGAAAAAACTGTTTGTCAAAAAAAAAAAACAAGCTGTCAAAAGTTATTTCTTGTTGATTTCGTATTTAAATGGATGGAAAAAGAAACATTTGTGATGCTGAGGAAAATTTAAGTATAATGTTAATGTTGGTGAGACCCAAGAAATGATTTCAATAATTTATAACCATTTATTATAGCAGAAAAAACAGCATATGGTGTCAATTCGTTTGATCAGCTGTTAACTTGCAAGTTTCTACTAGTTTTCTGTTCACGTACTTTTTCTGCTATTTTTCTCTTTGTTGGAGCGAGCGAGCGAAGCTCCCATGGAACAACTTGCATGAAGAATGTTTAAAGGAGCAGAACTCTGAAATGGGTTGACCGATTTTAATATTTCTTTTTCTAAACTGTTCTACTGATCTTAAATTAGGTGCCTGCGAAGCTCAAATTTGGAAATTCTGTTTAGTTTAGAAATTTATTGAAAAAAATATTTCCATATCTTTCTTTGTTGATACATATTCGCTTAATTCAGTTTGCTGCTTGCCTGCTTCTGTATGTATACGGCGTTCGCTTCGCTCGCTCGCTATAAATAACTGAACAGCATGGAACAACAACAACAACAAAAATATTAAAGCAAATGTTGTTCGCTGTAACAGCTGTTTATTACTAACTAAAATAAATAACTGCTATGCTGAAGTTTGTAAATGGATGCAAATACATTCAAATTAAATTGTTTAATGTTTTTACTTTCATGTGTTGGAAAACTCTGTAAAATAAAAGAAATTTGCAATTTTTTTTAATTTTTTATTATTTGGGACTGGTAGGCTTATTAGCTTTCATTGCTTCCCCTAAGAATGTGGTGATTTTAACACCAACTCATCAAACCATTATCAGATTCTATCAATTCATGACTATAACTTATGGTGTTTTCGTTTCTACCAGAAAATGTTACCTTTTCATTGCCATCTTCTTTTTTCGTGTTCGATTGTTAAATAAGTGCAAATGGGTGAAAAAAATCTGTGTTCGTTTCTTAAAATGTTACATTTATATAGGGCAAAAATGGCACATTTCTTGCCCAGCGAAATTTTTTGAGGGGAGAATGTTGCCCTGAAAATTATCTGATTGCTTTAAACGAAAATATTATGAAATGCGTGTGTTAGACAAGGTTAAATATATGCATTCATAATTTGACACTTAAATAATATTTTTAATAAAGCAAATTTTTTATTTTTGGCGCACACAAATATATCAGCTGATTGAGTAAGCAGTACCCTGCTATGTTTTGTGTTCAAAACTGCACTTTTTGAGGGTTGAGTGCAACACTTGAAAAATGTTGCACTGTGGTAGGGCAACATTTTTTTGTAGGAACGAAAACACCAATAGATTTAAATTCAAATAATTAACAAAAAAAACAATAAATGTTATGAAATCGTCTTTAGCAGTTTTAATAAAATGAATTTTTCGACAATATTTAGAAATAATTCTAAGCCTCCATTTTCTAAATATTGTCAACATTTAGTTCATTAAAACTATACTAGACGGTTTCGTATATTCAGAAGCATCAAGAGGGAGCACTCAGCATTTGAATAGAGATGAAAGTCGAGACTTGGTTTTTGTTCACATTGCTTTAAACAACAATTTAACACAATAATTACCAATACTAAATTAAATAAGGAAAATGTTCGCAATGATCCAGATAATGAGTCAAATTGAACAGAACAACAAAATTTCAGGGAATGTTTATTAAGAGTATCATTAGAAGAACTGTCTACAAACCAAATTTTTAATCAACAATCAGCGTTCATCTTTTTTTTACACTGGACACCCGGTAATCCGGCCCCTGACTAATTCGGCACCCCCTGTAATCCAATACGTCCATTATTATTGAATATTTTTTTGACAATCTTCGCTAATGTAGATAATGCATTATTGAACAGGTTACTTACTTGTACTTGTATTGATTGATGTATATTATGATTTTATTCATAATTTTTGATTATTTTAGTATGTACATTTATTTGTACACAATTATTTCCTAATGTAAAGTTATTATTTTTTGTAAGTTCTATAGCATTAATAACGTCAATTTTATAATAAAACGTAAGCTTTCTATTGTATTGTTTAATTTACTTAATTTGACACACATAATGGAGTATGATTTGTACTTCAGAGTATAACATACATACATAACCTTATAATTTTTTTTAAGCTTTGAACCAAGGTTTTAGGTGTAATACCTATTCAGCCAAGTCTGCTTTGGTTCGAAATGGGGTGGTAGATTAGTGTGAGCGAAGGGGCAATCAATTCAATTCAATTCAATTCCGACTCCAAGTCGTAAATATTGATGAGTTTTCAATTTCAGCTGATTACTTAATGAAAGAAAATTGCAAACGCGAAAGGTCAAAGCGTAGGATCATGTCCTAGCTGGGATTCGAACCCGGGACCTCTGGGGTGGCAGTTGATCACGTTTGACGCACATTTACCGCATTTGTTACCATTTGCGTTAACGCATGTTACCATTTGTCACTTTGTGGCCAAATTGTATGTAAACGATAAACTTCCGGTACATTTTTAGACACATTTTTGAAAATTTTTAACGTGAATAATCACAAAAAGCGCTGAAATTGAAGAATACAACATTAAGAAGCTGAAAAATGTTGGCAATGCTGTGACAATCATCAATGCTTTACACAACCACGAGCGTTGTTAGACTCCTTCGACGATGCAAGAGGTTTAAGCCAAAAATTGAGACTTAAATTAATGAGCCAAAATCTTTTTCTATTAGTGGGACTGTGCAATGGGCCACAGGTGAGGTTGTTGAAATTTTCTATAACAATTGCGAAAGTAGCCGATTTATAGAAGACTTTCCTTTGTGCATTATGATCAAGTTTCCCAATTATTCTGGACCAAAATACAACAATTTAAATGTTCTACTTATTTATTTCGTAGTGGTATCATTCAAAAAAAGATCAACCAATTTTACTCGCAAGAAATTTTCACTACAACTTGCGTATGCCATTAATATTAAAAATTGCAAGGATTAATTCTCAATCAAGCAGTTTTCGATATAAGAGGAAGGGAATTTACGTTATATTCCTTCTGATAGGCTATTCCTTATGATAAGAAAATAAATAAAAAGAAAGGATTGGTTCAAAAACGCCAAGAATACAATAAAATATTGTATTTCAACTAAAATATATTAACATTTTTTTATAATTGAATGTTTTAGATCTGGTAATTTTATTGACAAAAAGGAGAATCCCCATTTAATTGAAATAACAAAACCTATTTAATATCTTTGCTTATATAGTTTTTAGAAAAATCTATTGGAGCTAGCAACTCAACTAAATTGCCTCCACAACGTACCAATTTATGTGGCTAGCTAGCAAACGCGTAAGTGTTTGCTAAGCGACTGCTACGACCTAGTAAATATTTTTATCTCAATTCTTCTTTTACTCTCTCCCTGCAAGTTTTTACAAGTAAAGTACGTGAACAAACCTATTAACTCACGGACGAGCACTGAACTGCGTCAGTATCTATTGAAATTTCATGCAGAATAAACCTGCAGCACATGCATGCTTGTTAGATTGTTTTTTTTGCTGCGCATACGCAACTTATGCTACACTCATAAAATGAACTCATGCAAAATGTCTCTACTTGAATGGGAGTTGCATTTCTTTTTTGCAGAAAATATTTTTTCTGAACCTCAATGTATGGTTGAATAAAATCATAATGGTACGACAATAAAGGCAAGATCTAAACTTTTTTTCAGAAACGAAAAAAACATAAAGAATCAAAAAGAAAACAAAAAAGCAAAAAAAAAAAACACAGTTTCGTATAGTAAGTATTGACACTTCTAAATTGACACTTTAAAATTATTTTGAAATATGTATGTATATATGTATATTTATGAATACGGCTGTTTGTTTTTAAGATTGTGATTTAAGATTGTGACGAGAATTGCATTCGAAAATAACTCAATTGATTGATTGGAATTTGAAAAATTTCGATTTGAGGGTGGAGTAATTTCTTTCAAAACAAAATCTGTGCATATCTGAATGAAAGTTATTCCGGATTGTATTTTTGTATTATATGAAAGAAATTGAAGATTTCTGATAATGCTATTTCCATTTTCAAAGGAAAGTGATCCAAAAAGGAAGGGATACTCATAACTGATAAATTTTTATTTATAATGTCAACAATATTTGTAATTCTTAAAAAGTAATCAAGATATGAAGAACCATTTGGAAAAGAGGAATTTATATCACAGACTCTATGAAAGTCAAGAGAAAAAGAACAAAGCAAAATCTGCGAGCTATAACTTAACGTTGTCACATCAGAGGAAGTTTTCTGTTAGCCTCATTTCTACTAAAAATAAAAACTGAACATTTTTCTGCACACCTTAAAAAAATGTTTACAAGCTTTTAAGTTGATTTAAGTTGCTTTAATCTTTGCCCAATAAACGAATATTTTTTGGTGTAACTTTGAGCTTGAATAACCTCATCCAATGTCAATCTCTGAAATTTCCAAAAATATTTCTCTTGCTTAAGCATAAATTTGTGTTAGACCAAAATATATGTTTCTGTAGAACTATTAAGGACTTAGATTAACTACCTTTTTGTATTGCAAAAAAAAAAAAACATTCTAATTTCCACCAAAATAGAAGCTACTCGATAGGCACTAATTCATGCTTAAAATAAAGATTTACTCTAATAGTTTTCGGCACGAAACTGCTAAACAAGGCAGCCAAGCAGAATACCAAAGAGCTCCTCCACCCCCACCCTCCCCTCCCTCCTTCAAGTTGACAAAAGTAGATATTTTGTACATATAGTATTTGTATCTATAGGGAAAATAACGCGCCTCCTCTCAACAATATTTGAATCTCGTATACATTGTTAATGAAGTTATTAATGAACCACAAAATAAATTCAGCCGTAAACAAAAATTTAATGGAATTTGCTTAAATATGTGTGCAGAGGATAGAGATAGATAGAGAAAGAAAGAGACAGAAAGAATATGTATGGGGGCAAAGAGTACAAAATCTGAATGCGATAAGAAGAGTAGACATAAAAATACAAAACAAATAAGAAGCAACACTGTGTACACTATAAAATAGGAGAGAACAGAGTGGAGAAGAGTGGAGCAAACCAGCTGCCTATTAACATTTTTAGCACTAAGTAGGTTGAGGCAGGCTGCCCCCTTAGTCAACACAAGAAAAAAAAAGTGCTAACATCTACAGCGAACCATCACAGATACACACACAATATCATCAGAACAGCAATACACACAAACACACACCCACAGACACACGCACACTCCTCACGCATACATACAGAACCTTACCAAAGCGGGCGCCTGTTACGCTCCTTCTGTAGTTAGCAAAGTTCACCACCCAACTTATGCCCACTCACACCGTAGGTTTGAGCAAAATTAAAAAAAAAACAAATAATGAGAAAAAAAGTAAATAAATGAAAATTTATGGAAATACTTTGATTTTAGATTAAAAACGGCGCTGGGTGCAAAAATATTGGACCACTAGGGAATACGTGGGTACATTGAGTGTGCGTGTTTGTGAGCGAGTGTTCTGTGTGTGTGTGTGTGTGTGTATGTGTGTGTTTCTGTGCTTGTGAGAGCTTTGAGTGCTCGTCATTGGAAGTTTTTGTGAGCGATTGAGCGTCAAACAAAGTCACTCATTTTTATTTTTAACTAGCTAATATACCCGGTTACGCTCGGGATTTAAAAAAACAAAAAAATGTTGATCATTCCGCCCTAGTTTCTAATTCATTGATTTTACTGACTTAATTAAAATGCTTAAATGTTAATAAAAATAAAAATTCTTAAGTAAAATAAGAAAGAGTTGGTTATGTTGTGGACACACCTTCTTATCCTTATCCTTATCCTTATCCTTATCCTTATCCTTATCCTTATCCTTATCCTTATCCTTATCCTTATCCTTATCCTTATCCTTATCCTTATCCTTATCCTTATCCTTATCCTTATCCTTATCCTTATCCTTATCCTTATCCTTATCCTTATCCTTATCCTTATCCTTTTGGTGCTGTTGGTGTGCGCCTTTATTTTTATATCAAACAACTTCAAGCAACGTTTTTTTATTAAACTTATATTTTTATTAACAAATTTTTTTACATGTTTCAGTTTTGATATATTTTTTATAATAATTATTTTGATATATAAAAATTGACATCAACAAAAAACAACATTTTTTAAAATTCAAATTTATAAAAGTAAAGTATTTTATTTTGTGATTTATGTATGTGTATCGTGTGTATGTGCCATGCAGACACCACATTATTCCCCCCCATAGGTTTTTGTTGTGTTCGCTAGTAAATTAAAGTGTACTTTCTTTTTTGGGTTGTGTGTGGAAGAGAGTGTCTGTGTAGTTTCTGAATCTAAGAATGCTGGTTTAAGTCTGTCTATGTTAATTGTTATAGTAGTGTTTCCTTTTAATATTGTGAAATATTTTGGTGTTCTGTCTACCACTTCGAAAGGGCCCTCGTACGGATTTTGAAGCGTGTGTCTGATGGAATCGTTACGAATGAATACGAATTTACAACTCTTCAACGCCTGGGGTATGTACTCTTGATTTGATCTTATATGAAACTTGCTATCTGACTGAATGTTTTTAGTCTTCTCTTTAAGCGCTGACAAAATTTCTGATGAGCTGCCCGTTGGATCACTATGTACTACTAACTGCCGCGGCAGTCTCAGACTCTGTCCAAAAACCATTTCGGCAGGAGATGTTTTGATATCTTCCTTAACCGTGGATCTTAGACCTAACAAAACTAGGGGAATTTCTGAATACCAGTTCTTCTGGTTGTTACTTGTCATGAGTGAGGCTTTTAATTGCCTGTGAAAGCGTTCCAAAATTCCATTGGCTTGTGGATGGTATGGGGAGGTCATTATATGATGGCTACCTATGCTCTTAATAAATTGCTTAAACGTGTTGGAAGTGAATTGAGGACCGCGATCTGTAGTAATTTCGCGCGGAACGCCAAAGCGTGAAATGAATTCTCTATTGAAAGTCTCTATAATTGTTTTAGTCTCTGTGTTTTTTAGTGGGTAAACCTCAGGCCAACGTGTATTTCTATCGATGGTGGTTAATAGGTATCTGTAACCATTCGATATTGGTAGTGGACCAACTAAATCGATGTGTATGTGTTCAAAACGACCGTGTGGAATGTGTATTTTCTGAGGTTGTGTTTTGGTGTGTCGTTGTACCTTTGCTTTCTGACAGTTCATGCATTCTTGTGACCATTTATTAATGTGTGTATTCATACTGGGCCAGAAGTAACGTTGTGTAATAAGACGTCTGGAAGCTCTTGTTCCGGGATGTGAGATGTTGTGTAGCTGTTCGAATATCTTTTTACGTAAGGTCTGTGGAATGTATGGCCGTATATTGTCTGTGGAATTTTCGCACCAGATACTAATGTTTAAAAATGGAATGTCAATGAGTTCAAATTTGTATATTTTGTTGTCTGTGATATTCTTTAATTCTGAATCATTTTTTTGTTCTTTGTGTAAATGTTTCAGGTCGATATCGGGTGTTTTTAATTCTTCGACTTCGCATCTCGATAACGCATCGGCTACTATGTTGTCTGTACCTTTGATGTGTATTATCGTGTTAGTAAATTGTGCAATGTATTCAAGGTGTCGTGTTTGTCTAGGACTGCGTTCTGTTTTTGAGTGGAGTGCATTTGTTAATGGTTTGTGATCCGTGTAAACTGTAAATGTATTGCCTTCTAAATGATGCCTGAAATGTTTGATTGTTAGATAGATTGCTAGTAATTCGCGGTCGAATGTACTGTATTTTGTTTCTGTTTGTGTTAATTTCTTAGAAAAGAATGCTAAAGGTTGAAGTATTCCATTGTGTTCTTGTTGTAAGACTCCGCCAACTGCGGTGTTAGATGCATCTACAGCAACTGATAGTTTTGCTTTACTATTAATATGATTAATTAGTGTTTGCTTAGCAAAACTATCTTTTATTGTTGTAAATGCATGTAATGTTGTGTCTGTCCATTGTAAGTGTTTATCTTTGGTCTTTGATGCGCTTGTCACCATGTCATAAATGGGACCTAACATGTGTGCGAGTTTTGGAATGCACCGGTGGTAATAATTTGTCATACCTATAAATTTTTGCATCTGTTTAACTGTTCTTGGTTGTGGGTAGTCTTGTATACATCGCGTTCGTTCTTCGGATGGTCTGATACCATGTTTAGAGATGTTGTAACTGAGGAAATCTATGTCGTCTACTCCAAATATGCATTTATTTGGTTTGATATTTAAACCGTATTTGTTGAGCCGTTGGAAAATTTGTGTTAAGTGTTCAAAGTGTTGTTCTTCATTGTTACTGGCCACAAGAATGTCGTCTAAATAAACGAAAATGAAGTCTAGCCCGTGTAGTACTTCATGTATGAACCTTTGGAATGTTTGCGCTGAGTTTCTCAAACCGAAAGGCATTCGGAGAAACTCAAACATTCCAAAAGGTGTAGTGATTGCTGTTTTGTGTATATCCTCAGGGGCCATGGGAATTTGGTGATAGGCCCTGACTAAATCAAGTTTTGAGTAGATATGTGTATTGTGTAAGTTGATCGAAAAATCGTGTATATGTGGTAACGGGTAGCGGTCTGGTACTGTTATTGTGTTCAGTCTTCTGTAGTCTCCACATGGTCTCCAGTCGTTCGGTTCGCGTTTAGGTACTAGGTGAAGTGGAGAAGATGTTTTTGAGTTCGACGGTCTACAAATGCCAGATTTAACTAAAAAGTCGAATTCATGTTTAGCTATTTTCAATTTTGGCAAGTCTAGACGTCGCAGTTTTGTAAATGGTAACTGTCCTTCAGTGAAAATGTGATGTACTGTTTGGTGTTTGACAGGTGCAGTGTAGTCGGGTTCTGTTATTAGTGATGGAAATCTTTTTAGTAGTTCTGTGTATTTGTTGTCGACTGAAAATAATTTTGTTAACGTGGTTTCAGTAAATGCTGAGATAGCTTTGACTGATAAGTTTGTTAATGGGTCGATGAGTCGTTTACGTTTTAGATCTATTAGTAGTCCGTATTTTGTTAAAAAGTCTGCACCTAAAATTGGCCTGGAAATGTCAGCAATGATGAAAGTAAAAGGTAATTCACGTCGTAATTTTAAGTCAAGTGTAAGTAGTTTTTTTCCGAAAGTCGAAATAGAAGTGCCATTGGCCGCTGTTAAAGTGAGATCAGATTTCTGTTTTGAAATTTTGAATTTGGAGGAAGGGAGTACTGAAACTTCTGCTCCGCTGTCTACTAAAAAGTTCAATTTATTCGTCGGGTCGTAAATAAAGAGACGACGTGTCAGTGTGACAGGTCCATTGTCAGTCGTCGCGACAATGGAGTCATTTAGTTTGTTGTGTTATATTGTGTTGAGTTGTGTTGTGTTGTGTTGTCGTTTTGCGCATATGCACACGGTTGTTCGCATCTACGTGCTTCTCTACCGAACTTGTAGTGGTATCGGCATAACCAGTTTGGTCTACGTGTGCGTGATGTCTGTCTTGAGTTTGACCTATGTCTTGCTGGTGACCGTGATCTGAAATTCTTTTGTGAATTAAGGGCCTCAACTTCTAGTGACAATTTGTTAAAAGCGGTTAATATGTTCGTCGTAGATACCGCTAGCTTTTGTACCATACTCGCTAGTTCGTTAGTATTTGAACCATGGCTTGTTTGTAAAATTGAAACTTCATTCTCACTTATGACTTCCCAAAGCTTGTCGGCCATTTTCAGAAGATCCTCTAGCTCTGTATGGCCTGACCCGGTTAAAGCTATGTTAAGTGTTTTAGGAAGTTTCCTGAGCCATAGCTTTTGGAGAAAGTCTGGTTCCACCGCGGAACCAGCCAATAGCAATAGTGACCTGTAGTATTGGGAAGGTTTCTTATCTCCCATCTCTGTGTCAGCTAGTATTTTGTCAATACGTTTATTTTCGCTGAGAGAGTGACGTTCAATCAGTATTTTCTTCAAGTTTTCGTAAAGATTGCTTGAAGAAGGTTTCTGAATAAAATCGAGTACCGTCATGATTACTTCTTGCGGGAGAGCTGTAATCAGGTATTCGTATTTTGTTTTATCCATCGTAATGGATCTAGACTGAAATTGGATTTCAGCATGTATAAACCACGCCTCTGGACAACTAGTCCAAAACTGGGGTAGTTTTACCGATGTCGCGTAAATTTCCGTACGTTCGGACCTTTCGAATGGGTTGATCAGATCGGACTCTAAATCTATTAGCCCATGTCCGTGTTGAGAGGGTTGAGGTGAGAGTGAGAGGGGGTGAGTGGGGTGAGGTGGGAGTGAGAAGGGGTGAGTGGGGTTAGTTGGTTGTGAGAGAGGGTGAGTGGGATGAGGGGGTGTGTGCCTAATACTCATTGTTGTATAAATGTTAAGGTAATAGTAAAGTAATTATATAATTTAAGTGTTCCTATAAGTGTACCTAGGTGTGGTGTAGTGCCTACGGAGTAAAACGATCGGTTTCTTCCGACCCGATCGTTTGCCAACCGTGTAAGAAGCTAAGTGTGTAGTGTGGTGTATATTACCGTTTGTTCCTGTTGTTGTTGTTGCTCTTGTTGTTATTCTTGATGTTGTTGCTGTGGTTTTTGTTGTTATTGTTGTTAATTCTGCTGCTGCTGTTGTTATTTCTCCTTTGTTGTTGTTAATTCTGCTGTTGTTGTCGTTCTTAATGTTGCTGCTGCTGTTGTTACCTTTCAGTTGTTGTTGTTACTAAGGTTGCTATTGCCTGCGTCACCTTACCGGCAGGTGTAGGGTTTTGATCGTTGTTGTTGCGGCACTGAACTGTGCACTGTACGTGGAGCTACGGGAGCACTTGAAGTAGGTGTATTGTTAACTGGAAATGTTGCGCTGGTCGATGATGTTATCACAATGGTAGGTAGAGATGACTATGAGTGTGAAGCAACGATATTGACGATGTTTATGACGAAGAGGTGCGTGAGGCAGTAGAGCTGTTGGCGATGCTTGAGCACTGATTATGACTGCTTGCAGAATTTGTCCGTTTGTTTATTAGTTTTGTTTGCCTGCTGCATTAAGTATTCATTGTCCGGTGGTAGGCAGGATCGCCAGTTTGGTGCTGTTGGTGTGCGCCTTTATTTTTATATCAAACAACTTCAAGCAACGTTTTTTTATTAAACTTATATTTTTATTAACAAATTTTTTTACATGTTTCAGTTTTGATATATTTTTTATAATAATTATTTTGATATATAAAAATTGACATCAACAAAAAACAACATTTTTTAAAATTCAAATTTATAAAAGTAAAGTATTTTATTTTGTGATTTATGTATGTGTATCGTGTGTATGTGCCATGCAGACACCACATCCTTATCCTTATCCTTATCCTTATCCTTATCCTTATCCTTATCCTTATCCTTATCCTTATCCTTATCCTTATCCTTATCCTTATCTTTATCCTTATCCTTATCCTTATCCTTATCCTTATCCTTATCCTTATCCTTATCCTTATCCTTATCCTTATCCTTATCCTTATCCTTATCCTTATCCTTATCCTTATCCTTATCCTTATCCTTATCCTTATCCTTATCCTTATCCTTATCCTTATCCTTATCCTTATCCTTATCCTTATCCTTATCCTTATCCTTATCCTTATCCTTATCCTTATCCTTATCCTTATCCTTATCCTTATCCTTATCCTTATCCTTATCCTTATCCTTATCCTTATCCTTATCCTTATCCTTATCCTTATCCTTATCCTTATCCTTATCCTTATCCTTATCCTTATCCTTATCCTTATCCTTATCCTTATCCTTATCCTTATCCTTATCCTTATCCTTATCCTTATCCTTATCCTTATCCTTATCCTTATCCTTATCCTTATCCTTATCCTTATCCTTATCCTTATCCTTATCCTTATCCTTATCCTTATCCTTATCCTTATCCTTATCCTTATCCTTATCCTTATCCTTATCCTTATCCTTATCCTTATCCTTATCCTTATCCTTATCCTTATCCTTATCCTTATCCTTATCCTTATCCTTATCCTTATCCTTATCCTTATCCTTATCCTTATCCTTATCCTTATCCTTATCCTTATCCTTATCCTTATCCTTATCCTTATCCTTATCCTTATCCTTATCCTTATCCTTATCCTTATCCTTATCCTTATCCTTATCCTTATCCTTATCCTTATCCTTATCCTTATCCTTATCCTTATCCTTATCCTTATCCTTATCCTTATTCTTATCCTTATCCTTATCCTTATCCTTATCCTTATCCTTATCCTTATCCCTATACTTGTCATAATAACTCCCCTAATTCTTGTTCAAACTTTTAACTTAAATAACGCCAAAATTCCTGACCTTATCTTTGTTCGAATCCCTTTCCTAACCCACTTCTGACTTTGTTTCCCAATCTTTGTTTTATATATTATCCTTATTGGGTCTAAATCCATTTTCTATTGCGTGTTTCCCAATTTTGTGCTATTATTATTTTAGGTGTGCCCAAATCCTTGCCATAACCCTAGTTCCAATCCTTGTCTTAGTCCTGTTCAGAATCTTTATCTTATACTTGTCCAATTTCATGCTCTAATTCTTTGACCAAATCTTTGTCCTACTCCTTATCTTTTTGTGGTCTTAATCTTTGCCCTTATCCCTTTTCTAAACCTAGTCCTAAACTATATCCAAATCCTTATATCAATATAAATCTAATTTTTATTTTTTTTTTTATTTTTACTTCTTTTATTGTATTTGGTGCATTTATGTCACTTTAAGAAGTCCCCTGAAATGCCTCATGACACCCTTATTTTTTTTATTTATATCATGTGACCGAAAAAATCTGTTTTACTTTGGTTTCATAAAGCTTGCCGTAGCGCCAATAGTCACAAAGTTATAATTCCATGCAACGTTTTTTTCATTACTGTTACATTACAGTGCATTAAGCGATTGCTTACGTAGTGTCATGGCGCCAATAATGTTTGTTTTATTTTCGTTATGCGGTCATAGAACCGACATTGGCAGACATAAAAGAAAATTTTCCGGCACATCCTTAACAAGACGAAAAATAATTCTATGCAACAATATTGCATTTGTGTTCGCGTTATAATTATATGTAACAAATTAGAAGTTTCTTTGCTCAGACAGCTCTCTCCGCATTCCTATGACGTCTTTAATTTTATTTATATTTTTTTCATAATGTCAAGGAATTGACCTTTACTGTCGTGTCCGTACTTTTATCATAGCACCTAGTATACTCATTGAGTAACAATTCCATACAACGCCGATGCATTTGCAAAGAATGCCTTTATCAATTTTTTTGAATACCTGCGGGGTAAAACGTAACGTTGTCACGACAAAACAAGGGTTCCCGTAATATATGGTACAGAACTTTTTTACAAAAATTTGAAATTAAAATTAGCACTTCTTATTAAAGTTTTGAAATATTTGAGGTTGTGCACGAATATTGCCTCTTAAGACTACCTTTGGGATGGTACAAAGTTTTTTAAACTCTTACACCAACTGGAACATTTAGTACTTTTCTTTGCCCTCAAAATGAACGTCGAACGGCCATCATAGGTCATGATAAATTCATCAACATTAAAAAATCCAAACTCTGTCTTTATGGATCAATAAAGGAATTTATGAAATCATTTTAAATTAATCAAAACTTTGCGCTGGGAATAATCGGAGATGACCATTCGACCATTCATTCTCATCCATTCCTTATCAGAAAGGGATTCAGTTTGTAGAAAATAATTAAAAAAAAACATTGTGCGTCCCCTTCTTATCCTCAAAAGTGGCCCAAAAAGTCATTTTCCGACAAATATCTCAAAGTCCTGAGATGATGACGAAAAAACAAGTTCAATTCCCTTAAAAAAAGATCCCAAACACTGATAAGCAGCTACAATAAACCGAAAAAGGGAAAAAAGTTTCTAAATTGCAGACCTGAGTTATGCACATATGTACAGGGTTTGTAAAATAATATCCCAGACAGGCTCTAGAAAACATAATTAAAATATGATTTCTGCATATTTTTTCTGTTCTGTTCTGTTCTGTTTCGTTCTGTTCTGTTCTGTTCTGTTCTGTTCTGTTCTGTTCTGTTCTGATCTGTTCCGTTCTGTTCTGTTCTGTTCTGTTCTGTTCTGTTCTGTTCTGTTCTGTTCTGTTCTGTTCTGTTCTGTTCTGTTCTGTTCTGTTCTGTTCTGTTCTGTTCTGTTCTGTTCTGTTCTGTTCTGTTCTGTTCTGTTCTGTTCTGTTCTGTTCTGTTCTGTTCTGTTCTGTCCTGTTCTGTTCTGTTCTGTTCTGTTCAATACACTTGTAACATCGATTTAATAGTGATTCAAATGCCTTCTCTAGCACATTTTGCGGGATTGCCTCCAGGGCCGGTGTCGCAGATCTGTAAAAGAATGCATTCATTTGTGATATAAAATGATTTAATTCCTAATCCATGATTTCAAATAATGAATGCAATCATTGAAAAAAAAATTGTATTCATTTTCAAATTATGGATTGGGACTTGAAATTTCAAATCACTTTCAATGATTTGAAAAAATGAATGCATTCCTTTTAAATATAATTCACATGATTTAAAAACACAAATGATTGCATTTTTTTACAGCTCTGCCGTGTCGTAGCTGCTTGGATGGTCGGAAAAGTATTCTTGCAACTTCATTTTCAAATTCGGAACAAAGAGAACTCGCACGATGCCAAACAGGTGAATGCGCGGACGATTTAACACACACACTTGATATCGAGTAGAAAATTGACGAACAATGAGTGCTATATGACTCGGTGCATTATCGTGCAACAGAGACCAAATTTCTGAAATGCTTCAAAACTCAAAAATAATATACGTCAGTAACTGTTTGATCAGTTGGAATGAGTTGTTTGTGGAAAATTCTCTTGCTATCGAAAAATGTGATGAGCATTGTCTTGATTTTTTAAGGAACTTTTAATGTGTTTTTTGCGTGTCCTGAATTTTTGGACTTCACTGCTACACTTTGACGTTAGGTTTCTGGGTCGTATTGGGAACACCACGTTTTATCACCCGTCACAATTGCTTTCATGAAGTTTGGATTTTTTCCTTTAGGCCGCAACGAGGTCTCTGGAATGTCGGACTCTTATTAATTTTTGATCATCATTCAATGTGCGTGACCATCATTCTCACTGCAGCATTGCGGTCTTCTGCAATAAAATCACATACCTTTTGTATAATTTCAGTCGTCCAAACTGAAATTGACCACCCTGTGTGTTTGTCATCCTCCAACGTCTCTCTGCCGACAAAAATCATTTATGCCACTCAAAAATAACTGTTCTAAACAATCATTACTGTACACTTGTTACATCATCAAATGTTTCTGATGCATTGTTTCCAAGTTTTGCGTGGATTTTAATAACCGCTCTTTGTTTTATGTTTAAATTTCAACATCGAATGAATTCGTGTTTTCGCAAAATATTTACCACTATTATAACTTGTGGCCGAAATTCCACCATTAAAAAATCGATTTATTTTTTATTTTTATTGAAAAACTTTAGTTAAAGTTCAAAAACATTAAATTAAGGAATACTTTTGGGTAATACAATGAATAAAATAAAAACAAATTGTTATTGCAGTGAATCAAGTCAGTTTGATTTATTTCGTTAAAATTATATTGAAAAAAATGAATTAACATGAACATTACAAACATGTATGGTAAACAGTTTGTCATTCATGTTAAGGTTTCATAGCCTTTAAGATTGGTAACAATAAATTTTCCAGAAGAGTTCGACTTCACAACGCATTTTATTCAAATCAAATTTGCAATTTTAATTTCATTGAAAATAAACGATACAAAATTAATGTGAAAAACATAGGTTTTTCCATTAAAATTTGGCATCACTTTTACTTTCCTAATGAATTCGCCACCAGTTCTCTGAATCATAAGAGAGCATATTGAGAGCAGCAAACTGAAAATAGAAAGAGTATTTTTTTTCTTTTTTCTCTAATTTTTTGAGGATATTCTACGTGAATATGAATCCACAATGGGTGAAATACATCATACATCATTTCACATGTTCAAAGCAGGTACATTTCTTTAAAAAATATTCGGTGCACTATTTCCTCCTACTCTAATTCATTGAACAAAAAAATTATAAAATCGGTTAAGCAAACATGGAAGAAAATGGTTTCTAACTGTTTTGCCTACGCCCATTATAGATATATAGACAACTGTCAAATGGCAACCAACTTCATGACATTTTGATAGACAGTAGAGAAAAATTCAACTATTAAAAAGCATGTTCGAAAACATAGATAGCGCTCTTGGGGGCTGAGATATGGTTCGTGTCCGAGATATTATTTGACACACTGTGATGTGAGTACACAGCTGGTTTTCTAGATGTCGCCATTTATGGTTTATGGCGAATGGTTTTCTAGATGTCACCATTTATACTGTTTGTGTCAGAACCTGGCATGTTCGAGTATTTTGACCACCTAAATCAAAATTAGATGTCAGAATTTTTTTAATTAAGCATTATTGATGGGTTGGGATCAAAGCCAACAGGTAAAAATACTTTTTCCTTTCCGAAACTCCTCTTTACAAATTCTCAAAATGCTCCTTTTCAAAATTTCCCTTTTTTCAAATTATTTTTACAAAATGTTTACTCATAAAGCTCCTTCTTTAAAATATTCCCTTCTACACAATTTCCCCCTTTTCACCAAATAAAACTTACATTTGCAAAAGTCTACCAAAATAAATTTTATAAAATTTAGGAGTGGGTCGAAATTTCTTCAGAAAATTCCCTTTTCCTAAATGCACCCTTTTCAAATATCTGGGTTTTTAAAATTCTCCTTAACAAAATTTACATTTTTTAAAAGTCTCCTTCACAAAATTCTCCTTTACAAAATACCTCTTGACAAAATTCCCCTTTTACGAAATTCTCCCTCTCAGAACAAAACCTTAAAAAAAAACGAAACCTTCAACAAAGCGCTCTTTATCCCTCACTATCAACAAATTTTTTTTAATTTTTATTTTATAAAAGGGAATTTTGTAAAGGAGAATTTGTTAAATGGAATTCTGTAAAGGAGTATTATTGTGAAGGGGGAATTTTGTTAAGGGGAATTTTGTTAAGGGGAATTTTGAAAGGAACGTGTTCTTAAAAGATACTTTTCTGTACATAATTTCCCTTTTCAAAATTCTCGTTTTCAAAATTCTCCCTTCACAAAACTCCTTCGTCACAATATTCCCTTCTACAAAGTTGCTCTTTTTTCACAAAATTCACCTTTCAAAACACAAAAAAAATAAATTAATTAATAAAATTTGAGAGCGGGTCGAAATTTCCTTTTCCAAAATTCAAAATTTCGTAAGATCCCTTTTCTAAAATTCACCGTTTTCAAAATTATACTTTCTTAAAATTCTCCTTTACAAAATTTCCCTTTTTTAAAATTCTTCAAAATGGGATTTTTGTAAAGGGGAGAGAACTTTTATAAAGAGGAATTCTATGAAGAAGGATTTTTGTGAAGGGGAATTTTGTTAAGGAGAATTTTAAAAAGGGAAATTTTGAAAAATTCACAAAATTCCTTCCTTACAATATTCCCTTCTACAAAATTGCCCGTTTTCACCACAACAAACTTCACCTTTACAAAACTTTAAAAAATAAATTTATAAAATTTTGGAAGCGGGTCGAAATTCCCCTTACCAAAACTCCCAGTATCTAAATTCACTATCATAAAATTCCCTTTTCTAAAATTCACTTTTTTCAAAATTCTACTTTTTTAAAGAAAAGCCAAATTTCCCCAATGAAGGGGAATTCTGTGAGTATGAGTATTTTTGTCAAGGGGAAATTTTGAAAAGAGGAATTTTGAAAAGAAAACCCTCTTTTCAAAAACAAATCCTTTTCAAAATTTAGATTTTTTCAAATTCTTTTTACAAAATTCTGCCTTCACAAAATTCCTTCTTTACAATATTCGCTTCTACGAAATTGTCTTTTTTCATCCTTACCAAAATTCACCTTCACAAAACTCAAAAAAAGAGTCACCTTTTAGAGCGGGTCGAAATTTCCCTTTTCAAAACTCCTGGTGTCGAAATTCACCTTCATAAAATTCACTTTTCTAAAATTCAACTATTTCGAAATTATACTTTTTAAATTCTCCTTTACAAAATTCCCGCTTTTTAGAATTCTCCTTTACTAAAATTCACCTTGACAAAATTCACCTGTTACGAAATTCTCCCTTTGTAACTTTCTACTGTTCAGAAATCTACGCTCTCAAAACAAAACCTTAAAAAAACGAAACCTTCAAAAAAGCACCCAATGTCAACACATTCTTTTTTAATTTTTTTTTTTTTTTTGTGTTTTTTGTAAAAGGGAATTTTGTAAAGAAAAAGGAAATTTTATAAGAGGGAATCCTGTGAAGGAGGATTTTTGTGAAGGAGGTATTATGTTAAGGGTAATTTTAAAAAGGGGAATTTTGAAAAGAAACTCCTCTTTCAAAAATTCTACTTTTCAAAATTTCCCTTTTTTCAAATTCTTTTGAAAAAAATTCTCCCTTCACAAAATTCCTTCTTTACAATATTCCCTGAAATTGCCTTTTTTCATCCTTACCAAAATTCACCTTTACAAAACTCTAAAAAATAAATTGTATAAAATTTGAGAGCGGATCGAAATTTCCCTTTTCAAAAGTCCAAGTGTCGAAATTCACCTTCATAAAATTCCCTTTTCTAAAATGCACCTTTTCAAAAGTTTGCTTTTTAAAATTCTCCTTTACAAAATTCCTCTTTTTTCAAAGTCTTTACAAAATTCTCTCTTACAAAATTCCCCTTGAAAAATTCTCCTTTTACCAAATTCTCCCTCTTTAAATTTTTACTTTTTAGAACTCTACGTAATCAGAACAAAACCTTAAATAAAACCAGAACCTTCAACAAAGCGCGGGTTTTATCCCTCGATATGAACATATTATTTTTAACATTTTTTTTTTTTGTTTTTTTTTGTGAAAGGGAATTTCGTAAAAGGCAATTTTGTAAAGGAGCATTTTGTTAAGGGGAATTATATAAAAGGGAATTCTGTGAAGGAGGAGTTTTGTTAAGGAGAATTTTAAAAAAGGGGAGTTTTGAAAAGGGAAATTTTGAAAAGGGAAATTTAGAAAAGGGAAATTTAGAAAGGGGGATTTTTGAAAAGGGAAATTATGAAAAGGTTAATCTTGTAAAAATTTTGTATGGGTGGAATTTTGACCCCATCCCATAAAATTTGTTTGGATATGTGACCGCCAGTCATTAGTAGGTCAAACCTTAAGGGGGAATACTGTTAAGCAGAATTTTTTGAAGTCACTTTGTTGAAGAGTAAGAAGAAATTTATAAAAAGAAAGGAATTTTGAAATTGGTTGATTTTGGAGAAGGACGTTTTTTGAAGTTGAGTTTTGAGGAGGAGAATTTTGACGCAGAGAGTTTTATTGAAAGGAAATTCGATCTGCTCCCATTTTTAATGAATTGTCTGTTGTCTTGCTGAAGCATTTCTAATGAAGTCTTAATTAATGCGTATTTCTTGCAAAATTTCTTGCTTTTTATTAAATATTTAAACAAATTACGAAATGTTTGTTTTGTTTTTTTTTTCTTCAATAGAACTTAATAAGAACTTTGACTCACTCAAGCGCAATCTTGAGTTATTCCAGCGCTATTTAACTCGGAGGCTGGCAAAAGCACAAGCACGAAAGCTGCACATTTAAGACACAACTCGCTCTCCCGCTTTCGCGCTCTTTTTTCTAAAAATTCTTTCTCTCCCTAGCTCTCGCGCCCTCTTGCTGTCGTTGAGTACTTGCTCTTTAAATACTTTGCAGTTGAAGCTCTTTATTACTTGCCTGCTTTGGCTTTCAAGGATTCATAATAATTTGGTCTGAAGGACTTGCATGCCATTAAATGGAGGAAAAAAAAACTCTGTCAGTAGGTCGCCGTCAGCAGCTCCATATAAGAATATGTCCATCGTACGCTATGCATTAAGTCGCTCCAAAGCAACAACATCAATATTTAATGGCCACACAACGCCTGCGACCACGACCACATCTCCTACAACTCACACTGGACGAGCGTTAACGTGCTCGCTGACACCTACTCCTTGCCAACCACTCGCTCATTCGTTCTCGCTCTCCCCATGGTCTCGATAACCTCCATGGACACTCAAGCAGCAACCACCTGTCATTAACAGCAGCCAAGTCGTCGATGAAATTCATTCAAATTCAACCCCAGCGAGAATTTAGCGATGTTCTGCTTAAAATGCCTTCAACACACGAAATATTTGCATATTTTTAGGAGCAGCCTCAGCAGCAGCGAAGCGCAGTCAGTCAGGTAGCAGGCATCAACATCAGTTACCACAAATTCGCTCGAGCTCTACGGCTCGACAGCTATGTCGATTGGCATTTTTTATTTTATTATTATCATCATTTCTGTTCTATTTTTTTTTTTTTTGGTTTTTTGTTTTGTGCTTTTTGTTCAGTCTTTTTGTTTGGCGTTTTCACTGCATATGTTGCGGAGTTGTTGGTTGCTTGACTTGGCTGGTTTGCTGCTTGTTGCGGAAGCGCCTCAATGTATACTATATAGATTTTGTTGTCGCCTTGGGAACGATTTTTTTCAAAACTTTGACTGGCACTTTTGGTGTGGCTGTGTAGTGTATGTGTGTATGTGCGATGGTTGGTGAATGAGTAAGTGACTTGGTGTTGGTGTTGTTGTTGGTTGCGTGCTTGGATGGTTTTTACGAGATTTAGGCTTCATTTGCTTGCAGCGTGAAATGTCTGCTGGTTTGTTGCTGGTTTCTCGTTATTTTTGTCTTGTTTTATCGTGAAATTATTTAAATTTAATACTT